>OY982528.1:29250206-29673206 GCA_963859965.1 Ceramica pisi
GTGCTCATCAACCAACTGCTACTTACAAGCACTAAGATCTGAGACTCTGTGGTGACGCAGTGCGGAATTAAGTGCACAAATAAAACAACTACGTTATTGAATATCAAAAGTTTATTATCAACCATACATAATTAGACGTTGGCACAGTATTGCGGTTAGGTAGGTCGGCAGTAACATGTATAACACCTGTGTATATGTATATGCTAAGCTCTGATTATCATAATGTTCTCACAAGTCTTATAATACTATACTAGTGATGTCAATAGGACTAATAAAAAGATTTAATAATTTATTGCAGTGATATTAATTAAATTGTTCGGGCAGGGCCACCTACGACATTTGAGTTCGAACCCACTGTAAAAGTTAGGGTAAAGAAGATTCCAATCTTATTTCCTTATATTTAGAAATACACAGCTTTAGTCTTTACTTAAATAACAGCTTTCTCTCGCTCAATAATTATGGACCATCTGTTAATTATTGTCGTTATGCTGTGTCCCATTAATTAACACATTACAACCGAGCTTAAACGAACTTTTCATTGGTATCCATCACGTGATACCTACAGCATAACTTTGGAAGACTATGGACTCCCAAAACCTATCTAATGCTTTTATTCTAAAGTCCACACGATACCGTCTCATGAGGAATGAACACAGATACACTTTCACGAATCCAATCTTAGTAAGATTTGAAGCATTCTTTCGAATATCATAAGAAGTTTTCACTAATATTAATTCTAGACTAATAAGGAAAAAGCGAATTTTAAATAGTGTATTTGAACGGTATACTAAAGTGAGTATCCGTACACACTACGACTACCAGCTTCCTCGTCGAGCTACGGTAAGGAACACTGTTCCATGTGTAGTGTGTAGTGTCGGCGGACTCTTGTCTCTATCTAGTGCGTGTATATCTATCGTCAGTGCAAAAATATCTTCTATCGATTCGTATGAAAATATATACCTTGTGTGGATTAAACAACATTCTTTGTACCGTGGGGGGTCGCGTGAGCGTGAGGCCACAATTGTATGTCGCTAACCTAAATATATCACTACCGTGCATCACTGAATCCAAACAATTATGTATCGAGAAAATAGAATTAAAATAAACAAAATTCAAAATTAAATTTTACAATAATCTTTATCTTTATTGTCAAATAAAAGAAATGCGAAAAGACATTGGGCAAAAACATAACCTCGCTTTTGCTGTCGCGCAGTCGGGTAGACATGGTCCACACACCCACTTTCAACAATACTAATATGTCATTAAATAGTCTATTCAAGAACTTATTTTTAAAACAATGACAGTAAGAAGTTGCAGCTTAAAGGAAAATGTTTTTTGAACAACAAACGATTGTAAAGCAATGTTTTTACTTAGATTAAACATAGAGTACTTAAGTAAGTACTTAAACGTATAACTTTTTCTGACAAACTCAATGGATGTCTTAGTAAAAGTGACTTCCCTTTGAATATTAGACTTTTCAATGGCATATTTTTCGTTAGTAGTGGATAATTCGACCAAACTTTCATACATTTTTGCCCGCTTTCTTAAAAAAAATATATCACACATATCAAGTAAAATAAAAGGAAATAAAAGTAAAATAATTTTCAGAAATAATAAAGATTCAAAACGCAATTAATAATTATCAAAATTAATCAGATACCACAATTATTGCAATTGGTAATTATCCCTAAACTAAATCGTAGCGTACATAATAATTACAATAACAAATTCATTATGACTAGTTCTCCCGTACAGCTGGAGTGCATGAATGTGTGAATTAAATTACAGCGACTATCTAATACTACGAGATGATAAAGATGAGATTGCTCAGTTAAGAGATCTACATAATGCTTATGAGTTATCGAAACTAATTGAACTTTCATAACGATGCCTTACTTAAGTGTCAAACTTTAAAACTAGTGGAATGAAGAATAACTGTGTGCACTCATTATCTGGGGGGCACCTCCCGCGGGGGAGGACTTCTGTATTTGGCTTTGATGTGCAGGAAGGGCTTCTTGGAGCAGGAGTCGTCGGCAATGCTGGCCGCCAGCGACAGGCGGATGCTCTCCTCGATAGCGGCCTGCGTCATCGCGCCGTTCACTGATATGCTTTTATTCAGTGGTTTGAAGTCGACGGGAGTTGCCAGACTCATACTTCTGGTCTTCTTAGCGTAGCCGTTGGTGCCGTTGAATGTCTTTTTGGGCTCGTTGACGGGAGTGGAGGCGAGGCTCTGGCTGCGCGTCTTCCGCGCGGCGGCGGCGGTGGGCGTGGTGGCGGCGCTGCTGCTGCGGGGCTTCTTCACCTGGTTGAGGCGGTCCGTGCCGCAGAACGCGCGCCTGTCGTCCTTCTGCACGAGAGCCAGGCTCATGCTGCGCGACTTCTTAGTTGCGTTGGTCAGCGTGGTGGACGTGAGTGACTTCCTGTGCTCTACGGGAGGCGTTCTAACTGATCTACCGGTCGGCGTGTTGGGGGTGCTGAAGCTGGAGGGTGCGGACTGCTTCCTGTTGCGAGGGGTGGCGGGGGACGTGGGGGAGCGGCCGTCCACCGAGTCCGCGCGCAGGGGGAGGGTCAGGGCGGAGCGCAAGCTGCGGGCGGAGGTGGGCTTCACAGGCGTGGAGGTGCGGCGTGCGTCGGGGAGGGGGGAGCTCTTGCCGCTGCTGGCCTTGCTGGAGGCGCGCGTGGAGCGCCCGCTGCGGAGCTCCACCGGGGAGACCTTGCCGCTCAGGGAGGAAGCTTTGCTGTCGACGGGGGACGCGGTGCCGGCCACTGAGGGCTCCTTGCTGAGGGAGGCGCGGCTGCTGGCGGGGGAGAGTGCGGGCGGTGCGGGCGGTGCGGGCGGCGGGGGCGGGGGGCTGTCGGGCAGCGGCACGGGCAGCACGTCGCGGCGGCCCTGCGTCACGAGGCGCACCTGGCACGGCTCGTGGCGCGACAGGAAGTGCTCCAGCGTGTCCCAGCCGCCGCCCACGCGCACCATCATGTGACGACCCTTCAGCAACTGGAATGCAACATGAAGAACGATATGTTGAAAGTTTTAATACAACATTGATTCTGAACTTCCTATATTACTACAAACAAGTCTGTGTCACGTACCCTGATGAACACGTTCCTGCCGGCGATGTTGTAGCGCCCCTCGCCGACCTTCTTGACCTTCAGCAGCTTGGAGCATTTGCCGGAGCTGCAGCTGCAGCCGCGCTCCATCAGCCGAGTCACCAGCTGCACCTGAATGTAAGAAAATAATACGTTTTAAAACAATCACCTTCTCCGGGTATAAACTGCTATCATTAAACGTTCAAACACTTTATTCTAGCGACGTGTTGTCCAACCAGAAAACAAAGTAGGTAAAGACGCAGGTTAATCTTCGGAAAGATTTCACTGAGAAGCTAATCAGAATTTGGCAATCCTAGATCGTCGGGCGAGTCTTTATGTTATGTAAAAGAGTTTGATTGAGGACTTCAAATAGCATATTTGGTATCCCCATGGAGCTACGATCTTCGATCATATTGATATTTAAGGACGTACCCTCTTGTCGAGCTCATTGGTAGGCTTGAGCGGCACGTCGGAGTCAGTGCTGGCAACTGTTCCCTCAGACTTGGTGCTCTCCGCGTCTGCGTTGTCCACCGCTAGTTGTGCTGCAAACAAATGGTGAGTAATTAGAACCTTGTGACTGTCGAGCTACAGCTATGCTCCTTGGATACTTTCAATAAATTTGTGAAATGGTAAATACTTACAGTCATTGGGGTCGGGTGTCTTAGGAGGTATTTCGGTGGTAGACCTGCTGGATAAAAACGGTTTCCATTATAGCCAAAACTAATGACAAATGAATTAACAAATTGTTGATAAAATGAGATCAGAATACCAATTCTGAAATTCTATCATCAATTATTTTGTTATTGCTAAGATCAGCTAAATCTGGTCTGTACTAAACTAAGTAGAAATGAAAAAACTTACTTTTCGTCCCGTGGCGGAGGCGACGTGTCTCGGAACTGCCACGCAGTGGCAGACATGGCGGAGTCAAGTCCTGAATCGCGTTCCTCCAGCGCGATCTCCTTTTCCAGCTGCACCAGCCCTGGAGGCTCCACATTGAACTTGGTGGCGAGGCGGGCCACCTCCAGCAGGCAAAGGATGACCTGCCGCGGCTGGTTGTGCAGCACTGTGTACCAGGGATACATAAGTTAGGGGGAGACTTTCTAAATCTAGCTTGATGTAGTTTCATGGCGGGAGCCAGGGGAGCGTGACGAAATGCGCAAGCACTCTAGCACAACGGTAAAAGGTAGCTACAGAATACCGAGTGATATAAGTCTGACAGACCCCCTAAGTCCCCCGCCACGGAGTAAACGACAAAAAAACACATGAAAAAGAAATCTTCAAGCATAGATCTTCAGCTGATGACTGTATAAAACGGAGGAAAGTACCAAGCGCACATAAGTAAAAAGGAATCACTACTTGTTTGAATGTCTCACCAAGATCATCGCTTTCGAAGAGCAGGTTCTCGTGCACGCCGAGCTCTCGGCAGAAGGTGATGAAGTTCTCCGTGTTGTCCCGGGAGAAGAAGCTGCGCCGCGCCGCGCGCTGCCAGCAACGCCCGCGGATCTGAGGCACCGGCTACGGAAAGACACCATTAGTCCATTATTTCTTTATAAAAGATTTTGTTAGAAAAATCAAACCTTTTGACACAAAAAAGTCGGTTTAGCTAGATGTCGGACTATTAAATTCGAGGAAAACAAGGCAGCATAGAGTACTACTTATAAGAAGGCAGGAAAGCCCTCAAAACTCTAGAAGAATGACTGATTCATTCTTCCGAGGGCTTTACCGCTCTTATTTTGGAGTTTTGAATTTCAAAAGTGGGATGTCAATGTTCGTGTTCATTCAACAAAAAGGTCGTTCAACGGGAGATTGATGCTGTAATATTACAATGTATACTCACCCCCACTATGAGTCCCTGGTCCAGCGCCTCCCGCGCGCGGTCGTGTATGACGGCGGCCAGCTGGCACAGCTCCGCGCCGTTGTCCAGCACGTCCAGGAAGTTCTCCCCCGACAGATATGTTATACCTGCGAACAACAACAGAAGGCATAAATCACACTTCCACCAACTACAATCATGATAGGAACTGTTACTGCTCAATCAATCCTAAAAGTAAATCTCTGTACGAACACATGGCGCTCATAAATTTTGCATAAAACAACTGTCGAAGGCAATCCGTTTACGTTGTCAACACAATTAAACAGAAACGCGTGCTACAGAAACACGTGCTTAGCCCTCAGGTCTAGCTTTATGTTTTTATATTTTGGTGTACAATGAAGCATATATATGAATAAATAAATAATTAGGGACAATCGTAAGAACAATCCACAGTCACACGACAATCTTCTCTTTATTTTTGGTTATCTTTTCAGGTTATCGATGGACAGCAAGCAGTCACAAATAACTAAGTTTATATTGGCATTAGATCACCTATCGGCTTTTTTGGAAAAGCCTGTGTGGTGTAGGTACCACGAGCAGTAAGCCACTAGTGGAGCGAGCAATAACTTCCCGTGAGTTAAGTTCGTTATAAAAGATAAGTGCAATCTCGCGATTAAGTTAGCTTACAACTTAATTCTTACTCAACTCGCTTAGTATAACTTATCCACAATGTAAACGATTGACACACTTAGATCTTGTTACTATCGAAGATATCGTCAAGCATAGTTGTCGTAACTGACCTAAGGAGGACCAGTATAGCCTGGACCATTAAATTATTGCCGGCTAAGACAAAAAGTCGAATTTCCTTAAACCGCCTTCAGTCAATTAAAGATGGACATCCACACAGCATTTGCTTGTCTATCAATATTCAGCAAAAACCATCAACAAGGTACCAAATGTGCGTTTGATTCTCAAGCAGCTCATGTTAAATGCATTTAGCATCATTGTGAAATTGTTGAGGTTGGTCAACTTTGTAGCAGGACTCTGGCTGTAATGTAAAAGGTTTACGAGTTTGTGAGAGACACTGTTGCATGACTGCAGGCGCAGCAATGTGCCTTAGTTTTACGACACCGAATCAAAACCGTAGAATATGTATCAATCAACTGTAATTACATATCATACTCACACATGATAAGGATGATTATGACTTGGCTCCTTGGATTCATGTTTCGTAACTGCTCAGTTATCCTGATTACTATTCGTCCCTTTTCTTAAATCCCTCAAATCTTGCAAGGGTTCAGGAAGTGGATCCCCTCTTGTAGATTCATAGAAAACTAATGTTCTAGGTAACGTAACGGCTGCAGCCGACCCGTTAATGATTGACTGACGACTTTTTACTGATCTGGCATTTTCATACTCTTGGCATTTACGCAAGCCGCGGAACATGGAACGCGTGCCCACCAGCCATTGCGCACGTAAACATTATGATTTAGATCTAGAAATACGTGAAACAGCGAATAATCCGGAATTATGAAGCGATGAGTAATAAAACTGTTAATGATGTGCGCAGTCCAAGAAATAGCAGTGTGAGAGTAGAAAAAGTATTCGTACTCTCAGATAGAACTAGCCGACCAGAAAGGCAATATAATTTAATGCCCGTTTTCGCGTAATAACTAAATTCATAGCAAAATAGCGGCACCATATTTGCTAATACTTATATTGAGTGTGCCATTCCAACAATAATTACGAACCTAACCGGGACGGTGAACTTTCACGACGGACATAAGGCAGGGATCGAAACCGATCGCATTCTCATGACCCTATCGCTGCAGATCTTGCCGACCGCCGCGGTTCTGTGCTACCCTGGTACCACGGGGACTTATTAATCGGGGACCTTTGGCCCTGTGGCACTGTTTGTAGATTTATTTTATTATCGGGACTGATTTTACCGACTTTGCTTATGGAGGTGGATAAATAGTGGGTATTGCGGACAATAAACTTCAATGTATCATTGTTGGGTCAAACTGAACAATATTTGCTGCAAGCTTGCCATATTGGGAAATATTTGTAAGTTTCTATAGTCAAATAACTCATTTAATCGGAATAAGGAATAAGTCTCGCCAAATAAGATTGCTAATGGTTTCGGCTCGGGGCAACCGCTGACTCTTCATGAATTATTGAAATGCGCATACGCAGCTTATACCCAAGCTGGTAATGCATCGAGTGAGGCATCTGAATATGTAGTGGATAAAACAAATTGATTTATGACTTCGTTAGCTGCACGCTTGCTTCTTCAAATTAATTAATTAATGAGGGAAAAAGAAATTCCGCGACTAATGAAATATAAAACCTTCGGGATCGGTTGGTTTTCCTGTCAATTAAAAAAGATGGAGAGGAAAAAAACAGAATTTCCTCGAAAATAACAAACTGCCACGGCGATACAATACAGAAACAAAATAAAAACACGAAAGTTTTATGGCCAAGTTAATGAAACGTAGGGCAGTAAGTATTTTAGGAACAACTGCAACTCATCAACTCAACTACAGAAAGTGCATTGCATTGCAAATGCAGCAGATAGTAGGCTATGAAGTAATTATTATGTGCGGCTTGCAATCTGGCGATGGAAGAATGTAAGCCGACGCAAAGAACCGGCTTGGGATGGCCAGAATGCCAGATACATGTGTTATGTATAACGTGCGCAGAAGATAAATAATATCAGCGCGATTGTGTGGGACCACCCATGCACCCAGGTACTAGGAGCACAGATTTGCATACGATATTACTAGGATCTCATAGCGCTGAGATAGTTTGCGAGCGCGTTTAGTTGAAAGATTTGCAAACATTTGCTTATTTTAGGTGCAGATTTTAGTCTCTTCGATTTGTTTTATTGTCTATAGAATCTCATAAAAAAATGCTGCAATATACTTATACAGCCATTTCTAATAACTTTACAATGTTTACTGTAATATTTTGACGAATAATTGTAATATTAAATTTGGTATTATGAGACATTAGTGATTTGCTTTGTGAAATTATTCAACAATAATAAAAAATCGCTTCAACTACCGGGGTTCGAACTTACACCCATTCACTCGAAAGGCAGCCATTGTACCGCATGACTATCTTGATTATTGCATATTATGTGATATTATTGATATTTTTTATATTAAGTACTTACTTTATTTTATTTTTGTCATTTTTTTCGGAGGAGCTCGTGGCTAAATAATAACAGCCGCATAGGTCGATCTTCAAGGTTAAGCAACGCTTTCCAAGGTTGGTCTGTGGATGGGTGACCATCTTAAAATAACGAGTTTCCTCCGTGCCTCGGAAAGCACGTTAAGCTGTTGGTCCCGGCTGTCATTTGGAGATCTTTGGCAGTCGTTACGGATAGTCAGAACTCAGAAGCTGAAAATCTGACACCAGTATTGCCAAGGAGTACCGTATGACCCAGTTAAAGGGTTATGGAGGTCTGGTAAGCAGCCGCTCCACGTAAAATACTGGTATTCAGCTGAATCCGGTTTGACTGGAAGCCGACCCCAATGTATTTGGGAAAAGGCTAGGCAGATGATTTTTGACATTTTTTTTTAAAAGTTTTTTTATGATTTTGTTTCTATTAAGTATATATTTTTCTACACAATGATTGTTAAGAAATAAATGAATTATGACATAGTAAACATTGTAATAGGCTAGTGTGTCCTGAAAAAATCTAATTAGTCCGTCAGATTATCAAAAAATATTTGACCAGTGTTTTTTCTTTTGTTACGGGAATGAAAATTGACGAAGTTACGACGCTTTTAAAATTCTCAATACGTCACACTTTCGCATAATTTTTAGTGAGTCGTGAACTCGTGACGTCACTAGCCCCCACTCCCGAGTTTTGATACGTTTTATCTTTGTCAATATTCATTGATTTACAAAAACAAAAAATACGTGTCCATTATTTTTCAATAGGTAGGTACTTTAATTGACGGACTAAATAGTTTTGCAATTTGTGGATGAGGAATCTAGACTATTGTCATTTTCATATATCATACCTCAGGGACAAGGAACCATATATGTACCAAGGCAAATGATCAGATAGCAGCTCGGCAGATTGATATGAGTTCGGTATGTTTTGTGATTTTGTCCAATTCAATGAAGTAATTTGTTCAACTATCTTACAATATTTACCGTCCATACGACAACAATAGAGCTCTTTGTGTAGCGAAGATCAAGATTACGCTCCCGTCACGTAGGTACTCGATACTTCTATGTCCTCCTAGTCATTCAAATGATTTAATTGAAAGTCGATTCGATTATAATCGGCAGCGATGTAAATGCTGGGCGACCACCGAGGGACCGAGGAGGGCCAGTGATGCAGACTCTCAGCTGATTGTCTAATTGTCTATAACCTTGTTTAATTAACAGTCTCCGCGCAATACCAGTAATATTCTGTAAAAAGCTACTTTGATATCGAGCTCAGCCCCGGATCTACGATTTTTCCGAACCGGGGCAGAAACTTGATGGTGGCCCCCACCTCTCTTCCTTCGGTGTTTTTTATCGTTTCTTCGTATTTTAACAATTGGAAACTTCCAAAATTAAAGCTATTTCACTATGTAGTGTTTTAAGGGTTCCGTACCGCGATAAGAAAAAACGGAACCCTAATAGTCCGTTTGTCTGTTTGTCTGGAACGAGTGGAGGTATCGAGTTGAAGTAAAAAACCATATACTCAGTTGTACAGTCCCTTAGAGCTGTGACATCAATAAACTTCTAAGTTAACGTAAAAACAATATAGGTACGGCCGTTTATGCCGTTAAAACGTTTTTAGTGGCTAAACACACTATGCTATATGAAAGTTTTGCACCCTAAGTATAACCACATCGAATATGATTTTATTTTCAAGCATTTGAATTTCGGCGCCCCTTGAATTCGCCGCCCGAGGCGCGGGCCCCGGCTTGAACCCCCCCCCCCCCCCCCCCCCTAGATCCGGGGCTGATCGAGCTTCACCTGATTGACAAAGTTCACAAAGTGAGCTTTAGGACACACAACCCACATGATTGTAAGCTTTAAGCTTACTGGGTTCTCTTATGTTTGCAAGTACTAACGGAAAACTAACAACAAAAACAAAAGTAGCCATTTGCTTATATAATGTGACGACAAGTTGATGTTAGAAAAGCGAACTGAAACATGCACATTTCAGTCAAGCTATACATATACGATACAAAGGAAAACTAGTGACAACCCTGGCCTGCTTCTTTACGCGACAACCCGGTTCGTCGTGAGTTCGTGGCATTTCAATCTCAAATCTACAAAAACTATATCTCGTATGAAACCGACAGTAATTAATGTCAAATTACAGCAAAAAATAATTGCTTGAATGAATTGTTTACCGATTTAAAATGCAACAAAACTAGTATAGTTGTCCAACTATTTTTGCACACCTTACGTATTTTTGTAAATGTTGTTTTTTATTCAGGAATGCAAGATATTTGTGTAAGCGACTGGTCTGATTGTTATCGCTACAATTAATAATTAAAACTGCGATTAATTTTCATTTCAATGGTTCGAATTGGCGGCGGTACTAGGGGACTCATGTAACCGGTCCTCATGGACGCATAGGAGGTTTTTCGTTCGTAATTAGCGCGATTATAATCGAAGCAGACAGCGTCTTGCAAAATAAATGAATGAGTGATAAATAAGAACGTGTCCGCAGAGGCGCAGGCGCAGCAAGGACGCACGTACTATGAGCTGTGGCTGCAGAATTAAATGGCATTTTGGTGAGATTAACTTTAATGACAGGACACACACCGAGATGATGAGCAGCACTTGTTAAATACGACATTCAACCATTTTTAAGACTATAATTTAAACTTGAGACGGCTGTATATGGTTGTCCCACATTATTTCAATAGGTAAGTTCTACACCAGATTGGGAACAGATGATTTTATCGATCATTGTTGGTCCTGCATCGTCCGACCTAAGTTTGCATAATTTTCCTAAATCCGAAACAATAAAGTGTTAAAAGATATATTCCAAATTTAAGATATATTCCATGAAAATCATATTCGTTTTGCTAAACTACTGGAAAACAAGCAAAAATGTACGCAGAAAATTGAATATGTATGGGCAATTTAAATCCAAATGAAAAGCTGCGTCCCACTCGTTAGCTTAGCCGAGGCTCGTCATTCAGATGGCGCGCGGTAAGTGCTCCTTTATTGCAGAACATATTTACATTTTGTCCAACGAATCTTAAGGCTGGATGAGCGAACCTGTTGAAATATACCAAAACATTGTGAATATCAAATTCTTCAGAGCTCAGACGAAATTTGTTGAGATTTTTATTCCTAGCTAACGATAATTATTTAGAACAAGTCAAGCTTCGCGATGGTGCCAAAAATATAATTAAATCTCTTCTCCAAATGTGGTGATCACACATAAAGATTCAAGACGACTGATAAAATCGGATCTGTAATGCATTTAAGTTAACCTTAATTATTAATTTTCGCATTCCAATAACGGTACTGCAAGGATGTCCCACTGCTGACCACTGCACGGCGTGCCTGCGCCCGCGCCGATTAACGGCCCGCCATGCGCCAACGGAACTTTGATATTGCAATAATAATAACTCCATAATTTATAAGGTGTTACTTTGCATGCCGTCATTATTCAAGGCAGGGGATTACGCGAGCCATTGAACATACAGGGACATTTGAATGGTGTGTGTGATGTTTCATCCTTGGTAACTAAGATTAACGAATATATACGTTTAAGAATAAGAGGAAACGTTTTTCTTGCACTGACATCTTAGTTATTTCACGATATCCAGTCTTGAAAAAAAAATCTATGCTCTCCGATCAATTAACTTCAGTACATAAGCCCTTCAAAGCTATCAAAACGCTTATTCCATTGACTTCTACCAAACCGCAAAAATAATATTTAAATATTCATAACAACGCGTCTAGGCAGCGGCAGTTCATACCGACGATATGAGTAGACACCCTAAACAGCCCAATATTACATTAGCATTATATGCACGCCTAGTACTCAGTACACTCTTACTGTAATTAAGTAAATTGCTGCCAGTGGAATTAAATTCAATTTGTATCCTAGAAATTCAATTAGTTTTAGCAATTACGCATGACTGAATAATTGTATTAACTGTCTTTCATTATATCCCAAGGGTTTTACGCATTAGCCAATGTAGATTTAATGAATTGGCAACAAAATTTTTCCACACACAAAAGAAAGAGAATTGACTAAAGCTTTTGATTGTGTATCCATTTATGTCAAGTCATAACTCTATAATAAATTTCGATTAAAGTTACTCTGAGAACTGAGTAGGTACTTAAAATCTTACAATCAACTTTAACACAACCCGTGTTATAGTGGGTATGCCACAGGGTTCTACACTGGGTCCGGCAATTAATTAAATTAGATCTACATTACAAACAACCACACCCGAGAGGTGATGGTCTAAATGCTGGGGCATTCATATGTTACAACACAGTTGTGTGGCCATGTGTCGCCGGCTATTACATCGGCTCGCGCCGTCACCCACCCGGGACGGGCCCGATCATGCGAATCACTAATTACTATTTACTAATAACTTGCCTTACTTATATTACGGTATCGCTCATTTATGCCCTACATTCGTGACGCTTTTTGTATAAAACCATCCGTCATCGCTTGCACGGAAAATTCATGAGTTCAATGAAGCATAAAACACACAACGTGCGAATCGATACATTTAAACCCTTTCCTTCTAATGTGATGTAACAGGGCTATAAAGCTCATAATGCTTTGTTGGGGGATGTAATAATGATGATTCTCTGACAGACAAGTAATTGAGAAGACGTATGAGAACGTAATGGCTGTCTCGTGCGTGTCATGTTGGTTTAAGACACAATAATCTGCTATAATGCCAATATTATTGTAAATTATAGTGCTAGTACTTGGAGTAAGAGCTTTCCCAAACAGACGATAATTTAACATAACAGAACTTGCCGGAAACTCATATAGTTATCAAATGAAGGGACCACTCGATGAGCTTGCTAATTACAATGCATTGTAAAAAACCAAAAGACCAAATAAATAATCAGACGCAGTGGCGTCTTTTGACGAACTGCATCTAGTGACGATCAATACAAAACGTCTTATAAATGAAGTTTTTATGACAACACAAGATACCCTTCACCCATAAGGAGGGGACGAGATGCCATCATGTTGATAACAATCAAGGAAAATCTGCAGGAAATAATATGTTACAATGAATACTTAAAATTAAGCATTAGCTAGCCTCGCCTTACCATACAATGCACAGGATTTCAATCGTTTACTAATGGGAAAATGTCTGCTTTGAATAACTAGGAGTATATGAACGAGCAGAGTTAAGTCAGAAAGCAAATCTGCTTGTACATATTTTGTCTCCTTTTAATCTAATTTGTATTTCTCGTTTCAAGACCGCACAAAGGTTCTGTCTGATACGAATAGATTGTTAGAAACGTGATTGCGCCACCTGGAGAGTGTCGTCGTAAATCTGCGCGTTTGTCTTCGCACGTGTGTGTCTGCTCGTGACTCGCCCGCCATGTAGGCGGCGTGAAGTGTCCACCCATCGATCGCGCAACACCACTCCTTGACGCTTGAGAGACCTCTACATTGTGTGCGGCCCTAGTAGAACCGAAACATTCACTAGGCCAACAATACTATCAAAAAGTAGAATTCAGTAGTATATTCAGTTCAGTAGAATTATTGGGTGTTTATTTGAAACTAAAACTTGTTTTGGCAATTAAGAAAACATGGAAAACTTCGAAGAACTTTAAGAATTTAAACTATAAACGGATTGCAGCACTAAAAGTGCAGAAATAGATTTATGTTCCATCCAAGTTGCACTGCAACGTGCATTTTTTGTAAACAAACTTAAATAAATAATATTTTATGACTAGCGTTTAAACAGCGTTGGTAGACCGAGGAATTCTAAAAGGAAACGTTTTAACTTAACATAACCAAAACATTATGGAAAAATATTCACAAATCAAATATTATAAAGCTATCAGCTCTAAATCTGCTACGGTAGTAAAAATAAATTGCTATTGCTTCATAAACAGCTTGTTTATAATGTTGATTCCATGTCCACCTACATCGAGGCGTGAATTTGTCTTGGAAGTAGTAAAGTGAAGCTGCTAATTATCAGCTCATCACATAACGTAGTCCAGCGCTCCCACGCGGCCGGATAAGCGCTCGCCACAAAAACGCCGCGCGCGCATATATGGCAGCGATGATACAATCACTTTGCGCACAAATTGTGCTTTATTATTACGATTCTTTGGCCCTGTGGAATACTATAAATATATTTCAAGAATTTGGAGCGGGCTTAATCGCATTTTGGTTCGAATTTATTGATATTACCTTTTATTAATTTGCAAAACATTATGTTGAACTCGCAAAGTCACCTCTGTTGATCTCTGATTAGAATAACGAAGACAAGAATAGATGTAGTCTAGTTTATGGCGTGTTTCTAAATATAGAACTTAATAATATGTACTCAAGTCACCCTCGATTCAGAACTTGTTGGATCTCTTCAGTCGCGCAACCAAGTGCATGTAATGACGATATTGATAGTAACATCCGCTGAGTAGCAGTCGCTGGTGTAGCGACGTGATGCCGGATCTACTCGTAATACAGTTCGCAAAAACATCAATGCGCAGCATTGATTTGCAACATTTCTTTTGGAAACTCACATGGCATTTGCAAGTCGGAGAAACTCGTAAAATTGCAATTTTTCACGGCGCTCGCTCCGGATTATATAACTCATACAACGTTATTGTTCACTGCAGACCAACAAACCGATACTTTGAACAAGGCTTATTTTCGTTAAGTTTTCTACTTGTTTACCCGTTTCCAATTCTAATTATGACAACCAGCCGAGTTTTGTGAATGGTGATAGTTCTATTGTTAACATCCGCGTCAGTTTCACTTCAGAACGTGGTGTAACTTACCTATCGTCTTGTTGATCCAGTCGGCCAGGTCCTCCTGCAGCGGGAACAGCTGCCTCGCCTGCGAGTACAGGATCTTCTCCCGGTAGAAGTCCTCGTCCTCGGAGCACGGCGTCTGCGCCGCCAGCGCACAGTCCGCGCGCTCGAAGCTGCTGCTCATCTTCCTGTTCACTACGATGTCTCCGTGACCGATGTGGCGTTCCTCTTCCTCTTTCCCCCCTTCAAACGAGCTCCTGATATACTCGAAGGCATTGGTCCTCTCGAAGGCATTAAATATCCTATCAAAGTTGCCGCTCAGCGGCCTGTCGAAGCTCTTGGGCTCGACGGAGGTCGGCGAGGTGACCGGCCCCCAGGACGTGCGGCTACCGATGGCAGTCGGCCCGCACCGGTAATACGCCATTGTCAAGGCTTCCCTGCAACAAGGACAAAACAACACTGAACATCGATTCAACTTTAGATAAGACGCAAGCAATGCATCTGCTTTCAACCGAACAGAAAACAACTTGAAAATAAGCTAGTAATGGCGGGTAAACATGAATAGATTAAGTTTTAGTGATGTTATTCCTAACGAGGGTTTTGATGAGCGTCATTCCGACTCAGAAACGGCCTTTTCAACAAACATGATCTAGATAATAAAAAAAGTTTAAAGAGAACGTTTGGCAACCAATTTTCTGCACGAGACTAATCTGCATGTCTGACAAGAGCCGAGTTCGGTAAAAACTAACTAGTGATGAGGCGAAGGTCGCTCGCACTCTGACAGACACTAATTAAGACACAAAGTGATCGCTGACACAGAGATATGAACACTGACAGCCGCTAATTTACCGACAGGTTTAGGTGAATTCGTTTTGTAATAACAAAGATTTTGTTTTGATTGGATGCGCCCACTTCACTCAAGCATTTCTAATAAAACTTTAAAACTAGCCACACACGAAATGGTAAAAAATGAGGCTGGGAAATATATCAGTAAATTTCAATATAAATAATATGCAAAATTACAAAGAGGACAATGACACTTGAAGTCAACGTTAGCTACGCTGAATCATATAATCACAACAATGTTCGACAGTAAGTCTTCTTAAGAACTCTAGTTTTAAGACTTTTGCCGTCACGACTAGCGATGGCGCCGAAGTTTGGCGGATCGTCGGCAAAAAGACAAAAGGCAGAAGTCGCGGTAGATCAGACGGTGCCTAGCGCCATATATGTGCCGGTCGTGATGCGAGTACCTCGCGACGTGACGAGAATGGGGCCCTACACAACGATATGCGGTACTGTTTCAGTTTGGGCCATGATTCAGAATAGAGCTTCTATGACACCATTAAAAAAGTTTCCGATACAATATTGAACTACCAAAAGGTTGCTAAACCGCTTGGGACATGTCACCGGAATTCATAAAACGTACAGGGAAAGGGCACACGAGCTGTGACATAGATTCCAATGATCATACCTCATAGAACATAACATTTCGCAATGCCATAAATTACAACTTCCGTTCGTATTGGCGAGGCGGATATTAAACTGCGTTTAAGCTACGATAATGTCACATGCAGGAGGGAGAACGCATTGAAAGGAAGCCGGGTTAACACGAGCGAAAAAAAAATAAGATAAACATACTCAGACAGCACGATATTGTGTTTTTCATCATTTTCTGTGGAAATGAGTTCATGTAGTTTAATACTCTAGTTGCTCGTGTGCACCGGGGTTTAAGTCGTGCGTGTGTTGTTGTTCGCGGCGTCCATTGTGCGCGGAGGACTCGCTTGCGCGTGAGCACGTCCTGGGAGCAAGGATTGGACATGTCCTTCGTGAGCTATTGTCCGAAATACGAACAAAATGTAGAACCATTGTTAAAAGGTAGGGAATCAGACATTTAACATTAATGATAGTGGATTCTAAGAATCATTATCCTTGTTGAGGAATGCAAACATTTTTAACCGACTTCCCAAAAAGGAGGAGGTTCTCAATTCGGTTGTTTTTTTTTATTTTTTTTTATGTTTGTTACCTCATAACTCCGTCTATTATGATCCGATTTGAAAAATTCTTGTTTTATCTGAAGGGATATATATACTTGCAGATAGATCCCATTAAAATTTTATCAAAATCGGTTACAAAATTTGGATTTTAAATCGAAATAGCTGAAATCCGTTTACTTGGATGATGGTTTTTTGTTGTCATCCAAGTAATCGAAATTGCGTAAGTATTTTGCTTTTCTGCGATTTTGCAGTGGTGTTGTTAGGTGTGTTGGGGGTACCACTAAAAAGTGAAAAATAAAAACTTAAAAAAAAAGATACAACCAACTTCCAAATAAATTAAAAAAACACTACAAAGTAAAAAATAACTTTATTTTCGGAAGTCGGTGTCAAAATACGAAGAAACTAACAAAAACAACGACTTCCGAAATTAAAGTTATTTTTTACTTTGTACTGTTTTTTTATTTGGAAGTCGGTTGTATTTTTTTTGTAATATTTTTTTTATTAACGAGCGTTTATGTTGAAAAGCTAGTTAATCGAATGGAACAATTTCAAGCAGTTCTAGCACCAACACGCAAGAACAAAATAACATTATCAGTAACAGTTTAAACTTATTCAAATGATGTTTTCCCATGAAATTGTAATATTTTCCCCGTGGCAGTTAATTTATGTGAATGGGAGCAATTGGGACGAGCCGGCACCGCGCCCGGCCCGCCCAACGGCGATGCGGCACGGAAGCCACCGGGAAATCGATTCCGAACAATTGGGACAATATTTTGCATGCCATTACTTTATTTCTATTTCAAATGGCACCCTTTGCCTAAAAAGTTAGAGTACAATTTTCTTTGTTTCCTGTTCGATGGAAGATAGCACGCGAGACCAGGTGCAGGGGACTTGCGGTTTTCTTCAGGAATACGTGGTTCTATTCTATAACGAATACTTTCTTCGAAAAATATGTAAAAATGCAGAGGAAGTTTCGATTCAGATCGCTTTTTGGCCGTCTTCCTCACATGAATATGTAAATTACCGTTGAAAACTGAATGCATTATGAAAAGAAACTGAAAGCTTCGTGCTCTGTGTCATCAATACAGTCGAAAACATCGTAAAAAGTCTTTTGTTTTTACGACTTCGTGCTTTACTTTGTAGCAACGATATTTTAGAGTAAAGGTATGCTCACACCACATCGCTGCATCGATTGTCAGTAGATGACGAAACGCGCGAACCTTGCTACGCAGTCGCGCAGAGAGTCTAACATCAATAGGGAATATGCATTTAAAAAATATTTATTATCTAAAAATATATTACTAACAGTGGAAATAGAATCAAAATTGCTCGAAAAAAAAACGAGATATAATTATTTTAAACAAATATATCTGTCCCTCTCGCGAAAACGCTGTTTTCTATGGCAGATGTATAGACGTTACGTAATGTGACGTCAAATTCCATTTCGGACTTCTCGTTCTAAAAGTAATCTTTGAAGCGTTATATCTTCATCGCTGATGAAGATATTTAAAAAATATTTTCGAGGGTGTTTACTGGAGCTTATAAGTAATTCATTTTATAAATAAAAAAATCGCATGCATATTCCCTATTACCATAAAGTGGTCGGACCTAAGTCGTGTTGCCCACGCGCACCGGGCCTACGATGTAGGGCTATTTAGGGCTGACAGATCTTGGACGATTGGAACTTCACGAATTAATCTCATAAGAAAACTCTTTACTGGTTGGGCTAAATTATAATGAGGTTTTCAGCTCTTAAGATTAACATGAGATTTATCATTGAAACACTAGAATTTTGTAACTTTTTTAACTACTAAAGTGTCATTATTTATCCTCTGTCTGACGGTCTACTTCACTTAAGCAAAGATCAGCTTAAGTAAAGATTCCACAATGATTGTTCGATTTTGAATCTACACGTACACACCGTAAACCAGCTATGCAGTCGCCAGCCCTACTTCGTATAGGTCAAGTTGAGCGGGCAGGTCGCGTCGTTCAAGAAAATCGTCCATTTACGCAAATTACACGCAGACGCGAAGGTCTACTCCCGACGCGGCAGCTTTTTCATTGCGACGCTCTTGAGCCCGTTTACACGCTGCGTTTGCGTGAAAAATGTACACGCGGTCACTTGCAGACGGGGAAGGATGAGCATGTTTACAATAAAAAAGCTATATACCTACAGCAATTTGCTGATATCTTATTACTGAACCAAGTTCAGAGAAGTCTTAATGAAAGGTATTGTGTTGAGATTGAAAAGGACAAGATGAATTGCACATCATTACTCAGACGAACAGCTCAGATACTTAACGACCAATTGAACTTTGAAAAGGAAGAATCAATGTGATTGAATAATGCGAAGAAGAAATTGTCCCTAAGTGACTAGGGCAACAGGAATATTGGAGACATCTCTCGGTGAGTGGTCGTCGGGCGGCGGCGGTGCGTTGACTCCTATGCGCTCCTTAATTGGATAATCACATTCACCCCCGCTCAGAGCCGAGTTACCAATGCAACTCGCAAATTGTCCGCATTGCATGCGTTCTTGCACATCTAAGATTTCAGGGTGATACGGGCTCTACGTACAATTATTTACCATTGACTGCTGATTGCTTTATGGTCTCGTCACTTACTGCGTTCTAGTAGATTAGGGTCTGTATTTGTCAGAAAGCTTTGTCAATTACAGGTTTTTAGTAAAACATCTGAAGTCCTGAGTGTAATAATGTATCGAGTAAAAGGTGCTAGTGCATCGCGGTTGCGAGCCGACGGTATCGCGTTACCGCTCCATTGTGAGGGGACTATATGGACTCGGTCAACGCACGGCACTCCCTGATGGAGTTGATAGTCTTCTGAGATTATGATTGCCTGGTACCTGCAGTTCAAATAAGGACATTATAACGGCAATATGGACAGAGGCATTCTTGGTGTCTATCTGATTTTTGGTCCTCACTTGTTAAAGGAATGGCCATGCATAACTCACTGCATAAGTCATAGGTTACCAAAATATTGAAGTGCCAAACTGCCAAAGATTTTGCAAAAGAAAGCCACGTCAATACTACGATCAAGGCTCCGTCCTTCGGTTATTCGATACCTGGACACACTCGTTTTTATCCCCGTTTTGCAACGATTTGCAAATGTAAAACATGCACGTAGTAAGTTGGTACAAGCCGATCCGACATGCCTGAGGACTGGTCGCGTCTGCGATAGCTGCGCTGGGATATCTGCCGCGTGTCATCGACCCGGGAAGGGACGCTGTGACGCTATCGACGCGGATTCATGTCAAGAGATCGCAGATACTTCAATTGATCCTGTCGCACTTAGAAAGCATTGAAGGAAAACGGTACTTATGCTTAATTGTACTGGCTTTTGCTGCGGCTGTGCCCGTTGACTCAGCTTTATATCCCTGGGAACTTCATCGGAATGCGTTTATAAGACCCGTGGAATTTGACCCAAAGGACTAGCTGGCGAACAGTGCTGTTTCTAGAAATGTTAAAAGTCATAAAACAAAATGTTTTTCGTATTAGGAAGTCGTGTTAGATATTGGGGTCAGACCTAAAAGGTCGGCTTTTACGGTAGGTAAGTACATTCACGACTGCTGAGTGATGTAGTAATGTAATTGGTCACCCCTTCAGCACCAACATGTTAACAAGATTACTGGCTGTAACTAGCAAATCAGTGTTGTAACAGTCTTATCTTAACTTCGTTAAGTAAATTCTCTTACAAAATAGTGTAAGAGACATGAAATTGCAAGCGAAAATTCGCTTTTTTAGGGAAGAAAGAGATTGCAAGTATGAAAAAAATCTATAAATTCTAGAATACCTACTAAATTGTTTGTTTGAAGTGCTACTTAACGGTTTGTACTTTCTTCTACAATTTTGTTAAATTGCTCACAAATAGCACCAGGACATCATAAAATGGTAGGCGATTTTAATGAGAAACGTGCGGAAACCAATTCAAATTCACAATGTTCAGGTATCGGTGTCAGCGTTACCGCACGTTAGCGGTATGCCGCGCGGTACTCGCTCAGTATCTAGGCGTCTTTACCGCAAGACACGTATACTCGCTTTCGACAGACGGAGTCGGTTAACTCCGTGGTTTACTCACAGTTCTCAGGTTTGTACATGAACTGTTATGTGTTATGATGAAATTAAATTAAATACAATCCGTCTTGTGTAATGTTTATCTTTCCGTTTTTCTCACAACCGAAGAGGATTGACACAACAATAATTACATATTCATCAAACATCAACAACAAACAATATCAACCATCGTACTGGTCAAATCATATGAGAACCATATAGGGGTTCTCAATGTGATTTAACCAATACGATGGTATAAGGGACTTTGACCTGTGAGTTTGTTTCGGTATTTCTTCTCTTAGCAGTCAGCTAGGAAAGACCGGCCTCATCTAGTTTAAAATTACATAAAATTGACGTTATGAATGTTATTTACAACCCGAGTTATTTACAAAAGATCTGTCAAGACGTTTAGTTGAAACTTCGCGTGACCCAAGGGCTGGCTTCTACCTCGGCCAAAGAATAAGCATTGCCATGCAACGTGGCAATGCTGCCAGCCTTTTGGGCTGTTTACCAGTGGCTAGCGATGCCATATGTTAGTTTTATTTTTAGTTACTTAGTAAGAGTTTTTTTTATTTAATTGTAAATATATACCTACATGTAGTCTACAAACTTACAAAATAAGTATAATTGATCAAGCCATCTTTACTGGTGAAATATCAGTTTTCGTGTAGACAACCAAATTTCACTGCACCCCAGGATGTTGAAATCATTCAAGTGTGTCAGCGTAACTTGACTGACGCATCAATTTCACCCAATCCGTGGCTCTCTCTGAGCGCTCAAATTCCGCACATTCGTGGGCATTGCGGTGGAGTAGGCGATCTATCACGACGACCACTCAACGTGGACGCGGCGGCAGCGCGCCGGCTACGTCACTGAACGTCAACACTTACGCTCATTTGTAAGTTGTTGAACATACATTGAGCACACATTGCTCGTTTTATGGTCTCAAAGCTCGGGAGTGGGATGCACTGGATGTGGCACCGTTGTAGCGCAGTGTTTGTGAAGCCTTGATCTAAAACTACGAGTCTACTGCTGCAGTAAGGCTTAGACGGAGACCAGCTCTTAAGGACTAAGCTGAATCATGGTCCACCGAACTGGAAAGCTGCTGTCATTAATGCACAGAGGATGAAAGATAGTGATCCTCGTGCAATAATATTAGATTATCTTTGCTTAGTGCCCGCATCCATGCCGGTCGTGGAGGACATTTCGACCTGTAGTCCAATAAATGTTGTTAATTTCTTTCTTTATTTAGTTCAAGTAGAGCACGCATTGCACCGCTCCTTCCAACTCAACGAAAATAGAAGAAAAAGAGCAGTTTCTGGTTACCGTCGCTCGACGCACTTCCACGTAAAAATATAAATTGCATTCACAAACAAGCCGTGTGTAAACATTATATTGTAGACTTTAACACGACGGTGTAGAGTTCTATTTGTTTGTTTAGTTTTTACTAGTTTCAATAGGGCAGCGAAGTGGAGAATGTGGTACAAGTCAAAAGTTACGAGAGATCAATAATTTTTATTGACTCTAAAGTCATTCAAACATTAACGAAACTGATTACTCTAAGCAAAGGATAATCATTCATTTATTTAAAACAATATGTCTTATCATTCGCCACGTGTCAGCAAAAGGTCGACCATTCAACATTAGACTGACATTCACATCTCATCGATTTAAACAATGATATACAAAATGTTGCAACTCTGTAGATTTGCAGAACCAGTTGTTTTATTCATTCACAAACATTACGAAATCTGCTGGCCAATCATTAATCAATTTGCAAAGATTTGCTAAATACAATTAGATAAACGCTAAATGGCAATCTTTGGTTTGTCAATTAATTAAGTGAAGAAGAAACCTCAGTTTAATACGAGTGAATAAAATTTGAATGGAGACGAAGAGTTCCATGCCAAAAGCCGATGAAACACTTATTTTTTACTATTTCGTGTTATATCAGCAATAGCCCAATGTCAAAATTTCAAGTGTCTACCTATCGATTACGGTTCATGAGATACAGCCCGCTGATTGACATACAGACAGAAGTCGTAACCGTTTTCACCAAGTTTCCAAGAGTAAAAAGCAATGACGTTATTTTCATTTCCGCGGTCTCCTGTAAACTTAAGCTGCGTGCACACTGAAGGGCGTCGCAGCGGAAGCCCCGTTCCCCGCGATACCCCCGCCGCTCTTTATACGTTCATTGATGAATCGAGTGCACTTCATCACTGAATACTACTCGACGTATGAACGGGTGAAGAGCCACTACATACAATGGAGTACAAATTAGTTGAGCAAAGAATACCTCAAACTTTGCGGAGGAAGAGTCAAAGGACAAGGCTTGCTTAAGAGAACTATATTGAAAAGCAGATATGTTCAATACTCAATACTGAATTCTTTATTGTATTCCACAATTTTAGGTTTAGGTGGTAAACATTTTAAATTAAAATTAAATTAAATTAAAATTCATTTATTTCAGGTAAGACCCATAGATATCATACAGCATACACTTTAAAAACTTGCAGCCAATCACATTCGGTTTAATAATAGTTTAGTCTCTTATATGCGACACTATATGTAACTTGTCTGTCACAACAGTGCCGCATATAAGGACAGTCCAGTCTATTCGCTATCATTTTCAGAACGGTGTTGGAGCTGGCCCGCACTCTACGCACAAGTGATGCGCAGCGCTTCCGCATGGTCGCATAGAAACAGTCTGTGCGTGCCAAAGCGAACATACCTGAAGCGCTGCAATAGCGGGGCAGCCCCAAAACCGCCCTGAAAGCGTTATTAAATTGGACACGAAGGGTACTGTATTGTTTCTGCAAAAAAAACAACAACCGTGTTAAAAGTAACAATCGTGGACCTTGTCGGGCACAGCAAAAGAAAGATATTTGGAGATGAGGACTTATCATTTAACTTTTAATCTTACTTATTCTAACATATTTTTTTTTATTCTATTCATGTTTTAAGGAATTTTAACGATACAAGCCTTAACCCAGAACAACGATCACCAATTCTTAGATCAGCTATCTAAAAACATGACCGTAGTTAGCAGTTTGAAGCTACATTAATAGCGTTAGCATTAGCTCATAAACTTCGTGGTACTTCTGTACAATTTATGTTGCACTGGTACCGCAGCACTATGAACGCACCTTTGTGTTGGAGTGTGAGCTTTAGCGGTGCATCGTTAGCACAGTTAGCATCGACGATCGATGAGTGCTCGAAGAAAGATCGCTCCAAATTTACTCATGATTTATTTATATTCAAAGCAGCGAGCGGTTTCGACATGACGGTCCAAATTGTAACAGTAACAATTTGGAAGTATTGTTTGAGAACGTTCTGTTTTAATGACCTAATTTTACTTGCTCAAGGCAAAGTATAATTTACTCATTTAGTCAAGTGAAAAATAGAAGGCCGGCGAAGACAAAAATAAGGAAGCAACTATAAAGAAGATGAGCAAATAGCGATACTTAGCAATAATAACAACAAAAAAACTAATGACGTCGAATATCAACAAAACAGCTATTCTATAAATGTAAAGTTTTGAAGCATAATCTCTCAAACAGATAAACAAAGCATTTCTCCAGTCACAGAATAAACATCAGGTACCATCAAAAATGAAGGGTTTCAATCACAAGACGCGCGGAAACCACAACACATCGTTACAAAAGTTAGCATTTGCAGTCGCGAGAGTTTACCAAACATTACATCTGTGCAGACTACAGTCATAGAATCATGTAAACATTGGGCAGGACTTCAAACACCCACGCACAGCTTCAGTCGCAGGCGCATCCGTCTGGCCTCGCGGACTGCATGGCAATGTTTACGACCCGAGACGGGCACCCACAGCCCACGCGCACCATTTTATGTTCCTGCAGGAGCGGCCATTGCTAAACATTTTTCGGAAAGCATCGGATTCCTTACGGTATTGCACTTGCAGTCAGTCAATTTCTAAGGTCACATCATTGGGTCACGACTACAAGATCTTCCTAGGCAGCATCCAAATCACTGGTTGCAATGGTAGTAGTGCTACAGAATCTTAATCGAACCACCACCAAGTACTAGGGGGTCATAATGTGAACAGAGCCTTTAAAAATCTCCAAGTATGAAGGGCTTTAGTGATGTGCACGATGGCTTCTCGTTTGGTCCTAAGTGTGCCATAGATTGCCGTGTCCCACACCCACACAAACGACATGCCACTCACGTTCTATGAGGTTGTATGGGACAGATTAGGTCGACTTTAATTAGTGTGTAGGACACGCTTGGTAATATGTGTTACAACAAATTAAGTAGAATTGTTGTTGTACATTCATTGAGTGTTTAGCACATGTTTTATGGAGTTGACAAGTTGAATTGTCGATTCAATTTGTAGATACATGTGCCAATTGTACACTAGCATAGCATACGCATCGTAGACCGTAGTAGGGTGCCGCTTGATGAGTTTTATCAGCATTCAAGCTATAAGTTGACTCTCCACTTGAATTAGTTTCAATAATCTGTTTACATTAGTTCGACAGCGACGAATAACGACTTACTCCCGCCAGAGGCTTATGTAAACAAGTCGGTATAGCTCACATAATGTGCTTGCTAAGTGCCGGTAACGAGGGAAATGGACCACAACCATAGATTACCATACGAACTGCTCTCGAAACACCGACACACGCTAAAATAGTACAAATACGTGATATTCTCTGGCCTTAAAAACTTCAATCTCTTTGTTATTTGTAGTTTCGGAAGTTATTATGGTTGTTACTGACGATGAATGGGCAATTTCATGTACTTTGTTATGCAAATATGAGCCTTCCTAAATACGCAGTCGCGGCTTTTTGCGCGGATTTTCTGTACAATCTATTGGTTACCATGAATTTATTATCTAACGACTTACATAACTTGGAAAATGACCGCCTATAATCTCAAAGAGACGATCAGACGTATGTTCAAAAGTTCTTTTCTACAGCCAGAATTTTTCAGCAATATTTCAAATCGAAGTCTCTCAGCTCATCAACAACGATTCATTTTAGAACATAAGAAATTCAACAATAAGCGTAGGATATTTTGCCAGGATTATTATCAACAGCTGACTTGTGACACCGACCACCATCATTTTTAACTGATTCATCCAATCGATCATGCCAGCTGTAGGTTTTTTAGTCGAGTGCACTCACAATGAGGGTAGCATCAGTTCACACATGATCGAGCACCGGTTTTGTGCATCATTGACTGGTCGAGTGATTTCGGTGTCGAAAGTGATACCTCCTAGCACTCCTTGTCTCCTAGTAATTGTGCCAGATTGTGTTATGACAGTTATTTTCAAAAATGTATGAGAAATTCCCAAATCCTATGGCGCCAAATTCTATGCCAATTATAATTCGGCACTCTTGAAAGTACAGATACAGATAATATAATTTACTACTTGCGTAGGTCTAGTCTAGTCAGACTATTGTTCGGTGGGTCCCAAAGCACTCATTTATGAACTTTATTTACCTTTCCCATTTGTGTCAATTGCCGATAATGCCCTTGGTGTGGGTGTCTCCAAGTGACAAAAGTGAAGGTGGCATCTCCGCTTGTTCTTGTTCGCCTGGTACATGCTACCTGCATGTTAAAGCTATAACCTATTGGCCTCGCAGTTTAGTACCCGGCGCGGCTATTGTTTTGCAAGTTGATGCTATTAAAATGGAGATTCTGTGCTGCAAACCTACTCACCTACGTCTTGAGGTTTTTAAGGTGAGGTTATGTGGAGACAGTTGCATTTTATTCAGGTTGTGCGAGATATTAAAAGTTAAAAACTTTCCTTGAACTTAGTACCTACGTACATTTTCCCCTAATTACAGACTCATTTTTGTATTAAAAGATCTCAGTTTTATATTTTAAAAAAAGCCTTATTGGAATTGTAGCTATGATCACTCCTAATCCAAGCAAAGTTTATTTCTCTAAGTAATGGTAGCTAGCCCCATGGAAGACAATATGTGTGCGGCCACATGTCCGCCATGACTATCTTTAGAAACAATAAAGACAATTAATTAAACACATGCGTTTTTGTTACATCAGGTACGCAGTAACATACTCCAACACACGGGGTTTTTTTCTTACAGTCGCCATTTTTTGTACGAGATATTGGCCGACGAATAATTAAGCTGTTTTTCGACCTTGTTACGAGATGAATCACAGGGCCACATACCAGATTCTAGACTTATTGATAACTAGCTTACCCGCGCAACTTCGTTTGCGTCACATTTTCCATTAATGCTCCGCTCCTATTTGTCTTAGCGTATAACCTTGAATGATATATAGCCTATAACCTTCCTCGATAAATGGGCTATCTAACACTGAAAGAATTTTTCAAATCGGACCAGTAGTTCCTGAGATTACCCCCTACATACAAACTTACAAACTTACAAACAAATTTTACCTCTTTATAATATTAGTATAGATAATCCTCTTAAACATGCACGGACGTGACAGACATTCTAATGGAATCAATTAACTTGATCGTGACTTAGATTAAACTTTTAACCACAGAGTATATTTTCTTGTCAATTCACTACTTATAGGTCAATATTATGCTCATGTCGCATCGTAAAATGGGGAAACTGCAAAATGTAGGTCAACAGCTGGGACATTTAAATGTTACGATTGGAATTAGTTATTATTATTAAAACTACATACATAGCCTCTATTCTTCACCCTCCCACACGATGATGATATCCTAGTACTGCATCAGTACACACGCAAACTAATCAATGCTGACCTGCATTGCGCTGCACAATAGTGCAGCTCTAACTTAGACGGATGACTGCTTTATTGGCCATTGATATGATCGTCGCGAAACTGGGCCGGCTCATGTAGTGCTAATTAGAACATATTGTCGAGTAATTGATGTGGGAGCACAACGGCCTAGTACCAGCTTCATGGAAACATAGCACGTAATGCATCGTATGTAATCTTGGCACGTGGACATCGCCTTAAAATTCAAAGATCTTGTTAGTGGTTGATAGAATAATTTTCTAGCCTTTTATTAATAATTGAATAAGAGCAAGCTTCGCTTATAAAGGCATGACCACTTGTCCAGCAGTATTTATTGCATTGAAATTAGCTAATTGAATTGAATGCTTACAAACGGTACCGCTCTTGAACTATAAAATAGCATCATAAATATTTGCCGTACAAGGCAGCGGCGCGCGCGCAGCGATCCATATCGACGACCAATTCGATACAACGGAGATGAAATGCATCTTAAGAGTAAACGCAGCCTTCTCCACGGCCACGTTCAAGTTAAATATTCAATATTGGATATATTTTCTATATTAATCGGTTTATTTTCTTAATCACTCGTCTAAAATTAAATTAAATTTCGCCTTGTAACATAAATGGTAATCAGAGGATTGTAATGCAATTAGCAATGAATAAATTGACATCAATATTGGTGTGTTTACTACGAGCACTCAGACGCTGGGATTAAGCTTTAGATGTAATTAGGCAATAACAGTCGGTAGGATTTAATCAGTAATACGAGTTACTTAGCATACTTAATTGTCGTGGGACACAGGCGGCCATCGATTGCCTCCCCTAGCTACCTTCGTCATCGGGTTTGGCTTAGATGACTTAACTAAATGCAACGATTTCTGTTATAGATTCATGACAAGCTTTGTGAGCCTGTATTGGAGTCTGCCAGCCTACCAAACTGGCTCGGTGAAATATAACCTCTCTGCTAGTATTTTAGCTTTTCAGCAGATCCTTTTGATACACACTGTTTAAAAATTTCGAGAATGAATAATTGTGTGTGAAATGAAAATATCTATTAGTAACAATAACAAATGCAAGCAAACACTGAATTTAAAATGAAAGTCAACAGTTCAACACTGAACAAAAATAGTAGCTTAAGATATATCCACAAATTACTCTTGTCGGCGAGGAAGCCGGTGCACGTTTTCAACATTTTTTCACGGCTGTAATTGTAAAGAAAGCACGCAGCGTGTGGCATTATCTGCAATATCTACTGTTCGATGTCCATCCACATCTACTCTCTACTGAGGGTGTTTTCTAATAGCCGTGTGCCCGTGTCTCTGGCGACTCAGCAACAGCGTACAGAATTGGAAACGAGGCAGATTTCGCGCTAAACGCTGCAGACAGGCATCCATAGACGTACTATTTACTTGTAATGGTGTCCGGTCCACTTGCATGTGCTCTCGCTGCTTCTTGTCACAGCATCACTTTTCTTTCGTCTAATTATACATTTCACTTATGTAGTCTTGCTGACTTGGATGGTGTTTGGGTTTCTTATGCGCAAATGGCGCGATGCGTGTGAAGACGAAGTGGTTGGCAATAATTACTGGAATTTTCCTGAACCGTTGATGAAACAAACTTTATGCACCGCGATCTTCAAATTTATTTTCTACGACATCATTTTCCCTACTGAACACTTCCATTAACAGAACGTGAAAATCAGAAGCCACAACAAAACTGCGAAAAAATATCGAAGCTTACAGATTTTCCTTCCAAAATACTGAATTCATTTTTGGAAGAATTATTTTCATTTTTTACTGAATTTATTCAATTTCAGGAGCATTTCACCGATGGACAACGAGACGAGCGCTGCGTGTGCGGCGAGAAAGTGCAGCAGTAATTAATTTGGGCGGCATCGCACAGCGCAGCACTCGCCGTCCGCATCACACTTAGCACGGAAAGCGGAACTGATTATTGCGTCACACGCTACAACATCTGCTCAGACGAGACACAGTTGCAAAATACTGTTTAGGAGACTTTTTTCATTATCTCACTGGACTAGGTCAGTAGAGAGATGGTAGTAGACTATGATAAAGCTGTTGTTGGTAAACTTAATAGTCCAGAATCGAATGGTGCGATAGAGCTGTAAGAAGTAATAGGAACGGTTGCCAATGATAAGGTATGACAAAGTTTTTTAAACTCAAGTGGTCGGGTCAAAATGGAATCCCAGTGATCTCATGAAAAACTACAACCGTCTCGCCAAGAAGCCCCGTGTTACAGTTGCTGGGTTGTGGACGTCAGATAGGTAGTCACTTTTAGTAAATACTGGTATTCAGCTGAATACTTAATCGTTATAAACGATTTTTGAACAATCTGAATTTAAATAGAGCGTCAGCCCTTCCCTACATATCACCCAGTAAGCAGCTCGGTAACAATTAGGGAATAGCGATCCGAAGATTGTGCCGACTGGCGACGCCACACCACGCCACTGCCACTAATCAACGCAACAGTTTTCAGTCGACGCACCCATAACGTTTCACTGACATTTATGAGGCTTGTTACTAGATGTAAGAAGACTCACGGCGCGGTCCGCTATCTTTGAGATGGTTCAAGACATTAAAAATGCAGTGATAATTCATTCATGTGGTTATGATTATGGTCCGTTCGGGCAGCCCTTATCATTACCATCGAAATCTATGGTAAACCTTCATAGATGTCAATAATAATGATCATTTATCACTCTTACATCCATAAACGAGAATCCCAATCAAATCATAAAGACTAATAAAATGCGACCTTGGCAAATAGAAAATATCAATGTAAACGCAGAATCTCAGTCAATCCGCGCTATTTATCCAATCACGTGACTACCAGGCTGACATAACAGCTGAAGGCCTGCCGGTCTCCCGATGACATAACGCTTACCACCGGCGGCGGCGCCACCCGCCGCTGACACTTTGATCCCGCTGACAGCCGTGACACAGCTTTCAATAACAAGGCCAGTAATGAGCCAGAGGTGATCGATTCGCGACTGTCAACACAGTTGACTCAGGAAGCGAGCGATTGAGAAATTGCGGCGAGAAATTAAATGTAGGGCAAGTAAGGATTGGATAAAACTAATGGCTAGAAGATAAATACAATAAAAAGTTGGGCCCTAGTGGAAGCAAATGAACAGGCTGGAAGTGATGCAGTTACTGAAGAAGTACAAAACTGAAGACCAGATTCTTTGAGACACAAACAACTTAGTTTGTTAATAATAATTGTACAATTTTCAAAATATAAATGAAGAAATGTTATGTGTTAAGAAACTACGGCAGTTTTAACAGCTACATAAGGTAAAGTCATTAATAAAGCGGAACTAAGCAATGGAGTAACATTTGACGACATTGCTAGGCGTTTTATCGCGACGATTTCCAATCTAAAACAGTAATGTAAGTACACGGTGTGCGCGTGCGCCTGCAGGAGTAGTTAGTAGTTATGACATCAAGAGAGAGTGACACTAGGTCACCATAGATGTAGAGGGAGAAAAGGTCTGCTCTATACTGATTTTAACCGTTGTTTGTTCTTTATTGCAGCTGTTACATCTACATCAGATGCAGAAGTTTCTGAATCGATTCCCTAATCAATATGCAACGGAATGTAGGTTTCTAGCTACAACCGGGAAGACTGAGTATTTTCTCGGGTGAAAGAAAAAGATGAGAGAACTTTTTAAATCAGCATTCAGAAACTTTGACAGCGTAAAGGAAAACAAAGGGAGGAAAATTCAAAGGAAATAGAGGCGCAGGGACGCAATATGCAAATGAGCCTCCTCCAAACGAAATCGCTCTTCCGTACCTTTTTATTGTACGGTAAGTGGCAGTAATCCCTCAGACTTGGTCGGAGCGTCGCTTGAGCGCCTAAAATGGCGCGGACGCCCATTGCGGCAGCGATAAGCGGATAAACTCAGCATTACCGTATTCAGGGCGCGCGTAGAAAGCTGCCCAATACAGCGCGCATTAGAATAGGACTCTCGACTCTACAGACAAAGGTTCAGAGTACCGGCGAACTATTCGCGTTCGGTTCCGTAATAAGATCCAATTCCGCTCCCAATGGGTGTAGTGCGGAGCTAGGTGGGTTACGTAAGCGTCCTTTTTAAGTTTAATTGCAGTAAATGCAGTCGTTTGTCGCAAATTGTGGAAGTTGTCGCAGTGTGCCCTGGCCCCATTCCCACCGTGTGTTGTGTTATGGTGGACCCGAACTGAACCTGCCTGTATTTTTGTCCGAGCAGCCGTAAAGGAATGGTTCATGATTATAACTATTATGTATGGATGTAGGTGAGTGTGAATGGATGGTCCGTTTGTGACGTACCATATTACACACATTCATTGTCCTAATCATCTATCTTCTATACTACATATAATAAAATCGTAGAGTTGCCGTGTCTGTACATTGAATATTTTCGCATAAAAAATACATAGAAATGTCAGAAAAATGACATAGAACACAAAAAAGCAGTTTTTGAAATTCTTTTCTGTTTGTCTGTTTGTCTGTGCCTCTGTTTGTCTGTGCGTTTGGAGGAGCATCACGCATAAACCACTGATTGGATTCAAAATTTAGGTACTTCGAAATATTAAGTGATAATCGGAGCAACATTTAGTGTTTATTTCATCAAAATCGACCCACAAAATCAAAAGATATCGAATTTTAAAGTTTACGAAGAAACTTCATCGAGCGCTAAAATAGGTTGTTAACATTGAGACTTCAGATACTTGCAATGCCATCAATTGAAAAATTTTTTAATAAGAAATGTGTGAAAAGACCCCGAAACAATATAATTTAACTGAAAATGTTGCAATAAAAGTGAACATTTTATTATATTATCATTATTTATCGTAACGTGTAAGCTCTAAGTTTGAACTTATGAGTAGTTATGAGTATAAAGACAGTTCAGTTACGTTGTAGATCGATAGATGGCGTTGTACTTATGACGCGTTTTTCTGAATCGCGGTGTTAAGATTCTCCGCAGTAGCATGAGGTCAGCCCCATGTTTTATGTAGTCGTATAATAACTTGAAATCGTATTTAATATTGAAATTGAAATTGAAATTGAAATAGAAATGAAATTATTATTATATAAATAGCTATGGAAGTAAGGATTTGTTTGAATGACTAGATTGGTTTTCGATTTACTAGAAGGAGGAGACTGTGGAGAGGAGAGTGTCCTTCCTCCGGAGAGTTACCTGTATCCATAAGTAAACTGTTTTACTAACAGAAGAGGTGAATATTTGGTATTATGTTTCAATGTGGCTAAACTATATCAGTTATCAGCCGAACACGTCGATCTTCAAGGTTAAGCAACGCTTGCCGAGGTCGGTCTTTGAATGGGTGACCATTATAACAACCTAGCCTTTTCCTTACTATATTGGCTCGGCTTCCAAACAAACCGGATTCAGCTGAATACCGGTATTTTGGGTGGCGCGGCTGCCTACCAGACCTCCACAACTCATTCAATACAAGATTTCAGTCAGATTTTACTGGCTTCTGACTATCCGTAACGACTGCCAAAGATCTACAAATGACAGCCGGGACCAAAGGCTTAACGTGCTTTCTGAGGCACGAAGGAAACTCGGTATGTCAAGATGGTCACCCATCCACAGACCAACCTTCGCAAGCGTTGCTTAACCTTGAAGATCGATGCGTTCGTCTGTTATAGTTTAGCCTTGAAGATCGGCCCGTGCGGCTGTTTCAATTTAGCCACGAGCTCCTCTATAATAAATCGATTCTATGAACCCAGTAAAACTTTTTTGATATTATAAAATGTTAAAACAAATTAAATTAATCAGTGGTCTGTATACAATCAGCAATATTGTCAGTAAAAATCGGCGAAAATTTGTTTCTTTTTGGACTGTTCTGGACGAAATTTAGAATCCACTTGATTCAGCCCCATTCGTTCCATAGTTGGTTTTGTTGATTTTGATTCAAGATTAGTTTGTACCAGGAGATTAGGTACCTGGGCTGGTCGGCATTTCAACCGATAGAGATGATACAGTGCCCTGCGTTAGGTACCCTCTTCATAATTATATTCTTAATTCGAGAGAGAGATCAGGATACGTAACTGAACGTAGATTTTGCATATGCAATCTATACTTAATATTATAAAGCAGAAGAGTTTGTTTGTTTGGTTGAACGCGCTAATCTCAGGAACTACTGGTCTGATTTGAAAAAATCTTTCAGTGTTTATAGTATTTACAGTTTATATATATATATATATCATCACGCTAAGACAAATAGGAGCGGAGCAGTAATGGAAAATGTGACGCAGACGAAGTTGCGCGGGTCAGCTAGTATTAAATAAAATTTAAATACTTAGGTCATCGAAGTGACCATGGAGTATGAAAATACAGGAACCCGATACTTATTGAAATCAGAATTTGCAACTGCCTGCTTGATGCAAATGAATCAAATTACTTAATCAGAATATTGATTGTTTAATCAAAACTTAATCAGCGTGGATATCGTTTCAACTTTTGACCTTTTCACCTTCGTTCTTGATCAGTCTCCAATCACTTCAACGAATGTGAGTCATAACTCGTATTGTTCTACTGTCAGGTGAACAGTGTAGCAGCACGATTATCTAACATTTCTGAACGGTGGCGAGGTCGCATTCCGAGAAGGGCTCTGCTGGCCTCGGCGGACCATAGCGAGATAGTAAGCGTGTACTCTGATACCCCGTGGCACGCGCCACTCGCCGCTCATTAGGTAATTGATTACGATTAGACCTTACTTTAAGTTAAACTGTGTGACCTTTCATCTAATAGTTCCATTGTTTATTTTATAATAAGGGCTTATGAGTGTTGACTATTATGGTAATGGATTGAAGGGCATAAGAATAGTGGAGCGATCAAGACTATGATGGTTGAAAATAAGATAACCAGGAATCCAGAAACATCAAAAAGTGACTTAATTGTTTCCTTTGAGAATTATTGCAATCTTAATTTTGTCGCCAATCATCCTTGATCTCGAGAGTGAACGCTCAACATTCACACCGCATTCTTGTAAACACAGTTATTAACAAGATTCTGTAGTTACTGCTATTCCTTGGCTCTGTATTTATTAACTCCTCTCAATTGCCCCATATTCTCTTCTACGCTATTTTCTCCTCAAGTGGGGCAATATAACTCGGAACACCACTTTCCCACAGTCGGCACTGTGTCTAATGTCTAATGGCTCGCTGGGGAAAATCTTCTTACAATTATATCAACACCTCGCGTGAATAAAATGGATTTATTCTTATGAATCTTATACTTATCTGAATTAAATATTGGTGTAAATAAATGGTAGGTACTTACCAATCACTTATTGCTTATAACTTTCTCATCCTACATTCAATGGTGAACTGTAACAATAAGAAAATAAACGTTAAAATTGTTAACTTTAAGGGCTTCCTAAGAAATGACAAATAAAATGGAGTGATTTGATAGCAAAAGGGTTGTTGAATCCTGAAAAAATATTTGGATTAACATCCCTATTCACAAAGCATCTAGCAGGGAAACATGAATTTATAGGAGCCCCTCGGATATTGATGTTCTAATATATTTCGAATCAGAGCAACCCGTGTTCCGGGGCGGGTGACCCTCGCAGGCGCGGCACCGCAACGTAAATCAAACCGGAGCCGCGGCTTTCTCCGGTCAATGCCTGCTGCCCTGTGCCTGCAGATATTCACTAACCACTAATACTAAAACCACTATCGATATCGTATACATTGATAGGACTCACGAACATATTCTGCAGACAATATTGCCAACGACTTGCATAGTTCTTTTGCATGCCTTCTCTAAGTAACGATTGTATAAAAAAACATAAGAAAGTAAAGGTTTCTTGGCACTTGACATAATTGTCCGACACCTGTTAAGATAAATTAAACAAATGCTAAGTTCTGTTTGCATTAATGCATCAGTGGTTGTTTATTCTAAAGTTCTTACGACAACCTGCACAAATTCAATGTAATCATTCAAATCGCACTGCTATTGCGAATTTTAATAAGTGAATAAGTTGGCCGATGCTAATTCATACTAAAATAAAGTTTCGAATAAATATTACAATTGTTATTATTTAGGCATGTCTTAAGTTCATCAACCAAACACTACACAAGAAAAAAAACCCTTAAAATTGTAGTACCTACATACTCGTAGATACGAATAAATAAAATAAAATAAAATAAAAACGGCCAGAGCGGGTTTTGTCCGATTGTCGTTTTATGTCCGTCTTAGACAGAACTTTACAAATTAATTACACTATGTTAAACGAATAAAAGTCAAAATATTCGTACCTATATCAAATTAAGAAAATAGTCTTATACTACATTTTTTTTTTTTCAAAATATAACTGCTGTTAAAGAAGTGATTCTGATTTTAAAATCAGCTACTGAGGCTGCGCCTTAAGTTGAGGAGACTATAAGGCTAGGCGCACACTGGTGACTTTTGCCACCGTGACAGTACATTTTTCTTTTTCGCAATTGTGAAGTGCAACAGAGAGAGATAAACTGTCACGGTGACAACGCCTAGCTTTTACAGAGCTCTGCATTCCTGGTACACAAGTATTAATTGTCCTCAAATCGAGTAGCTAACTTCCTCATACGACCACGAGACTGGCCCGAACGGGAAACAGGATTAGAAATGTTTATAGCAATCGGAAAACTCGATACTGTTAGATAACGAGTCGATTGCTTGCCATTACGATTGCTTCCGATCTCATTTACTGAAGTAGATACTTATTTATTCAGCTGATGACCGATTTGTTTCCATTATTTTATTGAGCAATGTTTTTATCTGCAGTCTCTTACAATATAATATAGAACTATTACACAATTTGTAGAAGAAACATAATATCTACAGATTATTGTAACTATTAATTATTAGATATCAGAAGACAGGACATTTATCTGGTTATTTAAGATTTTTATTTTGAGCTAAATTAAGCAATTTCATATCATAAACAATTGTTTATTTATGCAGATGTTTGCACACCGACCGGAAATCTCTCCCTAATCTTGTTTGCTCTCTGTCCTTTTGGCAATCAATTAGGTATTATATAATTAGTTACCTAACTAATTAGTATTCTCATAAGCAGGTCTAATGTATTCTTACATTAGGTAATGTTGCGAGGTAAACATAATTTTAATAAAATGTAATATTATTGCGAAAGATAAAAGCAAGGAGGTACAGTCAGCATCAAAATTGGAACAATACTAACTATTTTTTTCCGAAATTCTGAAATATTATAATTTGCCCCCACAGATGTCAAAACAACAACAAATAACTTGTGAAATTTAAAAAAACTTGTTTATAATTTTATTGCAAGTACTTTTACTTTCGACGTATTTTCACTAAACGATAAAAACAACACTAATGTGCTTACTCGATACTTCAACAGAATTTCCAAGACGGTGGAATTCCCATTAAATCAAAAAGCCAATTTTTCAGTCAAAATCCTTTAGTTCAGCTTTCTAACATTGAAACTTTCTTCTCAACACCTGTACGTACTCTTAACAAAACATTCAAGTTATTAGCGTCCACATAATACATATCAAACGCATAACATTGACTTTAATATGCATGTTCAAACAATGATTTGCATAGTGATTGGTCGGAAGCTGTGACAGACGCCGAGTGACCCGGCGCACGCGCAGCTGACAAATAACTAAACAAACACGCACCGTGTCCACTGTCGCGCGATACGATAGTGTTTGTTCTGTTCTGAAGAGCCACTCTGTATGCGCGGCCATGGCGGAGTGTTTGACATTTCATTAATGTCAGTGGAATAATTGATTGCAGTTGGTTTACCGTGAATGAGTTTTGGAGTTGATGATACTTACAGCTTTTGCTAATTTGATGGGATTTCGCTGACAGAAATAAGCTGAATTAAAAGAAAACATTATCTAGAATCAGTGGGTTAGAGAAGTAAAGGAAATCAGGTAGGTAGGTGTATTTTTAATTGAATAACTTCAAAAATTCTGCACCTGTTAACTGTTGACGGCGTTACCCATTAAATCAGCACAGTCTCACTTCGAGTACGGAATGTCAACAAATTATACATAGCCTGACTCAACGTTGCTGATCACGTAAAGATCCAAAAACAACAGTTCGATCTTACTTTTATTGCAATCCAGCACAAAAGGCACGGTTATCTCAATCGGTTGTAATGGACACTGGTACAATCGCCGTCAGCGGTGCTCGCCTTGACCGTGACGGCGCGCGGCGAGAGTGAAACCGTTGTACAGTCGCGACCACTGCCGACACGCACCGCACTGTACCGTTTTACCGGCCGATAGACGTTGTTGTGCTTTAGCTATCAAGATAGAATCGCACCTGGTTCAGTCATGCGAAACTGAAGCGATTGCGCACGAATGGATGAAGAAGCTTAGTATTTGTTACACCGTAATTTCCACACAAATCCTTTATAGATCAAAAAGACGTCGTCCATTTAAGAATCCTAACAGTGGAGATTATCAGTCGTAACTGTTAAGGGAAGATGCTTAAAACTTCCCATAACAGTTACTGTTAAAAGTCTACCCGAAAAAGTCTAAATCTCGTCTTGAACTGACACTGCTCCAGTCTTGCAAATACATAATGCAAAAATCTTGCAAACATATAGTCATTAAAACTATGTTTTCTATGCATCAACTGCTTCAAGTCACTAGTTATTTCAAAACGTGCTAGTACGCCTGTGCGCACCATAAACCGCAGTCATAGCGTTTAATGAGTCTCCCCGTGATCATGACCAGCAGATTTACAAACGGTGCTGATTGCAGACGACTCCAATTAGCATCCATCACGCGGCCGCTGGAGATTACATCGGGAAATTCAATTACAATTATAAAAGTTGGGAAGACAAATGAAGACGAGTATTTAACATTAGAACAAAAGAGGCATCTAACAAGCTACGGCGAGCTATGTAATCGCCAGTAAGACGATAGATAGAGATGAAAGGAAATGTGGTTGTTCATGCCTGAATATCAGGTCGCCTACATTTATAGTGGGTTGCAGAATATGGTAATATGAATAAGTTTAGATAAACGTGTAAATCGAAGACGAGACCACAAATATTTCCTCGAGTGCCAAAAATATTGCATTCACAATCCCCCATCAGATTTAGCCTTTTATACAAAATTTTTCCGTTGCTAGTGATAGTGACTGACAGACAGCGCACAGCCGAAACTACTGGTCGTAGAAAGCTGATATTTAGTAGGTTCCTTGGGGAATGTAGGAGAGCACTAAGAAAATTTCGAAATCAGATAAGCACGTACGAAGTCGCGAGCAAAAGCTGGTTAGGTATTAAATTATAAAAACGAGGTGTTAAATATTCTCACCAAGCTAGATATGGATTCTCCGTCAATAAAGCAACAGGTGGGTTTCCAATTTCCATATCATAGTCACCTACCTGAAATTATAATATTGAGCATCATGGATGGGGAGCAAATTTAGTTTGAATTCCCCTGCAACGACCGAGTAAAGACGAAGAGTCATTTTATTGAATACTTCAACACTAAATTTGATTACCTACAATTCTACATAGGGTTTTCTTAAACCTTTTTGTTCATCTAGGATTTAGCCTTACGTGGTCTCTTGGTACCACAGCTCAATCATACTGATTACGTCTTATTTATGATTAATTCTAGACAAAGTTATGCTCAGAGTCTACAAGCAACGTCTTCCAATCGGCAGAGTCACATAATGCGTGTCGCGCTTTGTATGCGTGGCCATTGAACGCGAAATGCCCATACATTACCATACGAGGCATATTAATGCCGCATTGAATACAATGTATTTACTACTTACTACATTGTTGTGCCGTAGCAACGACCTCGTTTAACACTTGCGCCCAAACAAATAAATAGTTAAACAAGTTTGTCTATGACTGTACGTACTATCTTTGTGCTAAATGAAATGCTTTGTGTTAAATTATATCACGTTTTATTAACTATTGAGTTTTTTGGTTGTGTTTTGCAAAACAATACTACTGATTTGTCTAATTGGTGATGATTTTGTTAAAATAAGTTTGGCTACTTAAATTTTGATAGATGGTTGCACAAAAAAAAAACAAAAGAAAAGTAACGTGATATTACATACACGTTTATTGTTGCTTCTATTCAATTGTTACATAATATTTTTTATTTCACATGTCAAGGAACACCTTTTTTTTAAGGAACACCTGAAAGTTGGAACCACGAGAGACTGGACCACGTAAGTTCGCAAGATTCCCGCATACTTAAACTTCCTCTACCTCTGCGAGAGCATGGAAAGATAAAGTAGGCATGTGCTAAATTACATAACCACCAGTAATTTTGTAAAGAAACCACATCACTTGACCTCTAGGTCCACAGACTAAAGAACCGCATGATCTTGACGAATGTTAAAAAGTTTTCACTTTCCCGCACATGCCGCGATGACTAGGATTTTATAAGCATACAATTATTTATCATTATTGATGTAATGATCACAATATGCATATATCATACGATTACGGGCTTACTATTGATCTCTAAAAGAAATGTTCAAGTTAGCGTCACATTCAGATTGCCAGCTTATCTATGATGTAGGGACATACAAATTCATATCAAAAATAAATAAAATAATTGCAAATAAACTGGTTCACGGTTTTTCTAATGTGCCAATTCTAAAAAATCATAAGGATAATCAATTAAATGTTTAAAACTCAGCATTATGTATGAAATACAAGGACAATCGAAGGAAAACTAAAGGAAAGTGACTTTCTAGAAAACTACTAGCCACGATTTCATGTTATCCTGTTCGTTGAATATAAAAGATCTTCGGTTTGTCATACTCTCACGTTGACAAGAGTAAATAAAGGAAACGTTTCGTTCATTATTACTGGCGATCGTCGGTGGTTAGCAATCATTGTTATGAATTCTATGAAGTCATGTGCTCTTAGTAAACAAAAATAACAAAAACAAACTCACGCTTTGAGAAAACAGAAACATAAACAGCACAAGCTAAGTATTAAGAAGTAAAACTGAAACTCGTGATTGTAATCCTTTTTCATAATATGCATATTATTTTTAATGTCCAAGCTTTGCATGTGTTAAACACTGCGACATAGTACAGTTATCGTTCAGTACATTATTATTTCGTGCTATGATCCAGTTAAGCTGCGCTTGCGCTTGATAATGTCACTGGCGTCAAGGGCGTCGCCCCTTGCACTAATAAGGTTAATTAATATCTTAAATACTTGTATGGAGCCATATTGGAAGCCGTTGCGACAGTATTGGAAACGAGAATTTGCTTAATGGACAGTTGTTTTCAGCAATCATGTCAATAGTCGACATAATTGACGAAATTATTTATGGAGCATAAGTATTAATTGTGACACCAACTTTCCAAATTGTTGCAAATAGGTGCAAATCAATATTTTTTAACGGTAAGCAAAGAAGTGATTTTAAACTGCTAAACGACTATTTAGGTTGCAGAAATATTTTGAAAATTATATTAGTATTACTTTATGAATTGTTTGGATCTTTGAACAGAATATAATACTTTAAAGACTCTTTTTTTTTGAAATAATTCTGTATCAAATTCCGAAACAATCAATCACTTTTTTCGCTGACTGTACTAACTATACATACTTCAGAATAGTGAAATTTTCCGGAACTTGTTGCAATTAGTGTCGGATAAAAAACAATCACTGAACAAAAGTGATGGAAAAACTGTCTATTAAATTTAAAAAATCTGCCAATTTTGGTTATTGGATTACGATCCAAAATAACGATAAACTATATAGAATTACCGCAAAATCAAATTCGCTAAAATAAGAAAGGGGAGTCTTAAAGTTAATTTCACATTATATACTAGTGTTTACGCACGTAGTAGCACATAATCCATTATGTTTATTTATTTATGTAGGTAATTTACGTAATCGCCAAGAAAGTGAAAATCGTAGCGAAAGTGAATGATACGACTTGTCACACAGTTTGGTCACATTCAAACATTGATAGCACATTCAATGTAGCAAGTTTTTGTTTTAAAAGCTAAATATTATTGCTTGAAATGTAGTACAACACTGCTTCAGTAAGTTTGGTCATGTTCATAATCCTCACTTTTCCAACATCAAAGGACTAAAAAGAAACAAATAAAGTGCTGTGCATTACCGGTACAATCCGCTGTCCGATGAGGAAATCCTAACATTTCACGTTTCACTACAACTGCTTGCAATTAAAGTTAACCTAAAAAAGTCAGGAAGCACCGAAATAACGCGTCAAATATGTAACGCGGTGAAAACTGCTGAAACGTTTACATAACTGAATATGTATAGAATTACTAATACATACACATATTATGCATGTTATGTGTTCTATGAGTTTACGTTCTTCCACTGCATCGGTACCAGGGCCTTATGACCAGTTAGGTGGTTATTCTTTTCAGCGAAAGGTGAGAAAATTTTCCTTTCCATCTTTGAAATTTATGGAAAATTATGATAATGATGAGGAAAATAACCGAGAATCGTCAAAGTTCTCGTTAATTGCAATTTTTGCAACAGTCATATGATTTTCCGAGAAACTTTTGAGAAGACTTCCTTTCCGTGTAGGAAAAACATAAATTCACTTCGGTGTCAAGTGAAGACGTTTAAATTGGCAATCGGCTAATTAATGTAAGTAGGTATACTCTCAAAGTGTACCTTAGCTCAAAGCTGGCTGTAATGGGACCTTCTTCATAATTACGACGGCCTAATTAAAAGATTTACTATGTACCTATGTAATTATTATTATGTGTTACAGCTAATACAGTTACGTTATACCAGGCAACCATACGATAGCAACGGGTTGTAATCAGCGCTCAGTAATTAATGAGCTAGCTCAATGGATTGATCCACCCTGACGTGAGTTATGCTAACCCGGTACGAAGCAGGATAATTGGGCATTTTATTCATTTATTTACTGCTGGAAATAAGCCTCTTACGGAGTTTTTTATTACGAAAATTAGATTAGAAACTGATGTGCTAATTAAACAGGTTTACTTTAAAGCAAATCGATACTATTTGGACCAGCAACCTGGGGAAACAACTTTAAATTACCTATTTGGTTTCGAGCCAGGCAAGGATTATACCTACACAAATCTATATCTATACTATATAATAAAACTGTAGGAAATAGGTTTTAGTACATGAAAAAAAAAATAGAATAACAAATAGAACCCATTTCCAGCATTTAACGAATTTTGTCTGTTTGTCTGTTTATTTGTTCGGGCATCACGTCAAATGTGCGAAAACAATGTAGATAACTTTTATACACATGGATTGAGCAAAACTTGAAGTAACATTTAGTTTTTGTTTCATTGCAATTGGTTCAGTCTATCAAAAGATATTTGAATTTAAAGTTTTCCAGAAGTAAAATTAAGGTTATGTATGTGCACTTGGTCTCATTACTTCACGTAACTTTTATAGTGCGTAAATTGTAGTAATATAAAGTTTTTTGTTTCATCGTAATCAGTTCATACCTTATAATAAAAAATGTAAATTAATCTATATAATATTATAAAGCAGAAGAGTTTGTTTGTTTGTTTGGTAGAACGCGCTAATCTCGGGAACTACTGTTCCGATTTGAAAAATTCTTTCAGTGTTAGATAGCCCTTTTATCGAGGAAGGTTATAGGCTATAAAGCTAATACAAAGAGGAGCGGAGCATTAATGGAAAATTTGACGCAGACTAAGTTGCTCGGGTCAGTTAGTCAGAAATATGAGCGGATTCTCGGCTGGAGGTAGGTACCCCATTGGAAATATTCTGTCTGAAACTTACTTAGAATCTAGGTCACTATTTTATCTGCCCCTAAGAAAGGTTCCTTGATATTTATTACACATGCAGCTGATGCAGCAGACGAGCGTAACTTACTGCATTTCCAGACTAATTGTGTGCGATAATTGATATTAACGCCTACTAATCACCCCTGCAGTTTTTGTAATTAATTATGCAAAGAATCGTACGGCCGACGCGCGTCCGTAAACTAAATTAGCTCTGTTACTAATTAATGAGTCAATAATTAGTTAATTGCCTATTTTACATAATAAATGGGTTAGTAATCAATAACTCATTTTATTTCTCAACAGTGTAATTGATTACTTGTCAATGTTAGTAATTATTAGTCAATTTATTTAATGTCAATTCTAACTTTGATGTAACAATTTTGAGCTTACGAAAATAAATCTTACTTTAATTGCAGAGCTTACGAGTTAGAGAAGACGGAAAATGTGCGTTTAACGTTTATATGGATACGCTAAACGCTCTACTTAAGAAAATATCTCGACTAGTTTTAAAATCTCTCAAGAATCTGCCAGAATTTATCCGAAGACTTCTCCAATTAAAATGTCTAAGTAAGAATTATGCGGAGGTTACTCAACGCGGCTCGGAGGTATCGCGTCATGATCGAGTGCTTTCTTCTCGTTACTCTACCACACGTCATGCTCTATGGCCACAATTTCTACGTCTCCGCGCATTCTAAGGTTTTTTTTTAATGTTGATAAACAAAGGTGGCGGACAGTAAAATTTAGCTGAAATTATCTTGTTATGTTCGACGCGGCGGCCAGAAACAAATAGAGCACGGAAATTATTTACATTCAAAACTATTACGTTTCATTTCGGCTCGATCACGGAACAATTTCCCTTTTTAAGCGCGTCTTTGCATAATTTTCCATCTACCTATTTGGATATTATAGGGGAGGTTGTTTACTTGTGTGTAAAAGTTTATCTCTGGAAAACATTTACAGTTTTCATCAAAATCAGGTCCTAGACCACAACTTAATAAAATCGCTAGCAATAAGATACAATTGGTAAAGAAAAGCTGTGAATACGAAATAAAACTAAGTACTGATAAAAGGTCTGTGAACTCTGTTATATCATAGGAGAGCAACGAAAACTTTTTTCCAAAAAAATACAACCGACTTCCAATTAAAAAACACTATGAAGTATAAAATAACTTTAATTTCGGAAGTCGATGAAAAAACAAACAACACATTTTTAGTGGTAGGTTCCCCACACCTAACAACACCACTGTAAAGTCGCAGGAAAGCAAAACACGCAATTTCGTTTACTTAGATGACAAACCAAAAACGTCATCTAAGTACTTAATCGATTTCAGCAAAAAGGTTTGACCAATCGGAAAGTACCTATCCTTTGACATAAATGACGAAGTTATGAGGTAACAAACATAAAAAATACATCCGAATTGAGAGCCTCAACCTTTTTTGTAGTCGGTTAAAAAATAATACAGTTTCCTAAAACAGGAAGAGTTAAGTGCCTAATATACCTAATATCAACTTCAAATTCAAATTGCTATTTTTAAAACTTACTATTTTTGCATCTGTGAAATGAAAATTAACAAAAGGACGACAATGACATCGTGGGAATAAATATACAAAACAACAACACAATATCACCGAATAGGCAGTTAATTAGTCTCACGGATAGTTTAAAGCAAGTTGGCCGGTAAACGACCCGCCTAACTAAGCGTGGTCTAGTATCCACCATCATCGATATGAATCGAGTTATTATCCGATACGCGTGGCGAATGATACTGCCTGAGAAACAAAGCGGTTGAGCTGTATGGAGGTGATAATATTATGTCGATGAGGCCACGGCAGGGCTGACACGTTCCTTTATAAAACTATCTAAAATCAGGAGGCCAACCACAAGCTCTTATAACAGTATTAATACAATCTTACTTCGACTTTTCGTACCATGAAGTCCTTTAAGCAAGCTTAAAAACAATGTTATTTTACTAGCGGTTTTGGTGACGTCATGGTGTCAACCTATAATAGTTCATTCAATTCGTACCACGACGTGACTTTTGACAGTTAGCAGTATTGTTTCTATGTCAAAATTGGCAATGATAAAAAAGTTCCTTGGTCTCGGTGGAAGTATTAATTTTTTGCAAATTTATATGAAATATAACATTTTCGTGTCTTATAAAGTAAGTAAAATGTATTTATTTACCGAATGAATTGTGTATCTAGAGGTTTTCGTATATTATGTAATTTCTTGTTTGATTCTAGATGGCAAATGCATACGAAATATTCGAGTTTTTGGAAGCTGATAACGCAGAAGCCAAGCGTACAAAAAAACGGCGTCGTATGCAACTACGTCAGGAATGCGACCCCTTCTATGAATTAGATGAAGCGGAGTTTGTTAAGCGTTACAGACTTACAAAAGATCTTGCGCATAACCTGTGCGATGAGTTGAGGCCACTGATGAAGAATCCTACAAAATCTACTGACTTGTCTGTAGAGACGAAGGTAAATTCAAACCTTTTTTTCTACTAATAACAACAAAGCAATATGCGCTATTTAGCACTTTTATGTATCTATACATTATAAGTTATATTACTTTTTTTAGGTGTTAATTGGACGTAGTTCCTGAAAAACGTTCCAATCCACACACTTAACATTTTGAGATAATTGCGATTAAAGTTCAATCTCGTATTACTTTATGAATTTTTTTTTTTTAACGGCCATTACTTTTGTATGCTACAGATGTTATGATCAAGTTTTAATTTGACCCTATTTTAGACTTCCAATGTTAATACTTTTTTGAATATTCATAAAAATATTGCTGTGGAACGTTTTTGGTTTATTGCAATATTCATGTTACTTTTAAAATTTTTATTTATACAAAACGTTCCATACAACATGTATGACAAAGAAAATAATAATAAAACAAGATTAAAGAACAAAAAAAGTATATTTGTAGTGAAAAATATGAACGATATACATTCTTCTTCGTCGTCTTCAAAATCAAAGTCACCACTTTCGATTTGTTATATTTTTACACGACTGCCTAATTACACGACTGTCTAAAAAAGGAGTGTTATGTTTTCAGAACTCATGTATGTATGTATGTATGTATGTTTGTGAGTTTCTTTATTCCACCATAACTTCTAAACGGCATAACCGTTTTCAATGTTTGTGATATTGTTAGCTAGTGAAAATAATAAAATATCTAATGCGGTAGCCATTGATCATGAAAAAAACGGAAATGTATCATGAAAGAAACGGAGAGGGAAAACTCACGCCCCAGCCGCCGCAACAGAAGAAGACGCCCCGGGCCTGAGGTCGGCGAGCGTTGGATGGCTCTCTGTCCGATCAGAACTAAGCCAGGATCGATGGCACGTTGTGTTCCATGCGCGCCTCAAAGAGATGTCAGCAAAGTAGACGGGGCCAGTACCTGCCAGGGCTGCGGAATTTGTTCGAAACAGTCACCGCGGCCCTGGAACGCAAAGGGCACTAGGAGGGAACACGGGTGGGTTTTAGTCAGTAAGAGTCTGACACTCCCTTCTGCTTCGCCCAAAGTTGGAGAAGTCATCCCATCCATAAAAAAAGTTGCATACAAGTGAACTTTTGGATCTATTATACCACTAATGCCGCGATTGTCTTGGTACTGATTACACAGGTACAGTAGATTTTAGAACCACCACAGTCGGAACACAGTGTCACCGCCGGGAACTACACGGCCATTTGCAAAGCTATTTGTTTCTCGCTTTGTAACCCAGATACGTCAAGAAATGAGCTTGGTCCTGCGAATTACACCCGACCCCAGGACCACCCCCAATGCACAGATCCATTAAGTTGTGTTCTGTGCGGACGTTTTGGGCACTCGGCGATCTACTGCGGCTGCTCCAAAACCCCAAACTCGCTTTCAAACTGGTTTAGCATGTCAACGCTCACCAAAAGCGAGGAAGTCAACCTGTGAGGATCCCATCCTCCCAAGTTGCACAACAGTGTTATACCACAGAGGGATCCGATATTTGGTAAAAAGGAAGATCTTCTGACCGGACGGTTGTTGTGTCTGTTGGGCAACTGCCCAGTAGTTGAAATTCAGACTGTTTTTATGTTCAAATCGCTCGAAGAATTCTGCCAGTGGGATAGTGTAGTGATAGATTTCACTACGTTGGTTTTTTTGGGATAAATAGCATCAGTTAGGTGAAATCCACCACATCACCTCAGTTGGAAGCCATCACCAGTCAAACAGTCTCATCTGCTAACACAACGGCGGTGGCGATTTGACTCGTTTACAGATCACATTGGTACTATTCGTCATGAACGATAGTTCGGGTGAAGCCCAGTTTCAGATGACCATCGCTGGAAACCCTATGATGATGTGCGAGTACACGAAGAGAGGTAGGAACTGGATGGAAGCTGATGTAACATGGTCAAGGTAAAGTCGAGAGGCGTATGCTACCACTAAGATTATGTATGGCTATGACAGTGCACGAGCTGTAAGGGACGGCTTTCTTCAGAGTTGTCGTAGATCTAGGCTCTACCATGTTTTCTAAGGGCTAATGCGCATTTAGTCGCGTGTGATAGCTAGTAGGTTTGTCAAATGGTGTTTCAGATCCACGTAAGCTTATCTACGAGCTACGCTAAATGAAGTCTCTCCATGTATTGAATCACCTCAAAAAATTTAGTATCAATCAAAAGACGAATTAGTTTCGAATTACTTATTATTAAATCAAAATATCGTTTGGTCACTAAAACGTATGAAATAAAAAATAATTAATTGAAAAAATTAAAAAACGCCTGCCATGTCTAAAAAAGAACTAAAAAATGATAAACAAACATTTGCCCAAAAATTTAAAACTCAAAAATAACTTTTTTAGTGCAGTCGGGGGACAGTAGATACTCTGTAACATTTCTTTAAGGGTCCCCCGACTGCAATCAAAAAGTTATTTTTCAGTTTTAAATTTTTGGGCAAATGCTTGTTTATCATTTTTTAGTTCTTTTTTAGACATGGCAGGCGTGTTTTTTAATTTTTTTAATCAATTATTTTTTATCATTAATAACTATCGAATTTGATAAGAAAACTAATGAAAATAACGAGATGGATCACTTTAGACATATCTCGTTGGTGTATCTCGTGTAATATTGCAATAATTAAAAACATTCCATGTAATTTGAAATGTTTTGAAGAATCAAGTTTCTTTTTAGTGTTGGTAAATATTCCTAAATCAAAAACGTTACAGATGTCTTGGAACTTTATAATGAATTACTTATTTGGCTGACATAACGTCAGCCAAATAAGTAATTATTTTTAGTAGTAGTAGGTAGTATATTTTTAAAACAAAACATTTCAGATGACTTGGAACTTTTTAATGAATATTATATTTTGCCGAGATGAGTAACATTTATTTAAATCAAAAACGTTTCAAATGGATTGGACCATTTTAATGAAATATGTATTCTACGGAGAGTGCACATATTATTTTTTAACAAAAACGTTTCAGGTGGCGTGGAACGTTTTAGTGGAACTTCAATTCTACTAACGTCAATCTGATTTTTAAAAATCAATAACGTTTCAGATAGCTTGGATCACATTTGTGATAATTGTTTATGACTCTGTCTTAAATTTGGGTTGTTCCACACAGCTTGGAGTCTTTTAGTTGAATACTTATTTGTGTTCTCCATACATGTGGGTTGGGCTACTAGATCATGATTTCATTTTTAAAATGACAGTAGAGCCACCAAATTTTGACAGTTAGTAAAAAGCAATCACGTGACTTATTTGGTATTAGTAACTCTATTTTGATCTGATTGTGGGTTGGAACGTTTTTCAGAAACTACGTCCAATTGCATTATCATTTTATGCAACTGGTTCATATCAACGTCCAGTAGGCAGTAATGAGGGTCATTTTGTGGCTCAGCAGACTGTTTCCTCAGTTATCGCACAGGTTACTGCATGTCTTAACTCACTGCAGATGAGGAAGAAATATATAAAATTTCCAGTAAATGATCAAGAACGCAACAGAATTAAAACGAAGTATGTATCTTTTTTTTTAAGTATACATAAAAGTTTTAGTCCTTGAATAGCAGCAGAATGCCTATTTTGTTAAGTGAAAACAAATATCGCACTCCTGGTGCGATACTGTCACTTATGCAAAAATTGAGGAGGTTGAAAGGTTTAATACAATTATATGACCACTTATAAAAATAAATAATAAGTAAGTATTAAAAAGTAAGATAAAAGTTGACATTGCAGTTTAAGCTATTCATCTTGTAAAAATCTTTAAAAATAAATTATGTTTTGAGATGTTAAAATGAAATGCTTCTCCTAATAAATCGCATTTTTCATAAGTGATAGTGTCGCACCGGGGGTGCGATATAAAGTTATAATCATGCCAATAATAACAGAGAACAGTTAGAAATAAGCAACAATGAGATAATACAATATTGTATGGCATGTTTAAACGGACTGTTGCATAATTTTGGAGTGGCTTACATATATCCAGCTGTGGACTATGTATGATGGGCCATTGTAATAGAGAGTTAAATATTTTGTTTAATAGATAAGTACTAAGGTTTAGTTGTAAAAAAATAATTCATTAATTGCAGATTTTACAATAAGTTTCGGATTCCTGGGGTTCTTGGTTGTATTGATTGTACCCAAGTAGCTATAGTACGCCCAGTAGTACATGAGGAGCGCTACTTCTGTCGCAAGCAATACCATTCCATGAATGTTCAATTGGTAAGTGTTCATTGAGTATCTAGTAGAAGTTAAGCCAATATAACAGTGTTGAAAATAAGAAAAAACACAAATAAGTATGTATAAAGAAAAACAAAAAAAAAAACTTTATTTAATTATTTTACATGTGAGCATGTACACTATTCTTAAGTTTAACTATAAATATGGTACTTGGCAGTCTTTCAGATATTAATCTAAATATTTTCAGGTTTGTGATGCAGACATGGAAATAATAAGTGTAGATGCAAGTCATGGTGGTGCAAGTCATGATTCTTTTATATGGGGTATTCATCCACTAAGATTTCACCTGGAAGATCTTAGCAACACAGAAGATACTTGGTTTCTTGGTTGGTATAATTATGTAACCTCTATATGATCTTTGTTAAAAACTATTTGTACTTATTTAAATTCAACCTGTATGTTTGGTCAATGATAATTTAAATTAACTTTTGTTATCAATAGGAGATTCCGGATACCCTTTGAGAAAAAGCATGATGACACCAATACTGGATGCAGCACCTGACTCACCAGAAGCACACTACACTGACTTACATGTCCATGCAAGGAACATAATAGAGCGCACTATTGGGCTGCTTAAAGCACGTTTTCGTTGCTTACTTGTTCACAGAGTCTTGCACTACTCACCAAAAGTCGCTGGCTCTATTATAAATGCTTGTGTTATATTACACAACATTTGCAATAGGACTAACATATCTGTGGAACAATTAAACAATGAAGATTTGATTCGAGAAGCCCAATTACAACCAGAAGGCAATGCGAGTGAACAGCCACACAGCAATAACGTCGCTCTGCAGCAGGGTTTGGCTACTCGTAATTCGCTTGTTCAGCGGCTGTGGGAAAGGCGGCATTTAAGATCCTGAAACACAAATATTTAATTTTATACTCTATAAGTTTTAATTTAATTCTCAGTTTTACAGCGTTTTTTTACAATATTGTTTCATTGAAATTAATTGTTGTATTTTTTAATGTCTTCATACATACACTCAATAAAATAAAAACCAAAAATTTATGATATTAATTTACTACATGTAATCTCTCATGATTGAACTTCCGGGTAGCACTTTATCAGGGTTTTAAAGAGAAGGTAAACATATGAATAGTTTTGTACCTTTCAATCCTCGTCGCTGTATTTCCGAGTGCTGTTAAAACTTGCACCATCGTCTCCATCGCTTCAGCAATCCTCACAGCAGCTTCAGCGTGCGTTTGTGTAGAACGGACGAGCGCACGTCTTGCAGCCTCCTGTGACATCGGCGGCTCGCGCCTTCGACGCCGTTGTCGGGGGGAGCGGGCTGCAGATGTAGTTGCAAGACGTGGAGTAGGAGTTCTGCTGGGGGAGGGAGCCGGTGGATCTTGGATCGTAAGTTCCAGAGGACTTTGAGGTAGTGGCTCTAAGATGAGCTCCAAAGGCTGATTTTGGGTGGAAATAAGAACTGAAGTAGGATTGTGAAGAGAATGCACATTTTGTAAAATGGATTCTGAAGCCGGGGAATCTTGCACATCCACATCTAGTGTAGCAGCGCTAATCTCTGGAGGCTACAAAGAGATAACAAGAAAAGTTATTTGCAGCCGAATCTTTATGAGCGCCATCACCTTGTGAGTTTAAGATTTCTGCAATCTCTGTCCACTTTCTTCTTGAATATTCTTTGGCTTGCAGAGATCGATTGTGGGCAGTAGCGATAGATTTGTTTGAATGTAAAAATTCCCAGAGTATCTCTAGCTGCCGCCAGGAAACCCGATTAACTCTTCGGCTGCAAAATTAATAACAAAACACTAATCACTGAGTCGTACATTAATTATTTCGAACTATCTTTATCTAAACGTTACAGAAAAATATTTCTTTGTATTATGTACAAAACAAATAATAAAACTGTTTAAAACTACATAGAGTAACCTCACCTTGATTCCATGTCAATTTTGTAGCACACTATTACTCCTAGCAGAGTTTGTTGTAGCCATGGCTCTTATGCAATTAAGATAAAATAACTTAAACTACTTAGAACCACTTATAAAACAAATAAAAAATATTGCTGCATCTAATCCATTGAGTTTCAAATTTCGTTCGCGGTATACAGCTGATAACACATTTTGTTCCGATTCTTATAGTCTACCTATGTCAAAACGCCGCAGCTCATTTTATTTTATTTATTTTTTCATTTTTTTTTTCGCATTTTCAAAGCAAAATCTCTCGATATTTGTATTAATTTCATGGAAATTATTATTAAAATGCATAGTAATCTTTTAAATGTAAAAAAGTGTTGATATTTTGCTTCAAGATCGTACTTCGTAGTAGCGATTCGGACCAACGTGTGAAAGAGACAGCGCTATACAATTGATATAGCGTTGTTTCTTTCTTATTGTAGCAGGCAATAGACAAATAGTTCATTCTTTCCCAGCACTAAGCAGGAATAAAACAATGTTGAACGATTTAGGTCATGGTACGAATAAGAGTAATGTTATTTTAAGCTTGAAACAAAACTCTCTTGAAATAAGATTGTTTTGTAAAAGATTGTGGTAGGCCTCCAGGGCATTTATTTCAATTAAAGCATTTATAAAGAGTCACTTGAAAATTACTGTTAGGTAATACTTGTTTGATGAAGCACGTTTCAAATTGGTTTCAAAGCGTTGAATTCTCTATGGAAAAGAAAGATGGCAATCGATAATGTCAATCAAACCAAATATTCCAGTTTTGTTTGGCGCATGTTACTTAATGAAAAAGGATTTTATCATTAAAACTCACTTTTAATCCTCATTATTTGCTTTCGCAACATTTAGAATTTCGACGCCATTAAAGTAATAAAATAAAAATATAATGTTGTTATCAATTTGACATACAACCTCAAACCAAAGTGTAGTTAGTGTGGTGTAAACCTGTGAGTATGATCTCGCAATGTTTTTCGGTGAGAAATCATCAAATGACTTCTCGTGCTCTGGGCGGAGCGGAAGGGAGTGTCTGAGTCTTACTGACTAATTTAATCCATTATTTCAGGCATCTAGGGCCCATACAATACATTACAAAACACAAAATAATAACTATTAATACCGCAGTATCTCTACGTTGACGTCGTGGTGGGGCTTGCGCGTCCCGATGGACCTTAGGTCATACCTAGGGTGAGGGGCCAGACAAAGAGAGATACAATCCGCAAGGCAGTTTTGTGGCGAACTGTTGGGCAGTAGCGACCCCACGAACCTTATCTCCCGGGAGAAGTCTTGTTCCTCATCTACGGCTTGCCTTTATTGGCTGGCCAGAGTGAAAACTGACGAGGAACAGAGCTCCCACCTCTTCCTTGCCTTAATTGGCCGGTCTGAGTGGAGATTCGCTAGAGCATACGTGCTCGGGAGAAGGACGTATAATCCAGTAAGATGCTGGTAGGGATCTTGACCGCACTTCCGGGATTGTCCTGATAGCCGTGGTATACCTCTCCACTCCTCTAGCACCTCAGGCCATGTTGCCCCCTTGGCGCTACGTCACTTTGTGCTAGCGACCGTTTTCGGGGGCCCATTCATTGAGTGTGCAAGTCACCCCCTGCCATTTAAAAGCCGTGTATATTGTTAGTGGTCAGGCAGGGGCCAATAGTTCTATAATAAACGATTATCATTCCTCTAAGCCACCCAATATTACTAAATCACACCCAACTATTAATAAATAAATAGGTACTACATTTGTTAACAAACTATAATATAAACTACTGCTAACTAAGACCCACTCGTGTTCCTTCAATAATGTCCTTTGCGTTCCAGGCCGTGGTAACTAGCTATATCGAGCAATCTGCAACCTTTGCAGGATCTATAGTAATGCATAGTAATGTCTAGCATGAACCCTCTCCCCTCTTGGCACCCCTACTGGCCGCGTTTAGTTGCAACCTCGTTTCTCCCCGATTGTCTCGCTATCACACAATCGACGCGATCCGATCCATCAGCCGGTCCATTCGCGCGATATTCTCGTCGGTCGCGGTCGTTGAGAAATGTTAATTAACCTTAATGTGCGTGTGTCGTGTAGGCGTTGCACATTAACTAAAATATTAGTGATAGGTGTTGCTTTAGGTATAAACGGCATTACGATGTTTGGAAATCGATTGATATTGATTTGAATCGTTCATGAACGGCGCGGTGCGCGGGCGCCCTTTATGTTGTTCGTTTTTGTTGTCTGGTTATTCTTATTTGGCAATTTTAATTGATGTCCCTTCGCTAAAATCAATTATTGCTGTTTGTTTTAAGTGTTGTTAATCTATAAAAAAAAGTTTTTTATTGGCACTTACAGAATAAACATTCACAATATTACCTATAGTTTCTGAATAAGTAGGTACATTTTTCGCAAAAGTTGCTGGTACTGGTTCCCCTTCCCAAACTAAGCTATCGCTTGTATTTTGGGACACAGTGTTCAGACGTGGATGTTGTTACAATTTTGATTGTTTAGGTAGATTTCGAATATTTTTTTGCAATAGGAATATGCATGCGATTTTTTAATTTGCAAAATGAAATATTTATTAGCTCAAGTAAATAAACAATTCTATTTTTAATAACTTCATCAACAATGAATTAAGCTTCAAAGATTACAATTAGAAAGAGAAGTCCGATATGAACTTTGACGTCAAAGTCCATGAGGCCTATACTACACAGCTGCCATAGTAAACAACGTTTCCGTTAGCGGGACGGATGTATTTGTTTAAAATAATTATAATAATATCTCGTTTGTTTTTCCCGTAATTTTGATTCTAATTTCAAAACTTTATAGAGATAGTGAATATTTTTTCATGCACACTCCCGATTCTATAGAGTAGAGATAAACAGGAGTAGGTATTTTCGTGTTTAACATAACTATTATCATCGTGTTTAAGTTTTGATAAGGTTTATCTTTGTATTTGTATTCGGTCGGAAGATGTGTATTAAAAGATGCACGAGACAAGACACGTTTTACCGCAACGCGGTACCTACATCTTATTTGTTTATGAATTTAGAAAGAACATATTGCTTAACAACTTTAAAAACGTTTAACAATGTGTAGGTCTGTGATATAAGAACTTAAAATAATGCCAATAATGATAGCATTGTTCTTGTTCAATACCTTACAGTGATTGGAACAACCGCTTGTAATAATAATATAATGCAGTGGACACAATAGTTTAATTATTTCTGAGGAACAACTCGCTTCCAATCCGGATCGACTGCTCCTACAAGTTACAAGCGACTTATTTGGGGCTGTACGAGTATGCGCCACTGCATGCATTGATTTTTTTATAGAGCCAACGATCCGAAGTCAGAACCAAAAGTTTACATTTGCATTAAAAATATGCGCTTGATACGAAACTTGTTAATAAAACGTAAATATTAATATGCATTTCGGATGCACAAAATTATTCAAATGCAGCAAGTACCAGGCGAGCAGAAACATCAGAAGCTGTCTCTTCGCAAAATGCATCACTGCAACTTTCTTGATTCTCAAATTAACCTGACCCACTAGTCTCTAGTCTAGGTTTACTCATATTATTATCTTTGACGTTATACTCTCCTGATACAGCATTAAATACTCATTCTGAAGACAGTCCATAAATAAGTGTTAATGAATGTTGTTATTCTATTAATAAATTATTTATGGCGTGTCAATTAATAACTTGTTATAAAAATAAATCATGAAGGTGTCAAAGTAATGCTTTTTTAATGTTCAGCGATATCCATTCTTGAGAAATTGTTGAGATAGCTTTGATGGACGTCTTCATCTTGTGAAATATTAGTACATCATCTGGGTATGTTAATTAATTACATACTAATGTAAGTTAAATGCTTGGAGTTATGTAAGTAAACTAAGAACGACGGTATTACTCTTCAAGACATTTGAAACTGCGTCGTTAATACAAAACCGTGCGTTGTTACTCAATGGCTGTAACGCGAGTGCTGCTTGTTTCATACATTTCGACAGTAAATCTATCAGTTTTATCGGCGGCCATTGTTTCCATATATTATTTACTGCCGCGACTTGAGCTGCGAGCACGCTCAGCGCTGACCTTCAAAACTTAACATACAATACAATCAACATTTCTCCCAGAGCGCCTTGGGTTAGCATAAGCTCACTTATTTTATAAACAGCTACTTATACATCCAAGGTAAATCCTTAAAAACAAGGCAAGCATTAATAACATCACGATCCAGACTTACTTCTTCCGTTACTGCGATCCTGGTGACACGGACTAAATTTTTAAACGGTTTTCTGGCGATTTTTTCTGAATTCTCAATGACAATGACAATAAGACAAGTCGTAGCTCCCATAAACTGTGAACAGGAATGACGAAATCGTGTAAACTTCAGTTCGAATATGCCGTATATCTTATCGGTAAAATCTGGGCTCATTATGCTAACCGGCGTTAAGCGTGGCAGGAGGTTTATTGTTATTAAATCCGCATATCTGCTGTTTACCGCTGATTTATGTTATGTTTTGAGATTTGCTAACAATTCGTCTAGACTCTATCGAGATTTGGTGAATCATATTCACCAATGAAACAACAAATTATGGAAGTCAAAGAGGGTCCAAAAGTTTAGAGTCTACGCCACTGTACATACAAAGAAAGACTACTCTAGGCAGTCTAGGAACTAACTCTAAAATAAGTTGTAAAGTGAATGAGAATGACGTCGGCGACACTCCGTCTGACGGCGCAGCAGCATATGACGCAGCTGATGCACAGCTGGCGTCTGCGAGCTTGTGGGAACCGACGCACTGAAACTTCCGCAGGGTACACACTACACATACACACTGACACTGGCTATAGCAGTCCAGACTCAAAACAAATGACTAGCGCAAACTGTATACATTTATGGGCTCCTGGTGCAAGACATCGATGGGACATTTTTATCAGACATCAAATACAAGGAAAAAGATTTTACAGATTCTGATTTAAAAAAAAATGTAATACACAAGAATTTAAGCGGAATAAGCGGAAGATTGAATGTAACTATCTGAGGGCCATTACTTCTGATTTTTGAACAATGTTTGCATTCGTATTTCAGTCAACATCTGTCGAATGAGCCTCTTGTTCTTGAGTTGATGGTGGCCCTTAAATATTTTGTGCCCAGTAAGTGGCCACGAATACTTCAGACGCCCTGATGAAATTATGACTACTAAGAAAAAAGTAGGTATGGTAATCGTGATTATTATGTACAATGTTAACTCGTGGTGTGTCGGGGCAGCTCGCGGATCGTTATCGGCGCGTGCGTCACTGTCCGCCACAACTGACTGAATATTAACTCTGATAACAGCTGTTATCAGTTGCACTCCTAATCTGCTTTCTTGTATTGTTGACTCTCTTAGAAAATATTTGCTTAGATTGTGACGTAATTTTTCTCGGGTGACGGCAGGTTCCTTGGTTCTTCTATTGTAGCTCCAACAAGTCGATTGATTTTCTGAATCTTGTTAGAGGCAATCGTGCCAAGACCGTGACAAATCATTCGTGTTTGATGTGCTATATTTCAATACTTATAAAACCAATTAAACTAAATTTGCACTTTAATTGTAGCAAATTTTATCTGCTTTAAAAGTAAGTGTATAAGTTTGGGCAAGACAAGTCACAAGATACGGATTTGGTCAATACCAGACGTAACGTTGGAATTGCAGCTAAGATTATACTTGTTGCTCCTATCTTTGGAGGAGGCCTATCTCCAGCAGTAGATCCTTCAAGGAAACGGTACTGCTATATCGATAACAACAGACTAGTTTGTCTTGACGTCCCACGCTACTTAATCCGGTTCGCGGTCGCTATTTGAGAACCTGTCTTCCTCACCGGATATATTGGTGAGAGTACCAGGGTATCATAGGGCGCGAGCTACTTAGAAAATCATAGCGGAAAAGACATTGTTATTTTGTAACCCCGAAAGGCCAAAGTTGAATATGAAGAGTATAGCGTCAAGATGATAACAATGATAAAAGGAAAGGTCACAGTATTAACCTTTAGTATATTTCTAAAATTTCTTCGTTATCTTTAAAAAGCGGCTCTTAAAATAGGGAAGCTGGATTGATCTCTCAAAAATATAAATTGAATGGATTTCGATCATGCGATCTTCGTATGATTGTTCATGTCGTGGTCGTGTTTATCTTGTAGTGCATCATGCTATTATCGTTCAAGTTATTAATTTTGCTGTTAAAGTATTATGATATCACAGAACGAGTCAGCGTAGTCTATCAACTGTTACCTAAATATGTTTTATAAAACCCTCCTCGAATTTCTAAATGGTGAATATTGAGACTAAATTGAAACTCTTACAGTTACTGTTTGTACAGTTTTACAGTTACTGTTTCTGATCTCCTGGTAGGAAAAATTATAAATTTGATCTATTAGACCTTGGTTAAATTTTCTCTCCTAATAGGCCTGTTTAACTACCTCCTTATCCATTAACTTGATCTCAATTTCTTGTGGGCCTTTTAATTTTAGCAACTAGCTGACCCGCGCAACTTCGTCTGCGTCACATTTTCCATTACTGCTCCGCTCCTATTTGTCTTAGCGTGATGATATATAGCCTATAACCTTCCTCGATAAATGTGCTATCTAAAACTGAAAGAAGTTTTCAAATCGGACCAGTAGTTCCTGAGATTAGCACGTTCAACCAAACCAACAAACAAACTCTTCTGCTTTATAATATTATTATAGTATAGATAGAAAACAACTATCAATGTAGGGTATCTACCTACTAATATCTAGCTAATAGGTTTACTATTGTTTACTGTTTAGTAGACACTAAAATTAGCGATAGACAACAATAAACATGATTTGATATTAATAAAATTACAATATTATGCAAAGTAGCACATGACACATGTGCGCTGTTATCAAACTTAATGCTCAGAATTTTCCTACGATTATGTTCTTAGTGGCATAATGACCGAGTCATATCTAAATAGGTATATATATACCTACTGGAGAAATGGTAAATGCCTTGAACCCGGTTATATTAATTGTCTACTTGCATTTAAACAAAAAGGAGGTTTTTCTCGCATTTTGACCTCCTACAGCTGAGTTATCATTTTGGGGGCCGAGTCACCCGCGTCCGTAGGAGAATACCCTTCAGCGAATCCCTACACGTGGTCCCCGGGTGGTGCTAAACAGGTGACACTAACCGCCTCCGTGGTCTAGTGGTTATACCACCTGATTCAGACCCAGAGGTCCCGGGTTCGATTCCCAGCGGAGGCAAATTTATTGCTCGGTTTGGTTGGTGGTAGGACTTGTTCTAAGTCCGCCTGGCAAGCTACCACCATCATGTCTAAGTCTGTCGCCATAACAACAATGTTAACAGCATTGTTGTGTTCGGGCAGGTAGAGGTATGATAGCCAGTTCCTCTGTGTAAGAGGAATCCGGGAGAAACTCGCATCCATCTTCGGCCTAATCATCACTTTCCATCAGGTGAGATTTGGGCCAAGAGTTTCCCCGTTTTGCATAAAAAAAAAAAAAAAAAAAAAAGTTACTTGAACCCAGTGCACGTTAATTGTGAAAACAATAGAAACAAATTCTAGTTTCAGTCATAAGAATAAAATAATTATACCTCACATTGTGTTACTTAAAAATATTGATGAACAAAAATACTTACCGTTGATAACTTACGATGTAAACTTACAGGTGCTAATCTACGATACAATTCGTTATACTAAATAATTCTTAGAACACATCACTAACCACATTACAGCCGTGTTAATTTAAGGCGAGTTCACACTAACATTCTATTTGTGATCATCCCCCGAGAGGATATAAATATTGCGGAGGACGCGGTACGGACGCGGCGGCGGCGCGGCGCGCACTGTGCGCTGTGTCCGTGCCGCTGTGCCGTACCGACCGATAGTACGCGAATACTCGCCACATCTGGGAAAGTGGACGCCGATATGCAAGAGCTAGCCAGCAGAAGGTCAAGTTCAGATACAATTTTAAGGCCAGACATTCCAGATTGCATATCAATCGCCGCGCCCTTTATGCTGCCCTGGTCATTTACTTACAACTTTGGTTGTGAAGCATTTAAATTGCCTTCGTTAGTATTGACAACTACATTGGCCTGCTTTACGCCTTCCAAAGTCGTCACGATATCGTGATGGCTTTAAAGTTATGGTTTCACGCTGGTAACTAACTACCGTACAAGTAATACGAATAAATCCGGAGCAAAGATGGATATTTCTAGTTTCGGCCAATCCTTGTAAACCAATTATATATAAAACTATAGATACGTTGTCCGCACTCTAAAATGACAACATGAAATGAAGCCAATTGGCCACATCGCGCTTAGTTACGCACCAACCTGTCGCGCGACACTACGTTTGTTTTGATGTCAATTTGACTATTACTTGTCCTGTGACGTAACTGAAGATGTATATTTATCAACCTCTAGCAACAGGCATCCCGCCGTACGGTGACATATTTTCTTTCCCTTTTTTCATGCGTATTAGTAGCTATCTAGTATTTTCGCCGTTTTTAAGTGCCGCGATGTAGGTTTATGACGTGTCTATATATAATACGTCATTGTTGTAAACCCGCTTGTCTATCACTAAATTAAAAGCGATGTTTCTTGAAACATGCGACGTGGTAAGAATCTGCTTAGAATATCGTAGATTGGCGATGGCGACCTATACCCATGAAAATGTTCGTCAATGTGTAAAATAATCTAATAAGATAAAAAAGAAACTCTTCTAAGCCACAGAGAAAGTGTTTCTAAAAAACTTTTTAACTGCACCAAAATTGGTTCCGTTCAACATTTCTTATCCAAAGCATCTGCAGCATGTGAATCAATCTCGCTATTTCTCCTCTCACTCGTACCTTTCCGTTTTGCAATAAAATGGAGAGAGACAAAGCACATCCGCAGCGCGCAAGTCCTCACCCCTAGAGTCGGCAGACGAATTATTGCCAGGTCTGGACAATCAATATGGAGTAATGGCGGGATGAATGGAATCATGGCGGACTTACCGCGCCATAAACATTTAAAATTATGTGCATTTCATATGGCGGCGGTATTTGCAGTCACTGTGAATATTTATGGTGTTTTATTGTAGGATATTGTATGAGTTTTTATGCTATTATTTTGTTTTCGTGTCTGTGCGCCATTAATCGTGATTTTGGCGTCTATGACTATTTTCTTATTGATTGCCTTGCTGTTGCATAAACTCTCTTTTTTCAAGGTATCACCTTGTAGGAATTGCATGAAGGTTTATTCGATTTATACTTTCTCATAAAACCCTTCATTGCCTTGCAGCATACACAACTATAAATCTTTCAATAAGCCACCCCTTCTAACGCTTGACGCCCAGTACCTCGACATCATCAAACTATCGACCCTCGCTCTCACAAAACAAAATACCAATTTAATGAGACAAGCGTGGGTTACACTCAACTATAATCTTATTAGAGTCATCCCCTAGGAGGTATAAATAGCTGTAAGTTGATAACCACTGACCCCGGGGCGCATTCGAGTGTTTTCCCACGAAACTCTAAAGAACACTAGTCAAAGTTATCGTTCAAACTTCAAGTGCTTGTTATTTGTTGGAGAAGCGATAAATCAGAGCTTTTAATTACTTTATCTGATACTAAACTAACAGTTACCTTCGGTATGCCTAAGTGTTTTGCTATCTTTTGAGTTACTAGAGTTAAATTTTTGTAACAGTTTTAAGAGTTATGGAGTAAATGACATCAGAATCCTTTTTTTATTTTTGGATATAATGGATCAAAATCTAAAGTATAATATTATAAAGAAAATGCTACCTTAATGAAGAGCAATCCGAGACAGCAAAGCAAGTCCATGCAACTTTTAATAGAGACTAATAATGAATTGAATAATGCTAAGGACATCTAGCTCATATTAAACAATCTTAGTCTATTAAAGTTTGTGTTACTGCAGAGAGACTATTATGAGAGAATGACAGAACAATGTAGTAAATTCTAATTGTCTTTTAAGATTATCTTAACAACGGACGACGACGCGAATGTGAACGCTGCTCTCGTGATATCATTTCTGATATCGTTACTTTTGTAGAAGTATGAAACTATCTCATAACACTCATACAAAGGCAAGATACACATAATATTTATGATAATAGAGGAGATGCTGTTACAGGTGCGCCAGGAAGTTTAGTTTCCATAACACCCGTCTCTAATACACAACATTTCTACTTTATGATCAGTTGGTAACCTCAGTATCATTCTAATAGCTAAAACACAATAAGCTAAAGGTAACGACGACGCTGTGGAAACAATTGAAGACAATCAGAAAACTACGTACGTAGGTTATAGAAATAAATTGAATCGGGTAGCGACTGCGACTGCACATGTGTTGTTTAGTACAATAGCCTGTCTTGAGGCATGTGCTGTGCAAATATATTCTATCACTTGATTGTGTAAGAATCTACTAACGTCTGAACACAGAAACAGTGCTTTCTGTTTTGTTCATTAAGAAAAATGACACAATTCCCCATGACGCGAACGCGACACGCAGTGTAATGCGTGTCATGCTGAACTGTGTCAAATGTCTTGCGTCAGATTTTTCTACCCAAAATTCCTTGTGGCGAAATAAGGTAAAAGAAGGGTTTAGCACAACAATTGAATACTAATTAATGGTAAGGTGGGCAAATATTTTATGATGTATACTCGTAATGAGAGTATTGACCTAATCGCGCTAATTACTCGTGTTATCTTCCAAGGTACGAAGTACCTGCCTACATATACTATAGCTACAATACAACAAGTAGGAACACTGGCCCTGAATATGGGCTTGATTTCCCATGAGATACACTGTCTAAATTCGAAGCTATTCTGATAAATTGCTTGTCCTGAAAGGCTGTTGGAATATATTGAATCTAGATGTAAAACGACCGGAGTAAAATAATACTATACCAGCGATAAATACAAAACAAACATTCATTTGAAACAAAAAGCTACATATGACAAGACGCCCAGACTGCTAACCACAAACAATACTGCTCATCAAGGACTCTTGCACAATTAAGGCGTTAGATGGTAATAACAATTGCTGATCATGTGCGACCATTTAATTAACGGTCACCAGGCGCACATGATATCACAGATATTTCCATAACTCCCGTATTTACTGAGCCCACACACATGTTCCTTGATAACCACGACGATGTGGTGAATCACTCGTCAAAAGAAACAATATTGTGGCAACGACATCAAATTGTTGATCAAATACATGACAAAGATACTATTGTCTTTAAAATCTGGTAATTAGCATGATAATTGAAGCTGAAAAACATGGATATCATTTTCATAACATATTAACTAAAATGAAAATTATTTAGATGTTTTTCTGATGACACATTAGTAATAACTTAGGCAATCACGTCATTAATTTTGTTTTTCCGCCTTTGCTTGGTTTCTACGTAGTTTTATTTTCCAATGACGCATGAATTATCCCGAAAACATTTAACGCACGAGTAAGCAACTCCACAACATCTCAAAAACGTCGTAGTACGTCAGTCTAAAGTAAAAGCTTAGAGTCAGCGAAGCAGACATGAGGGTGGGACTAGCTCGAGAGATCCTCGACACAGGTGCGACACATTGGCACGCCGCCAGACATCGCGGCTACAGGAAATAATGCTTCGCAGAATACCTAGACGTACACTAGTATTTAACAAGGCATTCGAAGCTTTCTACACTGTGCTTTATGAATTTATGATAACTTTTAGTTGGTGTAGTGCACCTGCGGCCATTAGTTCCTCCCCATGTTAAAAGCAGTTTTGATGGGAAATAATATTTAATTAGCCACATTGTTGGGTATGGTTGTGTGGAAGGTTTACCCCAGGGTGTCATTTTGGGTCCTGTTTCGTACTGAGTTACTCATTAGCCAACCCTCATAAGTAATATTTGATGGGCCCTACGGGCGTGGCAGGTGTCAGATGAGTGTTAACTTCTCTACCTGTGACAAACTCAGTTTTCAGTCAGTTATTAATAGATGAGTATTTTAGTTTCTACGTGGGCGGTGTCTAGCGACGTGTTCCGACATATCGGTGACAAAACAAACGAATGTGATTAATATGGTGAAAGCTATCGACGATTCGGGCTCTCTTTAAACACACAAATATTTGTAAATACAGTCTAATGTGAGAACACACTTTCCTTTACAACTAGTGATTTAGCGGGTACATACAAATATTGGTCATCCGAGTATAAGTAAATTTATAAATAATGATAGATAACAAACAGGTTTACTATTCAAACATCGATGGTAAACTGAGAAACTCAGAACAAGTCAATCAAATCTTATGGGGCTTTGTTTAACCACAGAACCTCAGTTCGCCGGAACTATTTATCTACACTATTAGTTTCCTGGGTTTCCACGAAAAACGAGACGGAATTGCGACCATTTCCGCGAAATGTCGTACCAGGCTTCCAGTCTGCGGTGGAGGTGCAGTCAAAAGTTAATAAAATGCAGGAGGCAGTAAAATAACCCGGTCCACACGATACTGTGTACATAGTTGCATAGAGTAAGTCTGTCTAGACATGCGTGAATAGTATACCTAGCGTAAATGTGGCATTGCCAATGCACCAACCGCCGCGCAACCGCCGCACTTTCCCGGAATTCTGCAAGCAAAGTGCAAGTTAACCAAAACGAACTATGTTTTTGATATACTTCTCATTATTAGTTTGTTTCTAGTTGCTACTTACCTTCATGAGGAAATCATAATTTTAAGGTTAAATATTTGTGTTTCTATTAATTATCCAAGAATTTTCAGGTTTATATTATCCTTGTAACAAGTTTATGATATATTCACGGATTATACGGCTTTTAGTAAGAATTTTAGAAATATAATTCTCTTTTATAACTTACCTACTAGCTGACACGCGCAACTTCGTCTGCGTCACATTTACCATTAAGGCCATATGTAGTGAGTTAATCTAAAGGGATAGACATTTAATGTATGCTGTCGAGGACTTTTTTTTTTGAAGTTTTAAAGAGGAATAATTTCGTAATACTCGATTTTTGCGTAACTTAAGCCGTTTACGCAGCGCACGCAACGGAAGCTTTTTCCCGCTTGCAACATTTCTTATTGCTGCTCCGCTCCTATTGGTCATAGCGTGATGTTATATATCCTATAGCCTTCCTCGATAAATGGACTATCCAACGCAAAAAGAATTTTTAAATTCGAGCCGGTAGTTCCTGAGATTAGTGCGTTCAACCAAACAAACAAACTCTTCTGCTTTATAATATTAGTATAGCTTTTATACATTTTTAATTATTCCTTAAAAATACCGATCTATCAGGTATTACCTAGGGAAAAAAGAAAAAGTGTGGAAAAATGTGCGCTACTTTGCCGCATTCATTTCATCAAAACCGAATTAGCCATAAAAGTAAAAACGTTTTGTAGTCAAACTACTAGGAAACCATATCCCAGCGTCCATCTTTGATCTCACTGATGCATTTGACGTGTTGACTGATGTTTGCGTGCATAAGCTCCAGTTCTCGTGCGCCTTATAAATCCGTTTGCTGGCACGTAGTTCTATTTCTGTTGTTATGTTTATCAATTTTTCTAACACCATATGCGATGCAGTTGCTTTCATGTTACGCACTTGAAAGTAAGTACTGTCTTTTAAGTTTTGTGTATGCATGGAGAATAGATCCCCCTCGCCGACAAAGTGGATCGTGAGGACGATAAACAGAAGCCAGTTTTAATATCACTCTTTGTGGAGAAGCTGCCAACGTTACCACTGGTATTAGAAGCGAGCGTGGTGAATGTGAGCCTTATTGCTTTGCGCAAGGGATTAGAGGGAGTATTATCGAGAAAGATTCGCTTCGGCATGCAATCGTTCAAGAAGATTTTGTAGAACGGTCTAGTTTGTTGGTTTTATTTTCTTTGGAATTGATCGAAAATCTTTATAAGATGCTAAGCTGACAGCCGAAGCTTGAAAAGAAACAAAATAATGTTTAGTGTTTCGTAGAAAATGGCCAACTGTGTACATTGTTTGTCTGTTTAGCTGTTTGGTTTCCTGAAGTACAAATTCGGAAGAATGTTTGCAATGAATACCTAACTAAGCAAGTAAGCTCTTTGACTCACGCTTGCACAGCTGTGGCAGTTCTGTTTTTCAGCCTTCATGAGTCCCTGGTATTCGCCTGTCGTTATTATGTGTAATTTATTCGCTGTTCGCCATTGTGAAGTTACTAGATGTTTTTTTCGTGTCAAGAGCGAACATAGCACTTGATCAAACATACATACGTGTACAAGCGTGTATGGGATGGCAGCTAGCTAGTACAAATGGCGGAGGATGTTACCAGACACAATTGAATTGTTGGGAAAATATTGTGAACGATTAGCGAGGATTTATCGGACATAAGTGGAACTCTGTTTAAGTATACAGTTTGAATGACATTAACTATGGTATAAAAGGGTAGGGCCGATTGCTTGATTGATCGTAAAGGACATTGGACATTATTGTTGATAGGGGACCGAATTTCGTTCGACACGATATCCGAACTACTTATTGTGTTTTCGGTTTATTTCGAACATTCTGTACGAGTAAGTTTACTTCAGAAAGAGTACCCAAACAGTATATTTCCTCCAGACGTCATAACAAAAGCCGGCGCGCTACAACAAAGATAAACAAGCATCTTCCTACGTAACCCAGGGGATTACGCCTCGCATACAAAGGGCTGAGCCTGAGCAATAGCAGCGTGATTGCTATGCGGTGTAGGCGCCTAGTGCGTGCGCGTCCTTACAACGGCGCAGACCTACTGGCCACACAATATCTACTCACACCACACATCACGATATGAGCTTCGGAGTTTAGTGAACGCTTCCGTCAATTGTGTGCTAAGGATGTTCAGCATTTTGAGTAAATTGATCTCTTAATAAAGCTGTTATCCTAGTATTATCTCCATCATCATCCGCTACAATGACTGGCGCTATTTGATAAATAGTTTCTATAAGCTAATAAAATTAAGTACGTGGAAAATGTCAATGCACCAATCATTCCTTTTTCGGAATTGAATTTAAATATTCAAGTTGTAGTAGAATCAGCGCGATACGCAGCAATATATCACGTAAAGTGTAACACGCACCTGGAGCTCAGCATGAGATCCACATTTAAATTAAAATATGGTCAGAAGTGACGTAGCAATCCATTTGCAATCAGAATAAATCAAACAAGCAAAAACGTGTTACATTAGAGATAGTCGCTATAATTTAGAACACGCTGTAACCATTGGACTCTGTGAAGACGCGAGGGACAGATGGTTTACGAGGCGTCCGGGCACTCTTTCATGTCGTCGACAAAATACGACGCTTTTTAATAGCTAAATAACCCCCTCCGCGCCCTCTTGTTCCGCTCCCCGCATGTTGCTGAGCCCTCTGAACCGCGGAATTAAAATATTACTAACAACTTTTTGTCATCAAAAGATGGAATTAGAAGGCAATTTCATTCAACTTTTCTTTTTATGGGAGAAATTGCACATTTAAAAAAATGCATATTTTACGAAACGGCCTGCATTGATCGTATCCAGCCAATATGAATCATACGTATCGGGAATATCGGGATTGCTCTGATTTATTGGCAATATCTGCAGACGCAGACGTAGCCCACAGCTCCCGGCTAGGCGGCCACACGCGATGTTTTATAGTCTCGCTATAAATAAGCAACAGGGTTCTGACTGTAGGTAGACTGTAGGTAACATACCATGCTTCATTGCTCACAGTTTAGCAACAGCAATAAGAGGAGGAATGATCGCGTGAAAGTCGTAAAAGTCAGTCTTGAAGACAGGATTGCAGGATGTACTTAAATAATTTGCGATGGTTAAATCAACATACAACATGGTCCAAACAGGCACTGTTTTCGACAGACCCTTGTTGTAAAACTAAAAAAAATACAACCGACTTCCAAATAAAAAACACTACAAAGTAAAAAATAACTTTAATTTCGGAAGTCGGTGTTTTAGTTTCTTCGTATTTTGACACCGACTTCCGAAATTAAAGTACTTAATTTTTTACTTTGTAGTGTTTTTTTTTATTTGGAAGTCGGTTGTATTTTTTTGTAAAAAGTTTTTTATTTTTCACTTTTTAGTGGTACCCCACACCTAACAACACCACTGCAACATCGCAGAAAAGCAAATACGCAATTTCGATTCATAAAACTATCATCCAAGTAAACGAATTCCAGCTATTTCGATTTAATCCAAACTTCGTAACCGATTTTGATAAAATTTAAATTGGACCAATCTGAAAGTATATCCTTTCAGATGAAGAATTTTTCAAATCGGTTCATAATTGACGGAGTTATGAGGTAACAAACATTAAAAAAAAACAACCGAATTGAGAACCTCCTCCTTTTTGGGAAGTCGGTTAATAGAATTGAATAAAAAGGATAAAGCATCCCCTATTTTAAAGGACCCGGAGCGCATGGACGTGGCGGTAACAAAGCAATAAAATCGTTGAGTGCTGTATTGGATGACGAGGTAATTGCAGCAGGATGCGGGCCGAGCCCCGAGGGTGCGTCCCGTCTGCCGCCCTAGTACTCGCCAGCCACTTCATCGCTCAGCACTTGAAACTTTTGTTTATATTTTGGATATTTTAAAACAGACAATGTAACTGGAGTGTCAGGCCGAGTGTGCGGTTACCGTCTCCTAATGGTTTAGAAAGTAATCTATTTATCACACGGTCACACCCCGTCACTGTTCATGGAATTTTCTAGGAACTCAATAAACTGTTGAAGATATTAAGCTTCCTTGTGTAGTTACTTAGTTAGATAATGTTATAGACTTGTAGCTCAGTTTCTAAGAAACCTTAATGTTGAATAAATAAACACCCACACCAATAGACATTAGGATTTATAGAATATGAATTTATAATCACAAACGGGTGTCGTGTCGAATTTAATGTCCAAAATCCGTAATGAACCGTGTTAATTGTCAAATAATTTGAACTAACGCTCGGATCGTGGGCGGAAGCGTTCGTGGCCGTGTCTATAATAATCCAGTCACACATTGTAAAGGAAGGTTCATTAGTCTCTTTGATTTGTTTGTGTTGGTTATGTCCACTGCTGTCAACATAAATTTGTCTACTAGCACGATTCTAAAAATTCGCATAGACTCAATCGTCGTATATACCACCACACTATTTTTTAATTTTTGCCCCACTCTAGGAATTTCTCCTGTATCGTGGGTGCGTTCACAAACATACAAACTCACGTACCTACTCAAACAACCAAAACCGGAAAATCTATTATGTCGGCCACACAAATATTTGATTTGTGCCGGAATCGAACCCGCGAAACGCAGCGCAGCAGTCCATCGCTCAACCACTGTGTCAAGAAATTTACATTGCACAAAGTACATTTACATTGCAAAAACATAATATAACTTTTTTTTCAATCAATCTATACATTTTTGCGCACAGTCCTTTATAATGTCCATAATCATTTAAAATAATCTCTTCATTTATACAGCTCAAAATGGAAGGCAGCATTGCAATGAGTTTTCAAAGGTCCTGAAAGTAAACCACTTTCTTTTTGGTATTTAGTGCCACTGCACTATTACTGTTTTGGTTAAAAACGGGACCCTATTACTAAGACTTCGCTGTCTGTCTGTCTGTCACCAGGCTCATCTCAAGAACCGCAAAAACATCAAGTTTCTTGTATTGTTTCTTGTTGGTTGTTGTTAACCCCTCGTGCGCGAGTCCGACTCGCACTTGACCAGTTTTTTTTTTATTTATTTCTATGGGCGATAGAGACTGGTCAATTACTATAGCATGTTTATTTGCAGTTCTGATGCGAATGGTGAGAGATATAGACGAGACTGTCGTTTCATAACTCTGCTGACACCACTACCTAGGTAGCTACTACAGCATAATGTTACCGAGGTGACGAACATTTTGTTGCGTTTTTATTGCAAGACATTAAAAAATAACTTTTGCTAAATTTACGTGGTATTTCTTGCAAATTATTACACTCTGTAGATATGAGGTGATAATATGCGAATAAATTAACGGGTGACATAATGAGGACCAAACAGAGATCGCCATATTTGATAAGATACGGCAAAAAACTGGTTTTGCTTCATGTGCTCCTAATAAGATTTCAATTTACAGACGAGTGAATACGCTACAGATTATAATGAGATTCAAATCTGATTTGTACTCAAGGTAGTTTCAATCTTTGAACTAGGATTTAATTTAGAATGAACTTGTATGTACAGAACTTGAGTTATGGAGGAAACATGAGTACCTGAGCCCATTACTAGTGACATAAAAGAAAATAAACCATCATGTGGTTCTATTTGTGTATTGCCGTGCGACTAATTCACGGTCCGCCTGCAGCGGGGAGGAAGTCCTCGGCGCGTATATGTAGTTGCCCCGACAAAAATATCAATATTTGAGCTCTTCTGTCCGCTGCGCTCCTGGTACCACGCGACCTATAGAAATGCTGGAAGGAGTTTAAGGACCTGAGATATAATTAATATTTAGACCTTTTTGTAAGTTTCTTTTATCTTTTCCTATGGTTGCATAGCCATGCCAGTTTTTGTACGTCTGGTAATATTAAAGCCCTCAGCCAATGGGGATCTTTACCGACTTGAACGCCAAGGGCCCGTGCAATACTTATAGAGGGGAAGAGGATCTCAAGTGGAACGGAACACTGATAAAATACGTTTATGCCGTAAGGCTATACCTACATATTATAAAGAAAAGTATAAATTGCGTCGTTTTTATGTCCACATACCCACTGGCGTGATATTTCCCGTTCATAAGACAAGATAAGAATAATAATATAACACATAACTCTCAAAACACTGATGTAATCCACATTTTGTGTCAAAATGTAACAAGATCAAAGGTCCCGTCGACTCTCGCGGAAGTCTTAATTTAAAACCAGAAACCCGTTGACTCGAAGTCGACACCATTTGTTCAAATTTTTAAAACACCAGTAGCAACTAGAGAAATAACACTAACATGTACAAGAAGAAATTGCCAAAACTAAGATAAGGTCTATTCCAGTGAGTGTTGGGAGGTGTTCGCATAGCGGTGCGAGGATCCGCCCCGACCGGTCCACTGCGCTGCGGCTCCTTTTTGTCGCAAGTCGCGAGCACTGCACTGTCCTGCGACCATGCGGTGCTGTACAAAGAAAGTATGATGAAAGAAGTACACATGGATACCGCAAATATTTGGTAAAACTTTCTGATGATTGAAAAGGCGAGATAATTTTTGTATTTCGAAAGGATATTAGTTACAAAAGATTAGCGAAGAAGACCACGGAACAGAAAAATTCTGTTCCGTGAAGAAGACTCAGTAAACACGTCTTAAATTTGGTTTTCTGCAATATCGTTCTTACCTACTCGCGCCCGTGAAGTAGCTTGTGCTGGAATTTTAAAATGTATCAGCAATTACTATTCGTGAATAGTAAATCTATATTCTACCGCGTTGCGAATGCGATCACTGACCACTACGGAGTGCTCTGTTCGCCGCAATTAATGTCAAGCCATGTACATTGTACAGCACTGCATAACACCAGAATAAATGATTGCGTAACGAGAAAGCCTAATTAATTAGTCATATATGTTCGGTTAAAAAGTTAAAGCCGCGCTCGGGGGCGGTGGCGTATCGCAGACCAGCGAAAGTGAACAAATACGAACACATTAGTGATGGCACGTAATGAGTGAAAATAATACCAAGTTATAGCCGTTATTAAACCAGTTTAATGTTTTCGTAAACTTTCCTTCTTTCATAAAAAACGATAAAGTGTGTTGAGATACTGTCGAGTGTCGTGCTCAAATATCGAGGAACGACAGATTTTGTATTAAATCAATTATTGGGGTCGGTGGAGACTGTCGAAATGGAAAAGAAACTGCAAAAGACGAATCGTAAAAAGTTCGAAGAAACTTTTCCCATAAAGCACTCGAAACAACAACTGCAATAAAGGTAAAAGTCTGCGAAATCGTTATATTGTAGCCACTAACTTTTCTAATCCACTTGCCACATGAGGTGTGAACCATTTCATGTTTGAATTTATGAATATCATTACAGAGCAACTGTTCTTATTGGATCATTTGCATTTGATTGCAGAGTTTGTTCTGTGACCAGTCTGCTGAGGAAAGTAAATATAAATGATACACTAAACACACATTACACAACTAACTGGCGCAATGCCTAGCATCACACTGGAGCAGTTGCAAATATCACACCACCTAATATAGAAGTTTTAACAAACACAGTCGCTAAACGAATCTACCCTAGTTATTAATATCGCACTCCAAAATGTTGATCAGTTAACATTAGACAAGTTGAATTTATGGTTGGTGAACCTAAAAGCGAAATGGGTGTTTGTCGAAGAGCCAGTAGGGTATGGTTGGTAATGTTGGTACCACGATACTGTTTGGGTTTCATTGTGATAGTGCTGGGACAATGCGCAGTGGGTGTGCGCTTGCGCAGGAGTGTGGGCGGCCAAGAAGATATTACGTGGTGTTATGAGAGCAAGCCAATCGTCTGATGATTGATGATCAGAGCGCTGAACATGATGATTATGGTTGACCTTTGTATTAAGTAATTTTGAAGATAAATGCTTTATGAAAACAGGAAAGGGGTCCGAGATGAATGGAGTGTTATGGAGAATACCTAGATTTACTCAGCATACGAAGGAAGCTTAAAAAAAAATTATTGCTGCAGAAACCTACTAATCTAGTTCTAAGTTCCTGTTTATAGTTAGTTTTTGCACCAAAAACCAATAAAACTGATTTTTTAATAGCGGTAGTCTTAATTGTTCTAAAATCCAGCTAACGGTCATTGCACCAATATATTAATTAAGCGAATAGAGATGGTCGAATTAAACAAATATTTAAATTAGCAAATATTTTGGTTCGCTGAACTGCTGTCAATTATCTATTGTTAAAAATTAGCAATCGTGCTGGCACGCGCTGACGCAACGTTTGTAACAATACACTGCGAAACTAATCGGTAAAAAAGGTTTTTAGTATAAAAGTTGCACGTGCAGTGAGATCCAAGTGTTCGGTTCCAACAATTACCAATAACTATGTTTAATTGATCGTTTTGTAAACCTTTTTTTTAAGGATGCGAAATCATCAAATGACTCCTCCCGCTCTGGGCGAAGCAAGAGGGAGTATCACCCTCACACTGACTAAAACCCATCCGTGTTCCTCCTAATGATAATCCTCTTTGCGTTCCAGGGCCGCGGTGACTCTTTCAAATAAATTCCATAACCTATCGTTTTGTCAACCTAGAGCATCGGCAAAAGAGGAACATTATATCTATATTTTATTTTTTGAATCACGAACGAGATAGTGGTGTGACCTGGAAGTCTTCTGTAGGAATTGGTAAATAGTGGAATTTAGAATCTGTGGAAGGAATGGAGAGAGACCTGTGCCCAGCATTGAGAAAAATTGAGCTATTTATGATAACATTTTTGAAAATGCACTTACAAAATGTAATAAGAAGGTAGGTGAAGATAACAGACAACAAGAAGTATCTACACAAGATGCCTAGCCACAACTAGAAACTCTGGTATCATATTCACGGATGAAAGAATTAGCGGTATGAATCGATTATGCTGTGCTAATCGATGCAATAGCGTTACAGTAAGCAGCCGATACTTCTGAAGTTCTGACTATGTTTCATCATGCACACGATGCAATGACTGACTGCTTGCACCTTGCACGTAACTGCAATGCAATAACGGCACCAAACAAGCATTGTCTCTGACAATTTATCGACGTTTGTGCCATGAGTGTCAAAATTAACAATGTTTATGAAAGTAATGTTAAAACAGCGGGTTTTTGTTACAACAATGAGTGAAACTGTGTCGATGCTCCGATATCGTTGCAACAATTCTGCCTGTCGATGCTACGGACAGCGAAATAACTGGCCACTGAGGTATCATCATCTTACTGATGTTACCACAACTCATACTTACTGTAAGATTTGTGTGTTTAATATTAATTGCTTCATTGATCAACGATTTAGTAGCTTTTTTATACTATTGATAGGCTTACGTTTGACCATTGTAGCACCTAGCACCTGATGATAAGCGATGATGCGGTCTAAGATGGAGCACGCTTGCCTAGAAGTAACCTATTCACTCTTGACTTAAAGAATCCCAGGTGGTAGCTATCAGGAAACACAGACTCAGGCAGAGAATTCCACTCCTTAGCTGTACGCACAATAAATGTATTCCCAAAACGTTAAGTGCGTATAGGTGGGATGTCCACCATGTACCGGTGGCACGTCGCCGTACGTCTTGCATTTAAAGCTATTGTGAGGTTTGCAGTTTACGACTTATCGCAAATACTTGACGTCCCAAAAGGACCTTATCCAGAATTGGGGAATACTTAATTACTTACCTCTTCTATTCATGTTTTCTGTAGCTGAAATGAGCGAAAAAGCAATGTAGGTCTCTCTATGAAGACCAGTTCCTCAATTTCTTGAAAGTCTAAGCAGTCTGATGCATAAGTGGTAATTAAATTCCTGACGTTGCCTGCACTCCTAGTAGTTATCGCGTCTAGTTAACATATAAAGGGCGTCGATGCTTTCGCCGTCGCTTTGTCCCCTACACAGTCAGACGGAGCGCCACTCATTCACTACACTCTAATTAGGAAAGCTCTGTTATTCATCCTCCATCATTATTTTGTTTTGATTAAAATGAAAACCCCTCTTTGTGGATGAGGCGTTCATTCATTCGTGGAAATGAATTAACATTCATTCCGGTCTTGTAATTTACTCCGCTCGCAAAGTTTGCATTCATTCAATTCCTTTTTCGAGCCGAAGAGCTGCAGTGCGGCTGTGCGTCTGTCTGGCCAGATATTTATGATGACAATGTCAGCCGCCCTTTTATGGAACACAATAATATCATGTGGACTCATCTAGGTAATAATCCTATAGGAGATTTAACGTTTACGAGCGACGGAACATCGGAATCGGAACGCAAATAGTAAAGTTTAAATGTGAACGACACAGCCATAAATAAGTATATTAAAAAAGGTATAATTTGAACTGTGCGCTGAGGACAAGGCAATATTTTATGTATTCGTAGCTTTAAACCCCATGTTTGGAAGGAGCTTTAGGCTAGACGTCTGTATTTGGTAATAAAATATCTGCCGAATTCGATCGCGAGTCAGAGCGACAACGGCACAGCCTTGCCAAAACTACTTTTAAATGACGTGATATTTGCTTACCAATTATATCTAGACCACAAATGGTAGGTAGTTTGCAGTTATTTATTACTACAAGTCTTTTATATCTGCCGACATTCTTGCATTGTATTTCTTTGCTTTTTTGTTGCTACACGTTGGATGCCATAACATTAGCATATAACAAGTGAGCGATGATTAAATCCTTATTTGTATTACATTTGGAAGCTACTGCAATGTGTTCAGAACTCTTTTTATCATCCAAGAAGTCTGTGACGTAATTTCTGACCCCTCCAACATGTGCTCTAGTTCTAAGCTCATGATAGTCATGATTAACGAGTCGACAAGTGTCACGACTCACGATCCACTTCTGGTGACAGTTATCCACTTTAAAAAAGTGTAGTCGTTGTCTAATCTCCTGGGCAGTTGAGATAACCGCCGCCCGGCCCGACCTGTCCCTTTATTGCCTTTATTGCCCCTCCCACGCGCTGATCTCCTAGTACCCGACGCCGACCACACCGGGGACATGTTCATAGGAGTTAAAGACCTCAATGTCGCATGTTGTTCGTATCAGTTACAACATCATTAGTTGGGAATTTGTTGTTCTTGAAAGGCAGCTTACGGACGTTGTGAGAATGTGAAGAATATGTACCTACATATAGCAACGGCCCGAATTCAGACAAGACTGGTGCATTGGGCGACTGTTGATTCTCGCTTTCAGAAGAGTGGTATGGAATTGTGGCAGGCTTGTCCCGAAAAAGAAATAGTTCAGCAAGTCATCAAATCCTTTTTAAAGCAAAGAAATGAAGTGTAGGAGGAAGATTTCCCCCGTTTAGATCCGTACACTGTGCTGTGCTGTGGAGGTGGTCCGTACACTATTGGAAATCGTGCAATAATGAAAGTCTGGACTTTCACAAAATAAAAGCCCTTAAAGGATTCCATTCATTTGAGTTGCTAATCCGTTCATCGTACTACCTCGCAAGTTGCACAAACTATGAGCTTGACGGATGTGTCATGTGTCACCTCTACACCACACTGACCCAAATCTGCTAATATACTTGTGGGACGGACTGACATCTCGGACGATGAACCCCACAAGTTCTTAGATAATAATTATTATCTATCCCTCTCACTCAACCAACATAGTTGTATCCATCCTTGTCTCTTCTAAATATTTAAATAGAGTACACTGTTACAGTTTCCTCGTTATCTTGCGGAAAAACAACCAAACAAATGAAGGTATGACATTGCAAACGGATGCAAAAGGTGTAACGCAAACAATTCGCGAGTAATATTCAGAAATTATTGATAAGTTGACATATAGCTAGCTGATTACCTACTATTAATTGAGCATCTCTAAGCAAATATTTGCATTCGAAATATTGGCGCGGTTTTGGTGAATTTCTAATCGCTTTTCCGTTTGTGTCGATGCAAGCCTTCTAGTTTGTTTGTTCTTACGTTAACTTCATATGTTTTGATCATCTAGTCACCTAAATTATTCTTTCTATATTTATTCATCAAAACAGCTCGTCCGAGTGGTATTAAAATGCGCGGAACTGTCACTCGGTTGGTTCGGTCCGCACTCCGCGGCGTAACGACTTCCGCTCCTCGCCTGTAGGGAGGCACGTGTCTCAAATTTATTATAATAGGTACGCTTTTTAACAACTTATATTTAGTTAGTATGAACTTTTAATTCGGATAGATGTTGGTTCAAGCGCCTGTCAAAATACAGGACTTGAAACTTGCAAGCTTTTTGAGTCAGTTCTGCACCCTGGATTCCTTGCTTCCTACCTTGGGAATTAGTATTTTAATGTTGAATAAACGAAACGATGCAAAAACTTACTCCTCAACAGGAAACAACAGCTACAAAGAAAATGCATTGTCATAAGATTATCTTTTGTCCTCAGTTCACACAAAAACGGCTTCTTATTATATTTACTGAGCACAGCATGGCGACATTAAAATTAGCAAAAAATAATAAAACTGTTAACTACTGATGTGTCATTTCAAGAAATTTCCTTAAAAATTTCATCAAAAGAACGTGACGCTGGCATTCTCTTTCATAATTATTAATTCGAGCTTAACTTTTAAAGAAACAAAATTAAATATTCGCATATAGTTAATTTTTGAACGGCTCACTCATCCGCCATGACAGTTTAAAGTCTACAGATAATGAATGTATTTTTTATGATCGTTTATTTTTTATAATAACGTTGTGAAGTGGATGTCTCCCACGGCTGAAGGTCGTGATGTCCAATGCCACATGACAATCAGCTCGGCTGGGAGAATCGGCTGCTTCCGAAAACTATTAGCGTGCGGAAGTGCGGACGCCGCTGATCGCATTGGCCAATCATTTGGCGCGCGGCCTGCGCGGACGCATTATTGTAATCATTTTGATAGGCAATGTTGGGTGTTTTGTTTAGTTTCAGTCATGGCAGATAACAGTTACGCCCTTTCAAATGCAAAGTTATCTCTGAAACGGATATTCGAGATAACGTTTTCAGAGACCACAGTTATTTAACTTGTTATCACATTTTCTGATGTTAACTAGTAATTGGACCCACCACGTATGAACCAAAGGGCTATCATTTAGGATGTAAGTCACGAATCAACGATTACCCGTGATCTCCATGACCATTTATTTTTTATTTTTTAAATAAAACGTTGGCCTACAGTTGAAATTATCCTGTATCCTGGGAGTGTTCACAAACATAGAAACTTACATACACAATCAACCAAACCCGGAAAAAACTATCTGTAGGCCATACAAATTTTAGTTCCGTGCAGGAATCGAAGTAATCGAACCCGCGGCACGCAGCGACCACCAACACCAACCAATCAGTTTCCTTAAATAATCTTAAATTTTAACCAGCATGATTCTAAGCAGCCATGTCTCACAAATTCCATGCTATAAATGCCGTAGTAATTGAGCAGTACGTGTCACGCATCCACATGACTGATTCCATACAATTCTAGAAAAGTAAAAAACAACAGGAAACATTGGACTGTTCCATGTTTGAAATCACTAATCGTTTTGGGATAGTGTGGGGGCGCTCGGCCGCTCGTATGACAGGTGGTATCGACAACATGGCGGAGTGGAATGATATCACATGTTGTGTTGTGGTTCTAATGATATGTGATAAAAACTAGTCCATTGATGAGTTCACAATGGCTTGTTTATTGTGTTTATGTTTCGGTATGATTTACAAATTCGACAATTAGTAAAATGCCTGCCTACCAGGATACCAGAATAAGGCCGTAGTTAATAGAGTAAAATTTAGTAAATGTCCTAGCACTTTTTCTATTTGGTGTTTTGCTCATTTCGGCTGTATAAATATAAGCTTGATGAATGACTCTGGCATGGCCGCTTGGAGCCAGTTTTTTAATCAAGACCCAGAAACCGCCAAAATTACGTCTGGAGTGGACAGGAAGACGGATGGCTTAATCCCAGCACCAAACAACAATTTACGAAAATGTCGAGAGTTCTATATTCGCTGTGTAACTGCGACATAGTATCAGCGTAGGAGTGTGTGGGTGAGGTGTTGCATATTCATCGGTGTGTAGCCACGTGCGTGCTGGTGCTGGATGGACGATGGACGATGGCCGTCGTGTGTACACATCACAAGGCCATGAGAGCTGCACCTAAATGGAAGAAATGTTAACTCCGATACAAATTAGTGAGTAAGATAAATACCAAAGCGAACGCGAGCAAATAATTATTCATGTAAAGATATGTGTGTATAATCAATTGATTTGCTACTTACTCAGTTATTAGGTGTCGGAAGTGTTAAAACAGCCTGTCTATCTAAATAATATGTTTTGATTTTGATAAATGGCATCACAGATAAAACCGGGCGAATTGAATTTATTTTTTTTTTTGAACCCAAATATTTCGCAAATCCTTCATGCTGTATAGCTTCATGCGGTAGGTACAAGCGAAATTCAAAACTCCGACCTAACGTCATACGGGTACCTACCTAAAAAAATAACACTACACTAAAAGTTTTTGTAGGTTTTTTTCCTCTGAATTTAATTTTAAAACAGTTTTGTTTTTTTTTATTTACCCATAAAATGCCAGTTCATAAAAACAAATCTACATTACTTACATACATATTTTAACGAGTGATCTCAACCCGTACTCGGTCGTCGTAAGAACTCGTAATTATTAGTGCCAAACTATCGATATAAATCAACGTATCATTGCCCAGCTCTAGTTTTTGTCACGATCAATCTAAGTGCTAATGGAAAAATAAAGTATAATTATTTTCAAGGATCTAGAATTAAGACATTATACATTTATTTCGTAGCCGATATTACCTATCACACACATCACATTTTGAGTCAGCAGAATAATGTCAATAGGGGTTAGTTTAGGAAAATTACTATTCCCTCACTCCGAGACTTCAGAACCAGAGTCTAGACGGGGTCTGGCCCGTGAGCACTGAGGAATAGGAGATATGCATGAAAAAACCGGCCAAGTGCGAGTCGGACTCGCGCACCGAGGGTTCCGTACAAACCTGTAGGTATATATTATAAGCAAAAGTTGTGGTTTACGATTTATGACGTATTCAAAAAAACTACTTCCTAGATCTCGTTCAATCCAATTTTCGGTGGAAGTTTACATGGTAATGTACATCATATATTTTTTTAGTTTTATCATTCTGATCTCTTATTTTAGAAGTTACAGGGGCCCCCGACACACATATTACCACTTTGGAAGTGTCTGTCGCACTAACTATTCGGTTTAGAAAAAAGTGAAATTAGAATCCTCAATATAATTTTTGAAGACCTATCCTTAGATACACCACAGTACCACACATATGGGAATGATGAAAAAAAAAATTTAGTTATAGTTCCCCCCAACCCCCAAAATTTATTGTTATTTTTTCTATTTATGTGTGAAAATCTTAATGCGGTTCACAGAATACATCTACTTACCAAGTTTCAACAGCATAGTTCTTATAGTTTCGGAAGTAAGTGGCTGTGACATACGGACGGACAGACAGACAGATAAACATGACGAAGCCATAAGGGTTCCGTGTTTTGCCATTTGGCTACAGAACCCTAAAAATTAAGTCTCTAATCTACAACTATACAAAAATATAAGATTTAGTCCTAAATCGAGTTTTTGTTCCAGTAAATCTCGATTCAAAATAGCTCGAAAAACATTCGAGATACAATTATTTGAAACAAATAAATATATTTGTTTCAAATAATTGTATCTCATATCTGTCCCTCTCGCGAAAACGCTGTTTTCTATGGCAGCTGTATGACCGTCATGGACTTTGACGTCAAAGTCCATATCGGACTTCTCTTTCTAATTGTAATCTTTGAAGCTTTATAACTTTATCGCTGATGGAGGTATTTAAAAAATTATTTCATGATTGTTTATTCATTTTGCAGATAAAAAATCGCATGCATATTCTCTATTCCTAATTCACGATAAATGCTACGTTATTTTAACCATAATTCTCGACAAAACCTTTCAGGATACTTTCGCCGCATTTAAATAGACAGCTTGTAGGTAATCAGTTTTCCAAGAAAAAGATTTCTATTATCACAGACTTGACTTCCCTGTTCTGAGAATGGCCGTAAATCTCAAATTCAATTTGTAGTTATTACGACTTGAGTTTACCGCTGCGAAGAGAAACAATGACAATCGTTTTAGGTACAGTACATTTTAGTTTTTACTAGGCATGTAGTACCAGGCTCTCAGAGTTAATCAAGAGGTGATATCCGCTTGTCCAGCAGAATAGGGAGCCAACAATGATGAATGGAATAAAAACGGCGAGGTCGACTGCCACCGACCGGTGCCACTATAATTAAAATAACTCCTTACATACCTGTTGCCTTAGTACTTATCACTGGTTACTTTTAGGAAATTAAAACCTTGCGTGCATAATGAGCAAACTAATGACTGTATTACATGACTTAAGTGCTTAATTAATCGTTTTGTAAGGAGTAAAGTACTCCTAATTGCAGTGAGATTGCAGATTTCATTGCAAGTGTAATGATTTGTATCGCGATAAACGTTCGCAAATACTTAGTACATTTTATACTAATTGTGGAAGATGCACAATGCGAGCCAACGTGTCAACGTCTACATGACAAGGAATGTTTCGCGTGATAAATTGCCGAGCTGGAAGCGCTTAGATATTTAACGCGAACTAACGCTAAGATTAATTTCATTTATCGGCATTAAAATTATTAAAGAGCATTTCCTTTCACAATCTATGCTAATAAAATCGTAGAGTTGCCGTGTAATTTATAACATTGAATATTTTCGCATAAAAAATACATAGAAATGTCAGAAAAAAGACATAGAACACAACCAGCAATTTTTGACATTTTTATCTGTTTGTCTTTGCGTTTGGAGGAGCATCGCGCATAAACCACAGATTGGATTCAAAATGTAAGTACAAATTTTAAGTGACAACCTTTGTATTTATGTAGTAATATTTATGTTTAGGTATTATTTGTACACTGGATCCTACCCTCTATGATGAACTCTCTCTATCACTCAAATGTTTGCAGTGAGAAAACTCAACTTAGAGTTAAGGCAGTAATTTTTAAGATTTTTGAACGTCTGAAAATCTAATTAATTATGAGTATTTTAATAAATAAAAATCATTACATAAAAATGAACATACCTTCAAGTAAATCGTAAAGATAGAAACGCGATTTAGAATGATTGGCTCGATACTTTTTTTTATCAAACATGACACTAAATTACAATTTTAAATGTGTACTGCTAAGAGATTTTATCACAAATATATATAAAAGTTATATCAATAGATAGAGCTTTTTATTTTGAAGTAAATGTTGAAACCATATTGTATTATTTCTTTATCAGTTTTCGCCAAGAAGAAAAAGCAATCAAAATTTAGGCATTATTTCGCTCGCCGGACAGTCGCTGTTTTTCGTCAAAACACACAGTACTGCAACCTCGCCTTAAGCTCGCCTTTGTACAGTCATGCTCTTTACTAAGACTGTGTTGTTTTGGTGTAAAATAAAGAATGAAATAACAACGAAATGGTAAAGGATTACGGGACGGTTAACAAATACTCTTGTTTTGTATATTCTATTTTAATTTTACGTCTGCGAAGGGGTTTAATTATCTTCTTAAGTTAGGTAGGTACCCGTGTTTATTTCAACTGTAAAATACAGTTAGCTTTATCCTGAAAATTTTAATCCCTAATGGCTCGTAAAAGGAAACAATAAAACAAAGCATTACACTATGTCGTTAATTACTAACTTTTAGGAGCGCATCTTATTAAGTACTAGCTTCTGCCAGCGGCTTCGCCCGCGTGATCCCTAGGGAACATGTTCCCGGGAATAAAAGTAGCTTATGTGCTATTCCAGACTATAATCTATCTTTGTTCTAAATTTCATTAAGATCCGTTAAGCCGTTCTGGAGATTGAGTAACAAACAACCAAACTTTCACATTTAAATATTTTTTTTTTCATTTTTTCTATTGATTGTAGCGTGATGAAAAGTATACTATGACCTGCTCAGGAGTATGAATAATAATTGTACCAAGTTTCGCTAAAATCCGTCGAGTAGTTTTTGTTTCTATAACGGTTATACAGACAGACAGACAGACAGACAGACAGACAGACAAAAATTTTACTGATTGCATTTTTGGCATCAGTATTGATCCCTTATCACCCCCTGATAGTTATTTTGGAAATATATTTCATGTACAGAATTGACCTCTCTACAGATTTATTATAAGTATAGATTAAGGGACCATTCACACTTGTCAGCATTAATCTAAAAATAAATACGCCATGACTTACCTGGTCGTTACTTACGTCATTACTGCGATAATTACACGTTTTGGAAATAGATTCATTCTGCGTACTCGTACTCGTACAGCTAAGGAGTGAAATTCCGTGTCGGAATCTAAGTTTCCTGATAGCTACAAGATTCAAAAGTCATTTATTCAAATTAGACTGAGAGCCAACACTTTTTGAACGTCAAGTTTTACCAAAGACAGTCCCCCAAAACACCCGCCCGTCACCACTTCCTAGTCACCTTCCTTTTAGCTGTGGAGAAAACGTAGCCAATAAACTCCTCAGCAACACAGTTTGAGGGCTTACTCTATAAGTCAAAAGTGAATAAGTTACCTACTCATAGGCAAGCGTGCTCCATCGCCGACGAAATCATTCTTCCCATCAAGTGGGAATTTGGTCAAACGCAAACCAATTCAAATACTGTTTCTGGGTCCTTAATCCTAAGTTAGTCAGAATAATGTATGGTCTGCATTAACGTAATTATATCGTGTGTAAGTTGACGTCAGCTATTCGAGTTCTCGTACTATCGTTAGATACACAATAGCAGATAGTGACATAATAATCCATCCATTAACGTGTAATTAGATGTAGAAAAAAACCTTGCTTGAAGCGATGACTCGCTAAAACCGATGTGTCCCAAGCAGTCATTACATGAATTAGATGTTACAACAAGTGAGGCTTATTAATTACCTGTAATTATCACATCTATCGACTAATCATTGTGGTGATCAATCAATCAGTTTCGGTCATAATGTCTAATTAAGAAAGTGTTGACGACTTCTCGACTCGTTACTTACATGGCAAGTGATCGTTTAAGCATGTGTAATAACTAATAACACATGCCTACTTATTAATCAAAAGTAATCAATGTTGACACAAAATTTTATTCTCCAAAATTATATTACTTTTACTAAGCAATTTGCTGCGTGTTCATTTTTAAGTATGCAGGTAAATAGAATTTGATAAATACTGTAAACTCTGTACAAACTAAAATCTATGTAGTTATGTCCGTATTTTGAATCGCGTATCTTAATACTTACCTGCATTCCTAATAATGAACACGCAGCGAATTGCTCTGTTGTAGATAATTAATTAGTGAAACTAAACACAAAGATTGTCTCGACGTTTGAGAACGGCACATTTTCCGAAGTTTAAGATCGATACCATATTATCTATCTAGCGGCGGCGGCGGCGGCGGCTCGCATGCACTAGACTGCATAGCGGCATAACTGCATGCCAGCATTAATGTCCTCATTCGTCGTGCTCCCGCCGTCTGCAGCCGCTCTGGGGCTAATGGCTTGGCACATGACGATGAGGACCAGACTTGTTTACTGCCGTGGAAAATTCGAGGGCTTTTGTAGTTTGAACGAATCATAAAGCTAAAGGAACCATACTTCTCTTTTAAGTGCAGCCTTCAATGTTTTAGGAAGGTTTTCGTGAAATCAACGTGTCAAAAGATCAACATCGGAGCGAGCGGTGGCATAATCGGACAGATTCCAGCCAAACCGCTAATTGCGTGAAAATTACCAGTTGGAGAAAAGATGGTTGTCTTCAATTTAAAATTGTCAAATTGAAAATTAAGTGAGTAAGTTATTTATTACAGCATTCTGTTTATTACTTGGTGCATTTATTTTATTCTGTTACTAGCATTTGCCCGCGACTTCGTTCGCGCATATCCCGTTTTCTCCCGTTCCCTTAGGAATTTTGGGAAAAACCTGCTCCCCTACACTCCTCAAGGAACCTACATGACAAATTTCAGCTTCCTACGACCACTGACCAATAGTTTCAGCTTCAGCAGTGAGAAATCTATCAGTCACTCAGTAACAGAAGAATTTTAAACATTAGTATTATTTTATATAGAGAAGAGTTACGTGTTTCTTATTGTCTGCACAATCCCGAAATACTCGTACAATGATACAATGATGAGCGTTGTAGAATTGAGTTTGCGCCATAATTCCGCACGGCCAGTGTCGTATTGTCTCAGCGTATTACGACTACAAACGTAATGGTAGTATTCCAGAAACTCATTTACGAGTTACTGGAAGTACCTGTGCCGGTAGTTTACCTGGCCGGACAAAAGGACAGTTAGCCAAACATTACAGTTTGTTGGTAAGTACGGCAAGCACTTTCGGTAGGCGGTAACAATGTGGAACATCAAGGTATCGCCGTCGGAAGTTCATTACCTTGCGCTTGTGCTACTGTTACATAGCTTACTGATATAGTAATTTAAACCTTAATTAAGTGGCGTAATGTTGTGAAAATTAAACGTTGTTGACGTCACATGCTCATTTTCGCTGACCGTTGCAAAATGACAAAAGATGATCGATTTTTTAAATTAAAATTCCTCTGTCCCCTTTTTCGTTTAATAACTGTCGCTCTCAAACATGTCGGTCTGTAAGTTTCCTGAATTACACACCTACCTGTTTGTTATTTTCACTTGTCAGAACACTTCAAGTGGCTCTAATTTCAATTGGAATCGCGTGGTATTTACGCAGCCGGCAGCCTTGCGAAACGTTTTCCTTCGTAGTGAATACTTCAACAGTTTTAACATTTTTGTCTATTAATTAATTATGTGTTCGTCAATGGATTACGTTTAGAAGTATATTTTTAGGTATTGATTGCAATTTTATTGCAAAGTTCTTCTGACACTCTGTACCAAAAGTCAAGTGTAAACAGACCTTAACATTTTGTGTTAACGTCGTGTATATTTTGAATACTATATTAAAACTGTTTATTAATGAAAGTAATAAAGCCTGATAGGAAATCTTATCGCTTATCTTTCATTAAAGAGGTATTTTCCGAGATAACACAGAGAGGCGCCGCGACGTGACATTTTGATCGATCACCATAGACAATTAATTACAATAACATTGTTTCAGCTTATCACGGAACATCACCTTCACTTATATAGGTATATGTTTCTGATTCTATTATAACCAAATCTGTGTGTATTTTAACTAATTTCAAATTAATCATGGAAATGAGGAAGTCGAACTGTTATGTAAGAAATTATCGGCTCGGAACAAATATTCGCGTTTTTACAAACTTGTTTAATTATAAAAGTATTCCTACCTACTTCATTTTAATTGCAAAGTATTCATTTATAGTAATTGTAGTTATATGTAGATAGTAATAGTTTACTGATTAATTAAAAATTAAGTTTTAAAAAAATACCACACTAGGTAAGTGATACTGACAATTCTGACGGCTCAGTGACCAAAATTAGGTACCTAAAACCAACACTAAATTGAAAATAATGCTACTATCCTTCTTTCAAAAACGTATATCCCCATAACAAATAAAAGCACAACTACATAATATTTACAAACAACTCCAAAAACTACCCTCAACAAAATAAAAAACAAACTTACCGAAATGCAAGTTTCACCTCACTCAGTACATAACTGCAGTTCCACAACAATGCAACACGATATCACTCACTAATTAGTTCATTAACTTACAATAATCTTAACTTTTCAAAAGTCCGCGTGAAATATTCCGATGTGAACGTCGCGATGTCGCGCATGCGCCTGACCAGCGTACGTGCGCACTGCTCGGCGGCCGCGTGCGATATGCGATCAGCGGATTGGTCGGTCGACGTCCGGCGATCGCGCTTCGTGGATCTTCGATACGCCGGATACGGCCGAGCGTGGCCGAACTTACGGCGTATTGCCCGCGTAAGTGATCCCTTCGTCCTCGGCTGCTCTATAAACTTTATAATCTATGGTCGTACTCATTGCTGTCTGTCGGGTGGTCTTGCCTTTACCGATGTCGGCAATAAATTCATCTGTGAAATGAATTTTTAATAGGTAGGTAAGTTTAGTAGGTCCTTTAAGTAATTCAAAAATTTGTTTCTTATGAGCCGGCTGTAGATGTTGGGTAGACTTGAGCGATGCTTGGGGAAGCCTGTATCCAGTTGTCCTGTTCTGTTTAAAACTTGGAACTCGCCCGATGCAATAGCACCGGCCAATGGTCATCATTGGCCGGTGACGATCACCACCACCGCAATTTAATTACCATGACCTGCATTGCGATTCTGTAAACATGTCGAAGTGGACACATAAGCGAAGTGAACGACAAGTGAGCTGTCAAACCACACAAACAAGATGGCATGACAGCTCACTTGTCGTTCACTCCACCTAGGTGATCACGGTGAGATGTCGACAGAATCGACCGGCTGTAAACATGTCAAAGTGAAGGCTTGGGTGAAGTGATCACGAAGTGGGAGCGAGCTGCCATTCCATATGATGTGACAGCTCACTTTGTACTCACTTCACCCAAGGCTTCACTTCGACATGTTTACAGAAGCGCACTGCAGGTCATTGTCATTAAATTGCGGTGGAATCCACAGACTATGCGTGTTATTAAACTAGCAACAGATAATATTACCTAACGACCCGAATTCTCAGACCAAACAGTCCTGGATGATGCATAACGACGGTTAACCGTCAAGACCTCCTTTGGTTCTAAACATAATTATTTACCAAATTAAGAATATTTTTCTTCTTTACATCGTTCCCATAAATTACTAAGTAAGATAGTAGAAATTTACACTTTTTTAAAATACCGAATTTGTAGATAGGAGGTCTTGTCATTACATTTAGGAGGAATTGGTCGTAAAATTAATGTGGATTTTACAAGGCAGGAAATAAAAAAGGTATTGGCATTATAAGAAAATAACTTTTAATATAAAAAAATAAGATAAATCACAACGTTTCATTAACACTTACATTATTTAGTATCCTATTATAATCAGTTTAATTTTACCAGTCGTTCATTTGAGATCTCAGTTTTGTACTACTAATAATTTTAAATATTTTGGTAAGGCAAGGAATCGTAGAATGACTGACAATCTAGCGGCAGTAAAGATTTCAATTCTTGAAGATGTTTAAATTTAGAGACGGGAATCGGTAGCTGCTTAGTGTGTAATGGTTCATAATGTTCTATGACAGGAAGTCTTTTTGGTCTCTGAGGAAGTTCTATCCATTCAGAGTTATAATCAAGTTTTACTCTGATCAATCCATCTGGTAGATAAGCAATAGCTTTAACGTCGGTCACTTTAGGGTCACCGGCTTTTCTTCCTGGTCTTATCGAAGAGTATCGACACATTTGAGGATCTGCATAGTTTAGAAAAAAATTATAGTGCAGCATACATGTCTCATACGGAAAGGGTTTGATTCTTGCTTCTTTTGTAGCTGTTACGTAATCGCTTGGCAAGTTTATAATCCTATTTTTAAGCTTCCTCTCAATACAACTATGTACCGAATCCCCCTCCATCTGGGTATGTCCTACTTCTAAAAACTTTTGGTACACACCCACGTTATGGCGTATTGAAAAATTAAGTAAAGCATTAGCTAGAACATTGTTTCGATTTTGTGCCGCACAACCATCTGAGTATATTATAATAGGAATTTTATCCGAAACACAATGTTTTTCTAAGTAATCTATAAGCATGGTCGCAAACGTAGAAGATGACAAATCGGCTTCAGTTTCCGCAAACCAGTAGCACTTAGCATTGTGAGTTGCCACATTATATACAGAGTAATTATGCAAAGCCAATTTTGTTTTATAATATACTGCACTAGCAGTCAAAAACGGACACACTTTTACAGCTTGCAGGTCAACATTTAAAACTATGCATTTATGTTCTAAGGCGTCCTTCTTGTCCTTTTCTTTTTCTTGTCTAGCAGTATTTTTCCTCGAAATATGCTGCTGATAATCATCTTCACTTAAATTTCCGTTTTGATAGGTCAAACAGGTGTCGCACATGTCTTTTTTTAATTGGTGAATTGCAATGTTTTTATTTGAGAAAATTATATCAAACTTTTTTATTGAAAATGGTCTAGAATTTTTATCATTGCAGAACTGCTTATAAACCTGGTATAAATGGGACTTATTTCGAAAAATTGGTTCTATAAAAGTTTACTTGAGTCTTTTCTGTTATAATGTGATGGTAGCTTAGGGATAGAATCAAAGAATTCGTTTATTATTACATCTTGTGCTGCCCAGCCCACACGTGGTGTAATCTGTCTGGATCTACATTCATTTTCTCGAGAGGGAAGCATTCCAGATCGACTCTTCTTCGCCCATGATTGCACTGTAAATGTACCGAGGCAAAGGGTGTTTATAAACATTTTTCTGCACACCGGAATTTTTACTGTCTTATCATCTTCTTTAGTAAGTGGCAAGTAATATTTTAACGTGCCTCCACGACGCGATGGGCCTGAAGTGGTTACTCGTTTTTTACTAACAACAATAACATTGTTGCCCACGTAAATTTTACGTTGTGACCAATCCATAGATTTCCAAAAAGCTTCGAAGATGTTATTGCGGTTGTCTTCAGTAAATTCATCACAACGGCGTACTGCAGATTTTTTACAGAAATCAGACGTGCATGGAGGTCCCATTGATCTTTCCGGTCTGTTCTTATTATGTTGAACCTTTTCACCTCTTGGTGCATCATAGCCTAAATAAGCCTTACCTTCCATCCGAAGCCTCTTGTTGAGGTTTTTTTTCCATTGTTCAGGATCAGCCTTCTTTCTCCTTCTTCTGCCATCAGACATATCGCCATAGAAAACTTCTGAGTTACTTTGCAGCTCTTGTACTATATTCTCTACATCACTCGGACAACTGTCAGAAGACGAACTATCCGAATCGGGCGCCGAATATTCGCTGTCTTCCCTAGCTGACATGTCAACATCAGCGTCGGCTCTTTGCTGCAATGTTAACTGTGAAGACTCATTATCAAATCCTAAATCAGTAGGCTGAATAAGTGAGGCATCGATTTCCGATGGCATCTCAGTAGAAAGTTTTAAACTTCCTGAAGTACTTTCTTGGGTGAATTCTAAAATTTCTTCGAACTCTGCATTTATTTGTGAAGAATTAGGTAAGGGAATATTGTCGATAACTGAACTTTCTATGTTAGAGATCTGCAGTGAATCAGAAGTGACATTGAATTGGTCTATAAACTCTATCTGCACAGGAATTAGAGGAGCACTGTGCGAAGGTAGGATGGAATCTTGGACCGCTTGGTTTCCATTTTGTTCTGTGTCTGCATCTTGTGTTTCTAACTCTAAACAAAGTTTGACCAAGTTTCTTGACCGATGGGAAGTCATTCTGAAATTAATAAAACACTAAATCATAAACCACTATTATATTAGGTATTATTCGTAAATATTAGAGTACCTTAAATTACTTCTAAGTGCTATTACACTGTGTGAAAGTAACGAGCGATCGCGATTTTTTTTTACTACTAATATCTTCTATCTACATATTTTTTGTTTACATCTCATTTCTTCGTAATAAACTGCCAATATTACACAAACAACATTATAATTATACAAATACATCCAATACACACACATTAGCTATAAAATATTGATACAAAATAAGAAAAAAACAGTAAAACTTACTTTTCAAGTGGAGAGCGCGCGAAACACGCGACGAGTCCATACAAGTTGCGAGGCAGACACTGAAGTTAGCAGCAATTGCCGCCAAATTTTGCACGCGCGTATTTCGTAGGTATTGGCACGACATAAAAAATACCAGAAATATTGCGAATTCTCTATAGGAGGTTTTAGTATTTAGTGGGAACGATTTTTTTGGAATTTTTTAAAAATAAAAAGTATTTTGCCAAAATATGTCAGTTAGGAGGTCTTGGCGGTTAACCGTCGATAAGCCCCGATAATATTTTCGACCTTGACAAAGAAATGCCAACGTGACAAAATAATTGCTCAGCTTTTTCTGTAAACTGCTTCACTTGAAGAGCTAAACAATAGCGTTACGTCGAGATCTTGATCCTGACACTGCATTGTTGCGAGCTGCGCGCGCGCCGCCCGCCGTGGGAGCGGAAATCGAAGACACATTCACGAGAGATTTTTGAGAATTACCTTTGGTGGGACAATTTGACAAAAAGTGTTATAGAAATGTAAAAAAAACTGAAAAATGTTCTTGTGCGGCGTTCGTCGATGGTAACTTGTTGTTTTATTCAGATGTCAAACTATGGCTAGTCTGTGGTTGGCTGGAGGCTTGAAAATATTGATAGTTTTTTTTACCAAAATTCCGACGATGACTTCATACTTGGTTGTGTCCCCTTATGAATAACAATAAACTAGCTGACCCCCGCAACTTCGTCTGCGTCACCTTTTCCATTAATGCTCCGCTCCTATTTGTCTTAGCGTGATGATATAAAGCCTATAAAAGCCTATTCCTCGATAAATGGAAAGAATTTTTCAAATCAGACCTGTAGTTCCTGTTATTAGCGCCTTCACGCAAAAAAACGAACTCTTCAGCTTTATAATATTAGTATAGATTCGTAAGAATTGTAACATTATGTACTGTTCGAGTTATCGAACACTAAGCAAAAATGCATAATTGCATCGACCGCAAATATGCATATTCGCTCGTCCACCAAAATGTGAGCCAGTTCGCGTTCAGATCTCATTAGAGACACCACGTTCTCAAAACCATTACCATTGTCTTGTATCTAAGTGTCATTAAAGTGATTTAATATTCAGCTATTTCCTTTACCATTACCATTGTCCGTATCTAAGTGTTATAGTGATTGAATATACAGCTATATTTCCTTTACAATTCAAGACTTTAACTTACACCATCCTATCAATATAAAAGTGTAGTGTTGGGCCACCATAGCGTCTAGCACTACTTTTTACATGTACCTACTAATATAAACAAAGTTCACATTTTCGGCATACAGTGCTTCTACAACTTACCCGAAAGTTCTGAAGCATTCTGTCCACCTCTTGTTCCCAAGCGAAGACATTTTACGCCATTCTTAACGTGGCGTCAAGCGCCAACCACCACATAATTTCGCATTTCGCCGTACCAAACTTAATTAATAAATACTCCGAGCTTTTATCAAGGCATCTGCACACAGGCGGCCGGCGGGGCGGAGCACTGCAGCCCGAGATTGCAGGGCGAAGCGCCGCACAAAGGCGCCGCCGGTACGTCGCGTCAGCTCACCTACATTCGCTGCAATCTTTATGAACTTGCTCTGGAATTCGCTGAGCCGACGACACTTGTTTTGTTGTCTTTATTCGCGACATGATAAAGTGCCTCGAGCATACTCATTCAGATCAACTTGTAGTCCTTGTACATATAAGCTTGCTTGTGTATTCAGAAAAATCCCACGTCGACGTAGGTAAGACTTTAAGACATGCTAGACTCTCTTTTTACCATCATTCTTTTTTTTATGGGTAAGCTTTCTCCATCGTTGACTTTGTCTGTGTCATCTCTGACCAAGACTAGAGTCAAGAGACCATAAAAAAAAAATTGCCTTAGTATGCTCCACTCTGTTCCAAATTGTGGGAATAGTGAATTTTATACGTTTATTTGAAATCTGTACCGCCACAAAAAGTAACGCGCATTTATACAACGCAGCAACGAACTGTGTCAAAGAATTCCTACATCCCGGTATCAGAGCTATCCGTGCGAATTATGTCAATCTGTAGATTCGCCAGCTGCTTCGTTCACGTAAAAAATAACCCCTATAACCGTATCCAGGGTCTGATCTATCTCTTTACCACACTCCATCAAAATCAGTTCCGCGATTTAGGCGTGGAAACATTATATCAATCCAACAAACGAGCTTACTTTCACAAAGTTAGGATTGGTTTCAGCCACTTCAATATATTATTTTGTTTGCTGAGAGCGCGAGCTCACCAGTGGGAATACTAGTTCTCTATCAAGCTTGGTTATCTCTCATAATAATATATTGTGTTATACCTACTTATATACCTTCGTCTTCTCTTCTACTCCAACATAAAAGAGATGTTTACAAAAAATAACCCCGTACCCGTACTCACCAAACAAAGTGTTCCCCTGAATATTGATCAAAGTAGTTCATGTTCAACTTTCATATTCATATCTTTCATGTGTATTAAAATTCAGCGAGGCTCTGCACAGATTGAATCCCCCTTTCGAATTCACTACGACCAACCTTTCCCTACATGTATGAATATTGCTATATTTACACATGCACATATTACACACGTGTCCATGTATCTGTGTTCGGTCATTATGGCACGTGTTAATTAAGGAAATTAACCCCTCGCCGGCAACAGGTGTGGTGAGTCGCCGGCAGGGTGCGCCGCGGTGCGAATCAGCCACGCTGCAAATAGATGCAGAAAGTCCATTTTAACCACATTTTAACACAGTAGCAATTCATCAAGCAGAATGTGTAACGACACGTTTTGCTTTCTACTTCATTCAACACTGTTTTAGTAATTTATTGTGCGTTAAACTCATTTAAAAAAAAAGAACTAGCTGACCGGGCAAACGTCGATTTTTTTTTGTGTCGTCGTACACAAAACAAAATATCGAGGAGTTCGATAACAGACATCGTGACACGATTTTTAAATATTAGAAGATTAGATTTAACGGATGTTTTGGGTTGTTTTGGGTTGCTTCTTTTTCAGAATTAGTTTTGACGTTCAAAGAGTAATTTTGATGAAAAGCAAGTAGTGAAACATGGGCCTTCTGCACCTCACTACTTCATGGTACAACACACCCCGTTAGCTGTTGAGGGCTAGGTGTTCAGACGTTCCTAATAATATTACTTGTGTCCATTACAAGCGGCTGGCTAGCTATGATAGCACAAGGGTGCGGCCGTACCTGGGCACCGCTGCATTGTTTATTGCATGATTTTCAATATCCTGATTGTGATGACTGGTGATGACAGTTTGCTTTCGCTATCTCCCTCCGTAGGTGTCGCTAAGCTCCAAAATGGTCTTGTATAGGTAGAATCTCAATGATTCAATGGGTTATTATTGTACACATTGTAGAGTTGTTAATGAAAACAAATATAACATGCTCTACAGCTTCGAAGCGTTCGACAGGTAATAAATAAATACAAATCTCGTGTGGGTATCACAACTTTTAATAAGTAAGTAGGTACCTAATGATCGATAAATATGATGAATTGCTCCTTGATACTGGGATTTCTTAGCAGCATATCAATATTCCACTATTCAAATTCATGGGTATACCAGCGCGCGAGGCGATTAGCGAGGCTCCGTAGTAAACGGGCGCCCACGCCACCCCCACGCCGCGCTGGCCTCCTGGTACCTACTCGCAGCAGGAACTGCACCTAATGACACAATAATAACAATTACAACTAATAATGACCATAACACGAGTTCACACCTACAGCCAGATCAACCTGAGGTAATGCGCAATATTTGATAACTGCGCAGATGAGAAGATAGCACTTCAGACGCTAGAAGGTAGTATCCTGCCTACATCACCTACATGACAATGTATAAGCTGGTCGTGGGTGTGCCGATCTAGACGAGATTGTTTAGAGAAAATGGAATGTTCAACACCATAGAGATTGAAATGAAAATGTTGACTTTCAGCGACCGTTATGAAAGTCACACGATCCTGTGTTTTCAAATCATCCATAATGTTATGCGAGTAGGTAGGTATGTAGGTAACCATCGCGATAAACCAATGCAATAGCAAAGATGTAGAAGTAGTAATTAATATCATGCCTTTGAACTTTCTGGAAAACTTTTAACATTCCACTAAAAAAGTTTTCCTGAATTTTTCCATAAAGCTTCTTTTCAAAGAGCTCTCAGCGAAAACGACTTATTTCAGCTAAAGTGGTGGTAAAGGAAGTCGGTCAAGTGAGTGCGGCCTGGAGCCTCCAGGCACGAACTGCTTATTGTTGAGAAACTGGAGCACAGCGCGCCGCACGCCGCTCCGGCTAAACGAGGATAAACGCAAACACGGCTGTTTGTGCTGCATTCACTGAGAAACTTTTAAAGCTAAATGTGATGTGTGTCTAGCTAAATGTGAAGTCTAAAGGTGCCGCAAGGCACGCGCGACCTCTGCCTCCAACCTAAAAAAAACACTTCCATAGTGAGAAACAAATAGCACATGTGATGTGACACGTGGGAAATTACCGTGTCAACGTACGTTTCCAGGAGCTACAGCGGCTGATGCTAACCATCTAACCCATCAACCCAGTACTGGCCAGTTCTAAGTAAGACCGGATTCAAATCCTGCCAACTCTTTATCTATAAGTATATCTTATATCATGAAAACCACAGCCAGTTTTCAAAGTAACTAAGAATTTTGAATGGAATACAAAAACAATCATGCGATGCATGTCTGCATTGCACCGAATTCGGAGTGGCAGTGACGGACTGCAATGCGGGATCCGGGACACGACAGCCCGGGATTGGTACACCACTAGTAGTTTTTAATGGCTTTGGATTCCCGCCAACCAATTAACAGATGATACAGCACTCGGATGTGGTAGTTACAAAATGTTTTTATAATAAAATATGACTAAATTAAGATGAAGTCCTTCCGTTCTCTGCCAGAGCGAACTAAATGAACTTTATATCACTCCATTTTTTGTATTAAATACTTAGGTAACACACAGCGACACAAGCACAGTTTGGGTTCCGTCATTATTTAAGGCTTCTGAGAAAATATTGTTAAACTGTGTTATGGTGTAGACTGTGAAATTAATTGTGCAAGCATATTGAAATTACTTACAATGCAATGTTATGAAGTTAGTGGTCAAATTCTGTGTTACTCACGCTCACGCAATAACAATAAAGTTAATTTCGTTGCTTTAAAAAGTTACTGTACACGGTTTATTTATTTTATTTATTTATTTATAGGATCGCCAACAGAGGCTACACAATCACATGCATTATAATAAAGACAGGGACAAATACAAGAGTGCGCTTCCAATTATAGGCGACCACATCATTCACTTAATATCTAGGTAGGTACATAAAGTTTGACAAGGACGAGAACATTAAAATAAACAATAATACATTACAAAAATTAAAGGGAAAACAAAATGGGATGGATGCAAAATAATCACCCAGAAAACACAAAATAGTAATCACAAAATAATAATCACAAAATAACAATCACAAAACAAAAAATAAAACTCAAACAAATAATTTAAATTTTTCATTCAATTAATCAAATAGTTTTGCCTATATTATTCGTTTAGAACTATAGACTGGATTTGGGCTGTTTAGTTTTCAGACGGTAGGTATGGGTAGCATGAATTAAAGAGATTTCTTTTTGCGTGTAGTGTTTATTTTTTTATTTATTTTGAATACCGCCACATCACATACTTCATATAACATTAAAAATATAAAAATAATATCATAAGTGTTCTGATGCACGTGACAATAAAGGCGTACCCACTTACATAGCATTGCGAGTATGACCCTTATCATAACAAAATAAACCTAATTAGTGTCTTCATCGGCTGAAAACATCTGTCGCAGTTAAATAAAATTTCCACTATTATATTTATATTTAACTGCGACGTTTTTGTAAGTTCAAGTACCCCCAATGCGCGGGGCTCGTAACATTTGCTACTCTTGCTACACGGTTGATCCACTGCTGGTAGGCAACCGCTCCACATAAAATACTGGTATTCAGCTGAATCCGGTTTGATTGAAAGCCGACCCAATATAGTTGGGAAGAGCCTAGGCAGGTGATGAATTATTTTCATCCTAATTTATGAATATTTAAGATTATTATTTAACAAATCAACTACCAGATTACTGAAAGTATCAATAAGTAAAGAACCACAGTATCCACAATACATTAGTGAAACTCTAAGCTATTTCAGCAAACGAAACGACTAAAAAAATCGCCTGTAAACTAGAGAGATAGGTACATAGAGGTAGCTATTTATTTCAGCTACAATCAATCGGTATTGGTAATGTGTGTGTGGTGCGTTGCGACCTCCACGCCTTGTACCGCCTGCCTCGGGCTCTCGTGCGCGGCTGGCCGACTGCTCCACACGTAAATAAAGATTGATGTAGCCGTAACAAGCTCGCTGAAACCGTGAAACGCAGGAGGATTAGCGGCCTTCGTGCACATAATACTGTGCTTTTATTGCTTTTGTTCACCCTCCTCTCGACAATCACGTCTACGTTCGGCTCCCCTTCCGCATTCCTGCAGTGCTATTCTGTAACAACATTTTCGTGTCTCGACAGCGGAATCCGAGGTGAGTTTCAAATTCGTATAAATATAAGACCTTATGACGTGTGAAATAAAGTTCACTTTGTAAGCTTAGTCACTCAGGTGAAGTGAATATCGAAATGGTTATTTACAGAATAGACTAGCTGAAAAGAATTCAGACATACATATAACTACATTAGAATATGTGCATATAATATTATGTCCTACGTATATTATTTTCATTTGTCTGGACTTTTTAAAGAGACCATAGTCTCTGAGTTTGTTTCGGTGTTTCTTCTCAGGGTATAGTCAGCTAGGAAACAACGGCCTCGTATAGAAAAAAAATATTGACGTGTAAAAGAGTTACATGTAACCTATTTGCAAAAATAAATTGATTAAGTAATGATTTATGATTTGTATGCAGTATGCAATTTGGTATGTAGGTAGGGAGACGTGACGGCAAGGATGGAAGGAGAACACTTGCTTAAGTGTGTATTTTGTTTAGTGTCATAGTGTGCTAGCTGACAAGTGATTAATAATCTATACTAATATTATAAAGCAGAAGAGTTTGTTTGTTTGTTTGTTTGGTTGAACGCGCTAATCTCAGGAACTACTGGTCTGATTTGAAAAATTATTTCAGTGTTAGATAGCCCATTTATCGAGGAAGGCTATAGGCTATATATCATCACGCTAAGACCAATAGGAGCGGAGCAGTAATGGAAAATGTGACGCAGACGAAGTTGCGCGGGTCAGCTAGTATTTAATGTATTTTTTTTTGTGTCATGTATTAATTTACTTTGCACACTGTAAAATCCTAGTTCCCAAAACGTAACAGACAGATGTGTTGCTGGGGAGTTTGTTGGCCACTTCTTCTCCACAGTTAAAACACTTTTTTTTTTTTTTTTTTTTAGGGATGGGAAATCATCCAATGACTCCTCCCGCTCTGGGTGTAGCGGGAGGGAGTGTCAGACTTCTACTGACTAAAACCCATCCATGTTCCTTCAGCCCTTTGTGTTCCGGAGCCACGGTGTCTCTTGCGAATAATCCCGCGACTCCGGCAGGCGTCGGCCCTTTCGGGCCCCTCTGTGTTGCTGACTCTCTTTGAGGCGCGCGTGGAACAAGAACGCGCCGTCGGCACGGCCTGTCATCATAAGACGGACGGACGGCGAGCTACCCATAGCTCACCGTCCACAGGCCCGCGCCTACCGTGGCCTCCGACGCCCGCGGCGTCTACCGCGGCGACCGGGACGAGAGGTTCTCTCCCCACTCCGCCACCTCCTTCGCTAGCATGACTGCTTCGCAGAAGGAGTCCTATTTCGTCTCGCTCCGGACCATGGATTGGACCAGGGCCGGACGCGAGAGGTCGCCGCCGATCGCCGCTTCGAGGACACGGCGGTGCTCCACCCAAGCGGGGCACACTTGCACAGTGTGCTCCACCGTGTCCTCCGGTCGATCCTCGCAGTGGTGACACCCGGGTGTTTCCTCCCGCCCGATTCGGTGCAGGTACCTCCCGGAACATCCGTGTCCGGTGAGGATCTGCGTCAGGCGGAAGGTGAGGACGCCGTGACGCCTCTCAACCCACTCCTCAAAGAGGGACTTATCGCCACTATCGTGGCGTGCCCTGCACAGGGTTGCGATAGTCGCAGTCTCCATGTCGCCATGAGATCGCGCCGGAAGTCTGTCCTCTGAGCGACAATTAGCCGCGGCGTTCATGCGGGCGCGCGAGGACTATCGCCGCCAGATCCCATGACGGCAATCCGGCAAGGAGACACGCCGCCTCGCGGGAGATCGTGCGGTAGCCGCGGGCCAGTCCTACGGCTACAACGTTCAAATAATGGGCAGCACGCTGCCTCAATGAACACGCCAACACCGGGGCCCCTTACAGGGCCATGGACCGCTTGATTCCCACGTAGAGCCTCCGGCAGGAGAGATGTCAATGCCTTTTTTTTTTTTTTTAGGGATGGGAAATCATCCAATGACTCCTCCCGCTCTGGGTGTAGCGGGAGGGAGTGTCAGACTTCTACTGACTAAAACCCATCCATGTTCCTTCATTGCCCTATGTGTTCCGGAGCCACGGTGTCTCTTGCGAATAATCCCGCGACTCCGGCAGGCGTCGGCCCTTTCGGGCCCCTCTGTGTTGCTGACTCTCTTTGAGGCGCGCGTGGAACACTAACGCGCCGTCGACACGGCCTGTCGTCACTAGACGGACGGACGGCGAGCCACCCATAGCTCGCCGTCCACAGGCCCGCGCCTACGGTGGCCGGAGGTCACCAGGTGGCCCCCGACGCCCGCGGCGTCCACCACGGCGGCTGGGACGAGAGGGTCTCCTCTCCCGCTCCGCCACCTCCTTCGCTAGCATGACTGCTTCGCAGAAGGAGGCAACGGCGTCCCATTCCGTCTCGCTCCGGACCATGGCTTGGACCAGGGCCGGACGCGAGAGGTCGCCGCCAATCGCCGTTTCGAGGACACGGCGGTGCGCCGCCCAAGCGGGGCACACCTGCACAGTGTGCTCCACCGTGTCCTCCGGTCGATCCTCGCAGTGGTGACACCCGGGCGTTTCCTCCCGCCGAATTCGGTGCAGGAACCTCCCGAAACATCCATGTCCGGTGAGGACCTGCGTCAGGTGGAAGGTGAGGACGCCGTGGCGCCTCTCAAGCCACTCCTCAAAGAGGGGACTTATCGCCGCTATTGTGGCGTGCCCTGCACTGGGTTGCGATAGTCGTCGTCTCCATGACGCCATGAGATCGCGCCGGAAGTCCGTCCGCTGCGCGACAATTTGCCGCGTCAGCGGAGTTTCCCCCCGGCTTAGTACCTCCGCGCGCCAATCATGCAGGCGCGCGAGGACCACCGCCTCCAGATCCCATGGCGGCAATCCGGCAAGGAGACCCGCCGCTTCGCGCGAGATCGTGCGGTACCCTCTGGTCATCCTGAGGGCCACCACCTTCTGGGGCGCGTTCAAGTGGTTCGCAGCACGCTGCCTCAATGAACGCGCCCACACCGGGGCCCCGTAAAGGGCCATGGACCGCACGACCCCCGCGTATAGCCTACGGCAGGAGGCGTTCGGTCCCCCCAGGTTGGGCAGGAGCCGCCTGAAAGCAGCCCCGGCCCGCTCCAGTTTGGGGACCAAACGTCGGAAATGCTCCACGAAGTTCCATCGGCTGTCTAGGACGAGCCCCAGGTATTTCAGCGTCGATTCGACGCCGATGGAAACCCCTCCTACCGTCAGCAAGGATCCCGACGGTGGCGCAATGCCTCGGCCATGAAAACACATGGCTTCGGACTTGTGCAGCGCCACCTCGAGACCCAGTTGCCGGATCCTCTCCACGACTATCGCAACCCCGCGTGTCATTACGTCGGCCGCCTCCGCGTACGACCCCCCTTGTGCCAGCACCAGCGTATCGTCAGCGTAACAAATGACGCTGACGCCGCTAGGGAGGTCTTGAGGCGCGCTTGAGGTCTGGGTGGAGACGTCAAACCGGATATACCGGTGATCGGAATAGGTCTCCACCTCCTCCATGACACGCCGGTCAATGACCCGCGGTGACAGAGCGGGACTGGCGAACGAGATGTCCACCACCGACTCGCCCCGCATCCGCACACACGTGGGGACAGAACCCCGATTGAGGACGACTAGGCCTGTCTCCAGAGCCCAGTCTTCTACCATCCTTCCCCGCACGTCTGTCAGACGAGAACCCCAAGCCAAGTTCTTGGCATTGAAGTCCCCGAGGACAAGCACGGGTGTGGAACTCGGCGAGAGTTCGGCTCGGGGAGAAGTAAACGCCTACTACGACGATTTCCCCGAACCGTGCTGCTACGCACCCCTGTCCCCTCCTGACATTTTCAAGGGACGGAGTACCGGCGGCGGCCGACGATATGATGGTCACTGAGCCGCTCAAGTCCGCAACCCAGTCATCCCTGGGTGGGACAAAATACGGCTCAGAGACCACCGCAATGTTGAGGCGGAGGGCCTCCCTCTGGCTCCGGACTTTGTCTTGGGTGGAGCGCAGGCCTTGCTCCCAGCCCGGTGGTCGCCCGACTTGCCGGCCGCCGCACATGTGATGCAGTGCGGCTTGGCAGAGCAGGTCGCCGATACGTGACCGGGCTGACCGCAGCGGAAACAGAGACCGCTGCGGTCGACCTCCGAGGCGCACCTGACTGACACGTGATGTCCCACGTGGCAGCGGTAACACCTCAGAGGCCTGGGCTCCAGCAGCTTGACCTGCGCTGAGACCCAGCCCACCAGAAGTCTTCGGCCCTCCACAATGGCTTTGGCCGCCGTCACAGGGCAGCAAACCGTGACTGTTCGCATGCCCGAGAGGTCCGGACGTATGGCGCCTGCCTTGACTTGTTCGGCAGGACACCCTCCGGACCTGGCGACGGCGGCCACGACCTCCTCCTCCGTGACCGAGTCGTCCAGACCCAGGATGCGCAGGTCTGCGCACCTAACGGGCCTGGACACTCGGGCCTCGTCCGCATTAAGGGACGCTCTTAGCCTTTCGGCCAGAGCATCAGCGGACGAGCCGCTGGTCTCCCCAGGGATCTCCAGCATCCGCGCTCCAGTCGCAGTGACTTTGATCCGGAGGCCCCCGGTGATCCCGAGCTCACGGAGATCCACCGTCTCCTTCGCCTTCGCCAGCAGGTCGCGGTAGGACACGCCCCTCTTTTCCGCTTCCGGCTGTAGCGTAATGACTACAGCGGCGGTCTTCGGGGCGCGGAGCCTAGCCGCGATCTTGCGCTCCCGGAACTGGCGCTGCCGCTCCTGTTCCTTGGCTTTTTTCGCCGCCTTCCTTCTCCTCTGAGGGTCTCCGGCCACCTGCCATTCGGCTTCAGCCGGGGGGGGGTGTAGGGAGCTGTGCGGGCTGGGAGGGCGGCGGCGGCAGTGGCGGCCGACTTGCCGCAGGCGGTTGACGTGCCGCAGGCTGTTCGCGTGCCGCAGGTGGTTGGCGGGCCGCAGGCGGAGGACCGCTCGCAGCAGGCGCTGTCGCTGGCAGCGCCTTTGCTTTCCCTTTCCCTTTCTTCCCCTTCCCCTTCCCCTTAGCTGGCGCCGACTCTGTCGTGGTTGACTTTGCTGGGGGGGGGGGCAACACGTTCCCGCCGGAGGGCCGAGTGGACGGCCCCGTCCCGGATGCGGCAGCCGCAGCAGCCGCATAGGACACCGTCCCCTGGCCCGAAGCCACCTTGTTTGCACCCAGGGGGGGCCGCAGGACGATGCCCTCCAGCACGGAGAACCGCCGCTGGAAGGCGGCGAGCTCCGTCCGAACCAGTGCCAGGACCTGGTTGTCCTCTGGCTCGGGCCGGCTTGGTTGCTGCTGCTGTTGTCGCCGCTGTAGCTGTCCCGCCTGTTCCGCCTGTTCCGCCTGTTCCGCCTGGGGGGCCGCCTGGGGGGCCACGCGGGAGTCGGTCGCCCGCAGTCTGACCAGGTCCGCTCGGAGCTTCGCATTCTCCTGCTGGAGAAGCTCCATCGCGGCCGTAAGGTGGGCGACGTCCGCCCGCAAACTGGCCATTTCTCCACCGTCGTGCGAGGCCCGGAAGTTGGCTTCCGCTGCCGCCATAATGGAAGCAGAAGCCGCAGGCATGGCCCTCAGCCTTGTGGACGGCTTCTGCTTGTGGGCGACCTGCTTCAGCGCGGCCTCCACCTCCTTCGCGAACCTGGCCTCACGCTCTGCCTCGGAGCCGCCAGGTGCTTCCTCCTCGTCCCCAGTCACACACGCCGTCGAGCCCGGGTGGCGCCCCTCTTCGGCCAGCTTGGCCGATCTCTCGGAGGCCGAGATGCTCCTCCCTTTGCCACGGATCCCGCCACGCTTGTTGGTGGGGATTTTCCGGGCTGAGGCTGCAGCCTCCTCTTCACCGGATGACGAACCTTTGTCGCCATCCCGCCTGGGCCGCTTGCGGAAGAACTTGCTGATCTCCGCAAGTGACCCGGCCCTCTCGCGCTGGGAGCTCTCTGAGCCTCCCGCGCCTCTCCCGCTTCTGCTGGATGCAGCGTCGGACTCCGACCGCTCATCGCGTTTGCCGTTGCCGGCGGTTTTTGTGTTTTTAAACATATCCATATTTAATCCCACGAGCAATAGGTAACTAAGGTGTCCATCCTGACAGGGACCGTGTATCAGGATAAGCAGAATAAATTGCTTTACTCGCCAGAGAGGGCTGCAGGTATCTCTGGCGAGGGAAGCACTAGAAACTGATAATACCCGTCAGCCATTCGTCCCTTCGCGGTGCTCCCGCCACTTGAGATTCGGGGTATTTTTTATAGAGGTTTACGTCCTCGTGGTCCAGGCAGTTAAGCCAAGACCGTCGGTCCTATGAGTGCCGCGAGACATGTCCACAGCACTTCGATAGGGTTACGAGATCAGCGGTGACAGAGAAGGACCCACCAACTCTGTCTGCTCGGAGGCAGGGTAAGTGCACACCGAGCCTGCTCTTGCTCCTCTGCTATGCCCTCTGCTACACAGAGGGTCACGCAAAGGAACGCCCCGTCGGTCCATCCAATGGACCCCACCCGTGTCAGAAAATTAGCCGCAACAGTAACCCTCCCCGAAGCATAAGAGGAGATTCTCATTTCCCCTCATTCCCCGGAGAAAGTTACTGTTGCGCCCAGGGTGCACCGGCTCAGCAACTGCTCTTCCCTCCAGACGGATCGAAAGGGACCAGCAGCCGCCAAGCACGAGTTAAGGAACCCCAACCTACCAATATTAGCTTTGTCAGACAATAAGTATTTACTAGATTATTATTTCTCAATTTCCCCACTGCGCGATCAGCATTTATAATTATCTAGAACATGCGTCAATCTGATCACGCTGTGGATGTACTACGTTAGCAATTAAGTTAGTATATAAGATCAATATCTTGTTAGATGAATTCAATTACTGTTTCGCTGTAACTCTGTCGGAATAAAGTTATTTTTTAACACTTCCGTTGTCGCTTACTTAATTGGCGCAGCCGGTAGGATCTCTGTAGTCAGTTTGCCGTGTATACAATTCTACGTGGAGTAGCCGACGTCCGTGTCTACGGTTTAGCAGAGATAGCCGAACAAATAAATTCATTAAGGAGCCACTTCGAGTTACGGAAGAGGACCAGCCACAGCAGTAATTCAGGGAGCATGGAGCTAGCTGCGGAATTGTGAGTAAATCTTTTTCACCTTCCTCTCAGCTCTTCCATCTATATCCCAACCTTGTAATAGTCTATGTGTTTGTGTATTATTAGGGATTGGACAACGCCGTAATAATAATTGCATAGATTTTAAACGTACTAATATTTTAGAATAGTGATAGTTTAGTAGCACATTAGTGTGATTTTTTTTTTCTCTCCGCGTTTGTTTCTTTCATAACTTTTCACAATGGAAAACGTAACCCGTGTCCCACAGGAATTGGTTAACATCATACCAATATTCAGCGGCGACACTAGAATGTTGCCTTTATTTATAAAAAAAAGTGAATACATTTTGTCTACGTTCTTAGGAACCGCAGCCCAAAATGAATATTTATTTCATGTAGTAACTAGTAGGTTATCAGGCGAAGCAGCCAGTTTGGTAGGCGAAAGAGAAGCTATAGGTACGTGGGACGAGCTGAAGAAGTTGTTAAACCAACACTTCGGTGATCCACGCACAGAGGATTGTTTAGCAATGGAATTAGAATCGTGTAGAATAAATAAGGGTGAAAGTTATTTAGATTTTTGCCATAGAATACAGCGGATGAGAAGTGTTTTATTTGCTAAAATATCAGAAACTGTCATTGATGAATCTCTACGTAAGGCAAAGTAAATCATTTATAGTAACAGAGCGATGAATGCTTTCTTGTTTAATTTACCGCCATTTTTAGTTAGATTAGTTCGTTTGCGCGACGTCACAACGTTAGAGGATGCATTAAAAATAGTTTTAGAAGAACAAAACTTCCAGGCAGTCTATGAGTCGAAAACAAACGACAGACGTAATTTTAGCAGAAATAACAGACCCAATTTGCCTAATAACCAAAATGCAATTGAATCTAATAGTCAAAAGAAAGATTCACATAGCATATCAAGTACACATGTACCGAATAGTGCTACAAACAGCACATCTACACCGAACAATTCGCATCAGCCCAGACATTATAAACAACATAATAATATTCAAAGAAATCAAGACAATTTTAATCGTACAAACAACAATAATGCGTCACCGCAGTCAATAGGTCATTTGTTCCGATTGCACAACCGAACCAACAGTTCGCGGCACATGCACCGAGCACGCCGTCTTTTGCAGCGCAAGCATCTACGTCGGGTGCGAATACTGATGTCACCATGCGTACTGCAAGGTCGCGACGTGTTAATTACATAAATAATTCTAATAATAATGAACAGAGTTCAAGTTATTCGTACAATGAGTGCCAAGAATTTTCTCCTGAAGAACCCGGGGCGGGAAATTTTTGCATAACGGCCTCTACCCTAGAGAACGAATAAAAATAAATTGTAATAAACGCTTAAATTTACCACATATAGTTATACCAGAATTAAAGGCAGTTTTTATGATAGATACGGGGAGTGTTAGATCGTTTATAAGCCCGTATATAGCGAATAAATATTTTAAAAATTATCTACAGTATGAACCCTTCGAAGTTGTTAGCACTCACGCATCGAGTGTTCATAGTGAAACGGCTATTATTCCATTACCGGTTACCTTTGGAAGTCAAGAGTTCCATAAGTTTTATGTCTATAGTGTCGACGATAGGTATGATGGGTTAATAGGTAGCAATTTGCTGAAGCAATTACAGGCAAAGATTAATATGGAAAATCAGATATTACATTTAAAAAATACTGATATTCCTATCATATATTCACCGCCTATGAGAGAGGTATATAATCTACCATCTCGTAGTGAACTTAGAGTAAGACTCCCAGTCAACTTACTGAACGGGGAAGCTGTGTTAGATTTTAAGCAATTTACGGAAGGGATTCGAATGCCCGCCGCATTAGTTACGTGTATTGAAGGCTATGCAACAACTGTTATTCAGAATTATAGCCATGAAAATAGAAAATTAGTAGTTACGGGACCTTTTCAAGTGGAACCATACATACAGGACCCATCTGTTAGTGTTAATTTCATCTACACTAATATTATAAAGAGGAAAACTTTGTTTGTATGTTTGTTTGTTTGTTTGTTTGTTTGTAATGAATAGGCTCAAAAACTACTGGACCGATTTTAAAAATTCTTTCACCATTCGAAAGCTACATTATCCACGAGTAACATAGGCTATATTTTATTTTGGAAAAAAATAGGGTTCCGTAAGATATTTGGGTTTTTCGGACACAAGGTGTAAAAATCAACCAGAAAAGTTACTTATTTTGCGTACGCTGCCTAAACTATGAAAGATAGAATCATGAATTGTTCTAATTAATTGTAGATCTTATAAATATCTACAAAAAAGTCCGCGACACACTATACCTATCTATGTCGAGTGAGGCACAACAACCATTTTTTTATTTAAAAATTTTGATTTTTTTTGGACTACTTTTGAACGCGTTTATTTTACTCATGCTATTAATCCTAATCAAAATAAAGTATTTCATCACTAAGTACACTTTATGTAGATAATATTTGGTTTTTGAATGATTAGAATCGGACGTTTGGTTTTGAAGTTATGGCGAAATTAAAATATTACGATTTCTGCTGTTATATAATACCGCGTGTATCTGACATCGACGATTCGACGCACAAACGATTTCCATGGGTCCAGTGCATGATTCTGGACACCCTAGACTTAGAATTTATCGTCGGCTTTTTTCACATTTTTTCTTTTTTTTTTTCAAGGGTTTTTTACTTTATACTGCTCATAATCGTTATTCTGACCTAACCCAATGAGATTTTTAATAAAAAAATAATTAATTAACTACTTTCACTAAAAAGAGCAATCTGAATAAAACCACAAATAGATATCAGCTCAGCTGAGCTGATACCTATTTGTGGTACCTACTCTTGAAAAAAAATGAAAAAATTAGAAAAGAACCGACGAAAAATTCCAACACTGGGGTGTCCAGAATCATGCACTGGACCCATGGAAATAGTTTGTGCGTCGATGTCAGATACTCGCGGTATAATAAATGCGAAAGTTTATGAGTTTGTGTGTAGGTTTGTTACTCAATCACGTCAAAACGGCTGAAGGGATCGGGGTGAAATTTGGAACAGGGATAGATTATGGTCTGAAATAACACATAGGCTATTTTTTATCCTACGGGAACGCGTACGAAGTCGCGGGCAGAAGCTAGTAGATAATAATATAGAAGTGGACAGCTTGCTAACAGAGAATTTAGACAAATTGCAGTTAAATCATATGAATTCAGAAGAACGAACGGTTATGGAGGGACTTTGTAAAGAATACAAAGATATATTTTATTGTGAAAATATTCCGTTAACCTTCACAAATCAGGTTAAACATAGAATAAGAACAAAAAATGAAGACCCAATAAACATTAAGGCACATAGATTGCCACCTATTCAAACAAAAGAGATCAGTAGTCAAGTCGAGAAAATGTTAAGGGATAACATTATCCAGGAATCTCATTCTCCCTGGAGTGCTCCCGTACATTTAGTGCCGAAAAAATTAGACGCGTCAGGCCAACAAAAATGGAGGATGGTAGTTGACTATAGACGGCTCAATGAAATCACAATTGATGATAAATACCCTTTGCCCAACATTAACGATTTATTCGACATGCTAGGTAATAGTACATACTTTACGACCCTCGATTTAGCTAGCGGGTACCATCAATTAGAGGTTCAGGAGGAAGATAGAGCTAAAACTGCGTTTAGCACACCTTCAGGTCATTATGAATTTAACAGAATGCCGTTTGGGTTAAAGACCGCACCCGCAACTTTTCAGCGAGCGATGGATAACGTCTTACGAGGCCTTCAAGGCTTACATTGCTTAGTATATCTCGATGACGTCATTATTTTTTCTAAAAGCTTGCCTGAACATGTAGAAAAACTTAGGGCAGTTTTTGACCGCTTCCGTCAAACAAATTTAAAAGTTCAATTAGATAAGTCTCACTTTCTTAGAAAGGAAGTACTCTACCTAGGGCATACTATTACAAGTGAAGGTTTGAAACCAAATAATGATAAAATAGACGCTATTCTTAGGTATCCTATACCGGAAACGGTTACACAGATTAAAAGCTTTTTAGGACTAATCGGTTATTATAGGAAATTTATCAAAGATTTTGCCAAAATAACTAGACCATTAACAGCTTGTTTAAAGAAAGGTCGCAAAATTGTAATTAATGGGGAATATAAAGAATGTTTTGAGACATGTAAAAAGCTTTTAACAAATGCACCTTTGTTACAATTTCCTGACTTTAGTAAAACTTTTATTTTAACCACGGATGCATCCAATTTTGCGATTGGGGCTGTATTGTCACAAGGAACGATAGGCTCAGATAAGCCTGTAGCCTATGCTAGTAGAACCTTGAGTGACACAGAAGTAAAATATAGCACTATCGAGAAGGAACTTTTAGCCATAATATGGGCAGTTAAGCACTTTCGACCGTATTTGTATGGTAATAAGTTTACCATATTTACAGACCATAGACCATTAGCTTGGCTGTATTCATTGAAAGAGCCCAATAGTAAACTCACGCGATGGCGGTTAAGGTTAGAAGAGTACGATTTCGAAATAAAATATAAGAAAGGCCCTCAAAACACGAATGCAGATGCTTTATCTAGGATTAAGATTAATGCAATTGACGACGATTTAGATTCAATATTCGTAAATATAGGAGATAGGCAGGAACGTATACAAAAAATTATAGAAAGCGAATTGCAAGACCCCGAAACTCCAATAGAAACGATAGAACTTTCGGATTCTGATGATGGGGTCACTGCCAACTCAGTTTCAAATAGAGAACACGAAGGCATTCCTAGTTTAAACGAAGCTGTCGATACTAAACCAAAACAGATTTTAATTCATTCATGGTTTAAAAATAAATTAGACGTAAAAGATATTTCAAATAATAAACAAAAAATTCTCGAAGTTCACTTACCGACAAATAACGATATATTAGTTAAAGACTTTTTGAAAGAGTATATTGATCCAAAACATAAGTACTTTATATACTTCGAACACCCATCTTTTAGAAAAACTTTTTCAAACATGGTAATTAAGTTATTTAAAAAGGATTCAGTTAAGTTAACCAAGTGTACAGAAAGAGTTATAAATTTGACAGGATCTGAAGAAGATCAAAAAGAAGTTATTTTAAAATACCACAACGGGAAAACATGTCATAGAGGTATTAAAGAAACTTTAACCAAACTTAAAAGACATTATTGGTGGGCAAACATGAAAGAGACAGTCACGGCAATCATAAATGCTTGCGAAACATGTAAACGCATGAAATATGATAGAAAGCCGATTAAACCCCACATTCAGTTAACACAAACCCAGGATGCCCCTTTTCAGGAAGCTTTTATGGATTTATTATATATTGAAGGGAAATATTATTTAACTATAGTGGATGCATTTAGTAAGATAGCACAAGCCATAGAGGTACCGAATAGGAGTACACCAGAGATAGTTAGGGCATTGATTAAATATTTCAGCAGGTATGGTCTGCCTAGGAAAATTAGTTGCGATTCCGGTACAGAATTCAACAATACTTTGATTAAAGAAATGTTAAGCTTTTACAAAATTGAACTTCATATTGGGACGCCAAATAATCCCAGTTCAATGGCAATAGTAGAAAGGTTTCATTCTACCATTATTGAGATTTATCGTATAGCAAAATACGATAAAAGCGATTTAGATGCAGCATCAGTTATGACTTATGCCATCATGGCTTATAACAACACCATACATTCAGCAACAGATTTTACGCCTTTTGAACTAGTATTTGGTCACACTTATTCCGAAAATGTATTTAACGTGGATAGAGAGAAGAACTTAACTCAGAAATTATTGTTAGATCATAGAAAACGCCTTAAAATACTCTATGAATTCATAACAGAAAAATTAGAATCCGATAAAATTAAAATAATTAATAAAAAAGGTGGCGAAACGACACCGATACTCGAACCAGACGATAATATTTACATGAAAGACACTAGGATTAGAAAAGCTAAAGAAAAACCTCGATATGAAAAAGCGAAAGTAATAGGTGAAGTTGAAAGAAATATAGTCCCAGTAGAAGTAAAGAAAAGGAAAACTAGAGTAGCCTTAAAAAATGTAAAACGTCCTCCACAGATCGTGCCTGGTACTTCTGGTGCTAGTGGTGCCAACACTCACGCTGGACCTCCAAAACCTCGGTCAGAATCCGGGGATAGCAGCGATAAAGCGGGGAGTAGCAGTGAAGAGGAATAGTTATTGGACAATATACAAAATTGTAGATTTAGAATCATTACACTTACAAATAGATAATAATATTCGGGATTTTATTAACTTGAAAATTAAAATTAAGGAAAATAGTCTTAGTAACGAAACTATAGGAATAGAAAGCCAAATAGAATATCTTATTAAACTAACTAAGGATAGATTTTTTCAAATCTTACCTTTCCATTATAGAAACAAAAGAGCTTTGTTTAATCCATTAGGCTCACTTGTAAAAGCTATCACAGGAAATTTGGATGAAGACGATGCAATTAAATATGATAGAGAAATCCAAATGATACAGAACAAAGAGCATGTGGTCGAACGTAAAGTATCATCAATGCAAAAAGCTTTTGATAAATTAGTAAATGACTCTGAAATAATAAATTCAAATATTAAAAACTTGGGTTTACATACCAATGAAATGGAAAAATTAGTTGAACATGAGTTCAGGTTTAACAAACTTATCCAAATATTAAATACTATGTATCAAATTTTAAATAACTTTCGAACCTGTTACTAAAACATACAAGAGATTGAAACGGCAATAGCCTTTAGCAAACTGAATACATTGCACCAATCCATTATAAATAGTACAGAATTATATAATACGTTAGAAGTCATTGCTAAACATGCTAGAACAATATACCCAGTAAACAAACATAATTTAATAAAATTAGAACGTAATATCATACTTAAATCATATATAAATAACAACAAGTTAGTTTTTGTTTTAGAAGTTCCCCTAATAAATAACGAAACATATAATTATTACAAGGTTATACCCATCCCTATATTCCATTCTCCAAATACCTTTACAATAATACCCAAATATCCTTACCTGATGGTGAATAGATTGAAATACATGCCCGTGGTAAGCCCATGTACTGAGATTGAAAATGGAAAATTCCTTTGCGCTGAAACTAATTTAGCCCAGTTTCCAACCGAGACCTGCATTGAACAAATAATGCTGATGAAGAACAACTACAAAAACTGCATACAGAACCATATTGAAATAGAAAAAACTAAGATACAGAAAATAACCGACAACCAATGGTTGGTTTACTCAGAGGAAAATCTCATCATCACCGAGAATTGCAATACAGAAATCCTGAAGTACACTATCCTTGGGACCTACATCGTGACACCTGGCCAACAATGCGAGACACAAATAGGCGAAGTCATCATTGCCGCCACCACAAACACTACAGTTTCCAGTCTCCAGCTGCCATTGATCCAGATGCCAGACCTACAACAGGACATCCAGAGAAGATCAAAGAAAGTGGATCTAAGAAATGTGGACTTCAGTGATGTGAAAGAAGTGTTACAAAGTGCAAAATTTAGTGAAATAGACGATACGACACAAACAGTGACAATAGAAATTAGTATATGGACCATCTTAGAGTATGTGGTTATTGTAATAGCAATAGTTATCTTTATAATGTATAAATTTCAGTTCATAAACTTTTGTCGAAATTCTCCGAAATCGTCTGCGACACCTTCGGATAATTTCTCTCTTAGGGAGGGAGGAGTTAAGGAACCCCAACCTACCAATATTAGCTTTGTCAGACAATAAGTATTTACTAGATTATTATTTCTCAATTTCCCCACTGCGCGATCAGCATTTATAATTATCTAGAACATGCGTCAATCTGATCACGCTGTGGATGTACTACGTTAGCAATTAAGTTAGTATATAAGATCAATATCTTGTTAGATGAATTCAATTACTGTTTCGCTGTAACTCTGTCGGAATAAAGTTATTTTTTAACACTTCCGTTGTCGCTTACTTAATTCACGCGTGGAGGACTTCTGACTTCGCACCCCACAGTTAAAACACTAGGAAGTGGTGACGGGCGGGCGTTTTGGGGGACTGTCTTTTGTAAAACTTGACTTTCAAAAAGTGCTGGCTCTCAGCCTAATTTGAATAAATGACTTTTGAAAATAAATTTTGAATTTGAATTTTTGAATGAATTTCCCTGAAGATTGAAAATGTTAATAATTGTTTTACATTTTTTTAATTCTGAAATTAAAATAAACAATTACTTACAATAGTAGTTTTTTCTTTAATTAAAAATATTTTTGAGTTTTTTCTGCATTTTTCCAAAAATAAACTATAATGTTAATTATAAAAAACTTTTTACAAAAAATTGTATTTTTTTGTAAAAAGTTCCAAAAAAAACACTACAAAGAAAAAATAACTTTAATTTCGGAAGTCGGTGTTTTTGTTACTTGCTTCGTATTTTGACACCGACTTCCGAAATTAAAGTTATTTTTTACTTGCTAGTGTTTTTTTTTGGAAGTCGGTTGTATTATTTTTGTAAAAAGTTTTTTATTTTTCACTTTTTAGTGGTGCCCCACACGTAACAACACCACTGCAAAATCGCAGAAAAGCAAAATACGCAATTTCGATTATCAAAGAATCATCTAATTAATCAAATTCCAGGTACTTCGATTTAAAATCCAAAGTTCGTAACCGATTTTGATATGATTTAAATGGGACCAATCTGCAAGTATATACTTTCAGATAAAACAAGAATTTTTCAAATCGGTTCATAATTGTCGGAGTTATGAGGTAACAACCGAATTGATAACCTCCTCCTTTTTGGGAAGTCGGTTAAAAAGAAGGAAAGATTACATCTATTAATTGAACACCTGTCTTGCCACAAGTGAACTTGTAAAGCTTATCAATTCCATCATCCACTCTGACATAACACCGGAGGCATGGCACAGGAACGTGGTGGTATTATTCTTCTTCAAGAAAGGCCATAACACGTTCCTCAAAAACTACCGCCCAATTTCAGTCCTGAGCCATGTCTACAAACTGTTTTCGAGGGTTATATCGAATCATCTCACCCAAAAGTTCGATGACTACCAACCAGGCGTTTCGCAAGACTACAGCACCGTTTACTATACATATATACATGTCTCTGTGTCTAGCGTATATGTGGACTACGAGAAAGCCTTCGACACCGTCAAGGCCTGGGCTGTCCTGGAGTCCATGCAGAAATTTATCATCTACTGCCGCTACGTCTGTATAAGGCTGCAACAATTACTGTTTAAGTACATGAACAGAGTACAAACCCAATCCTGCATAGAGGTGTAAGACAAGGACAGTTCTCTCTCCGAAATTGTTTATGAATGCGTTGGAGGACGTTTTCAAGGCGCTTAATTGGAAAGGATGGGTATTAAATATCAACGGTCAGTAAATCTCGCACCCACGATTTGCGGATGACAGTGTCATCATGGCGGAGTCTCTGCAGGAGCTGGAGGTGATGTTGAACAGCCTGAGAGATTCTTCAAGGCGGTTGAGTCTCTGGATGAATCTGGACAAAACCAAAGTCAAGTGGTTTGGTGGCGCCATTAACGATTACAGGTCTCGGGGTGCCGAGAACTGTAATCGTTAATGGCGCTACCCTCGAGGTTATACAACTGGGGTGAGTGGGGCGGCACAACTTTGAGAAGGAGGCGACCTGAAGATTTCGCTTGGGCTGGGCGGCATTCAGTAAGCTGCGTGATATCTTTGAATCTCGACCCACAATCCTTTAAATCAGGGTCTATAACCAGTTCGCAGTACCCGTAATGACTTATGGAGCCGAAACGTGGACAGTCACCATAAGCTTGGTCAGTAAATTCAAGGTTGCTCAGCGTGCAATGGAGAGAGCAATGGTCGGGGTTTCTCTGGAGGATAGAATTCGCGCTGAAGTCACCGACATTGCGCGAATAATCAGCATGCTGAAGTGGAAGTGGGCCGCCCATGTCTGAAGACGGACAGACGGCCGATGGAGCAGACATGTGTTAGAGTGGAGACCGCGTGTGGGCAAACGAAGTGTGAGACGCCCTGCGGCACGATGGATCGATGATTTAAAGAAGGTGGCTGACGGCGGATGGATGCAGACTCATTCATTCATTTATTTATTTATTTCAAACAATATACACAAGACGTTGTTGGCGCTCATTGGGTGAGGCTTACGTTCAGCAGTGGACGGCAATTGGCTGATAAGATGATGTTTTATTCATTTTATTTTGAAAGAAAACTCTTATTTTTTTAATCAAACTAACTTGCATGCTTAAAAATAAGATGTATATCTTTGTGCACTTTTAAAACAATGGTCAAACATCACTACCTTTCTCTTTGATCGTTTTTACTTGGGCCCACTTGTTATTTATTATGTTGTGTTTTCTTTTGTGTGTGTTGTTATGAACTTATGTATTTACTCATTCATAAAAATCGAACACCTAAGCCTACAGTTCTGTATTTCCTTTCTCTTTCAAATCCATCCAAAGGTTGTCTTGAAGAGATCGCTCTTAGCGATAAGGCCGCCCATTGTGTCACCCTATGTAATATTATCTTCATCTATTTTGTCTGTAACTTATATGGTTTACTATAAAAGAGTATTCTATTATATTCTATATCAAAACTGAAAAGTTAAGTGTTAGGGCGGCATTTTCTAGAGTGCCCAGGGGCGGCACTATGTATAAAATCCGGCCCGACCTTACCTTACTTTGTTACATGATTGAGATATTCTTTGCATACAACATACAATAATGTTTTTAGATGTATCTTTGCTGTCAAAATAATCAAGGATCTGACAACGGTACCTTAGTTCTCAATGATACTAACCATAAGGGAAAAGTTGATGTAACGAGGATGATGGGGCTCAATAATCATAAAGTTGGCATATTATTGATAGAAAATGTAATTAATATGGTATTAAAATTCAGAGGGGGCAAAAATTTAATAGCCTACAGGGGGAAAATCTGTAACCCCCCAATGCCACTGCCTTACTCATACAGTTCCCGGGGATTATTCCATGTGCTATTTCAGGCTAAAATTTATATCTGTGCTCAATTTCATCTAGATTCATTTACCCGTTCTAGAGTGATCGAAAATCGCGACGAAAATCTATCGATCCATCAGATTTTTAGTAGTAATTAGGAAACTTGGTAAGCATTTTGTATGTTCTGATTTTCAACAGCTGTTTCTTACAGCAATCTACTCTTTACAGCCTGAGAAAAATGTTGTATAGTAGTAGGACTTTTTGGAGAGTATAGTTGCTAAAACTTATGCTTAGGCGCCACGATTTCCTGAGTCGTAGAGACTTGAGATGAAGTTTTAGAGAAGTATAAAGGTAAGGAAACATCTTGCAAAAAAACTAATTTTCAACTTTCAAAAACCTAAGTCAGTGGTTCTGCCTCTATTGTTGAAATTGACAATATTGACCACAGAACACATATTGACATTCAAAGTCATTAATGTCATTGTCAGATTCAAATGACAATCATTGGTCGTAACTGTCACATTGAACACCGTGCCAAGTAGCAAAAAATTATAGTGTTTTTCCATGAAATCCCTTAAAAAATCTTCGAATTACCGATCATAGAAATCTTCCAACATGTTCGCTAAACCTTATAAATTAAAATCTAATAATACTCTGAAGAATTCCGAGAAGTACGATAGTGTTTTAGTGTGATAAATAACAGACCATATTTCAGTGTATTTAACTTAAAAATTACGTATTTATTGCAGGAAACACCTAGCTCAGCGTATTCATGATGAATTCCCGTCGACAACAGAAGAAAAAGTGAAGGAAATAGTGTCTGTGAAATCGAGTTGTATCTGTATGAAGTTGGTGCTTCACTCGGGAGACATGGTGAACGTTTACTCGGTGGACGGCTTGCCCATGGTCATAGAGACAGACAAGGGGCTCATACCGACCGTCTGCGCGCTGTGGAAGGTGCCTGACCTAGTGCCTGAGTTGGCCATTCACACACCGGTGCTGCCCAAGGTATTTATTGTAAAGACCAACCTTATCAAAAACCAGACCTATAAAATAACCAAGAATATGATTCTATTCAACCTAACCTAGTCTATTTCGGCAGTGCTGAGAAATTTTTGAATATCATTTGAAATGCAATATAAACTAGAAAAGTCTGAATTCCATTTACAGGTGCAAGGAGGAGCTCCTGTTTACCTGCCCGGCGTGTCGATCCCGAGCGGTGGCATCGGGTTCCCGATGTTCCAGCGTGGCTCGCTCATTGGTCTGTGCACACAAGAGAATGCAGCCGTCTGCATCATTGGAAGAGCCGCCATGTCCAGTGCCGACATGCTGCTGAGAGCTGCGTTGGTTAAAGTTTATTCCCACTAAAAATGCTGAATCCTATTTATATTCCAATCAATCACAACATAACTTGAGACTTCTTTATTTTCTTTATCTTTTACAAAAAGATGTGCCTAGGAGGATGAAGAGGAGAGACAAAGATATTGGGATTTGCTTATCGCTGCCTGGGGAGTTTGCCAGTTCTTCTTCACAGTTAAAACATTAGGCTGGGTAGTTGAGAGGGCTGTCATCATGTAAAATTATGACTTTAAAAAAGTGCTGATTTTCATCCTAGTGAGATAACCAATTTTGCAAAAAGATTACCAATTTTGCAAAAAAAAAATCCTATCAGTAAAACTCATTTCAAAATATCATAAAATTTTGTAAGAAGTAGTAATGGTCTTCATGTAATGTTTCCAGAGGAGTATGTCTGGAAACGATCCAGGTGTTTGGTGACCAGCTATGCAAAGACAACAAATTCAGTAAGATAGAGCGGCCCAAGCTTGGCCCCGCTGGCTATAGCCAAGGAGACATCACCATAGACCTCACATCACACGTCAGCCAGGTGAGATGAAAAGGTTTTTAGGTTCTACCATCCTGATCTTTAAGATGGAGTACAGTACGATTATTTGTTCTTTGCCGCTCCAAAGTTAGCTTTTAGTGACGACCGTGCAGGTCCCATCGCGTAAAAAAGTGTTACGTTCGTAGAATATTTTTCTGATTTATACGTTTTGTATTATTAACAAGTAAGAAACACAACCAGTAACAATAACAAGGTCACAAAGCAACACCAACATATACACTATAAAGACACACAAAACACAAATGAAACAGTAAGAAAAACCAAAATAAAAAATTTAAAACAATAACACTTTTCGTATCAACAGTCGTATTGCATTGAGTAAGCGGGACACAAGTATGTATCGAACGTATACGAGTGACTGAGACTGCATACGCGACCTACCCACGCATGCGCTGTTCTATGTTTCTTGTCAAATTGACATCCTGCGCAATCGATTCCGACGTACTTCGCATGGGCAAAGAAAAAATAATCATACTGTACCCCAAGCTCAGGCTGTGCAAAGACAACAAGTCTGATCTTTAAAATGGAGTACCTCAAGCTCAGGCTTGCAGCATAAGTACTACTACAACACATCTTGACATGTCAGTTGAGTCCCATGATATGTTAGGCCTGTAATTTTTATAATCCTCATGTATAAAATTTACTAGCTGACCCGTGCAACGTCGTCTGCGTAACATTTTTCATTACTGCTCCGCTCCTATTGGTCTTAGCCTGATGATATAGCCTTCCTCGATAAATGGGCTATCTAACACTGAAACAATTTTTCAAATCGGACCAGTAGTTCCTGAGATTAGCGCGTTCAACCAAAGAAACAAACAAACTCTTCTGCTTTATAATATTATTACTGCTCCGCTCCTATTGGTCTTAGCGTGGTGATATATAGCCTATAGCCTTCCCCGATAAATGGGCTATCTAACACTGAAATAATTTTTCAAATCGGACCAGTAGTTCCTGAGATTAGCGCGTTCAACCAAACAAACAAATAAACAAACAAACTCTTCTGCTTTATAATATTAAGTATAGATTTATTACTGGTGACTGACTGATAACGCACAGTAGAAACTACTGGTTGTAGATAGGTGATATTCGGCATGTAGGTTCCTTGGAGGGTATTGGGGAGCACTAAGAGAAGATTGCTGGCAGTCCCGGCCGCCAATTGGCGATCGTTAAACCATGTCAGAGGCCCTTGAGGCAGTCGCGGGATTATTCGTAAGAGACACCGCGGCTCCGGAACACAAAGGGCAATGAAGGAACAAGGATGGGTTTTAGTCAGTAGAAGTCTGACACTCCTCCCGCTACACCCAGAGCGGGAGGAGTCATTGGATGATTTCCCATCACTAAAAAAAAAAAAAAAAGAGGCCCTTGAGGCGGCTTAGAAGCTCTGACACTGGGGTGTGTGGTGTCGTCACCTTACTACCCAAACAATAAGAAGAAGGAGGAGAGAAGATACAATCCGCAAAGCAGTTTTGTGGCGAACTGTTGGGCAGTAGCGACTCCACGAACCTTATCTCCCGGGAGAAGTCACGGGCAAAAGCTAGTATAATCTGAAATCATTGTAGCCAAAGACTATTAAACCACTTGACTGCGCATACAATGCCCCGACGCACGAAAACTATTAGTGTTTTTGCTCAGATGTTAGGCAGCGGCACTACTAACCATTTTAGTTGTTGACCAATTGTTAGACCTGTGGGCATGCTAAGTTTTTACAAATCGTTTTAACTTTTATGCAATTTATAACGCATAAAAATGCCTTCATACCCGGTGAATTTGTGTGGGAAACATTCCTAGACCTTTTGTTACAAAAATGATGGCATAACTTTTCATCGGAGAGTAAAGACTACGCAAAATATTTTTGATTTGAATCAGATGATGAGCCACTGCAGGGGTCTATATAAAATGGTGGTTAGGTGAACGAGCACACTGTGAGAAGCGCGCGTTGATGTCTTTTGGAAAAGTCTCTTTCTTTCATTAGGAAATACTTATATTTTTATCCCTTTCTTCCCCTTTGTATTTTTATCGTAAAAATCTGTGCTGTTACGTTTAATGATTGAAGTCGATTTATCGATGATCATAATTACAACTAATACAATTTTTAATCAATTCACATACTTACATTAAACACGTAACTACTTTTAAACGACTTTAAAAATAGGAGGAGGGTCTCAGATTTTTCATCTGTGTGTTTGACATACATGTTTTCATTTTAGATTTTCGAAGATTTCAGAATTAAAATAAAAGTGGAAAGATAAGGTTAATAGGGAAACTTTGTTTAAACAAGATATAGCGCTGTTTGTTTGGATTGAGTATTTTTAAAATGTTAAAATCTATTTTATCGATATCGACTATTTTCCTTTAATCAAGTAGTGCCACCACTAACAATAGGCTACCTATGCAACTTGACCTTGAACGGACCAATTACAGCCGCGCGTTGTTCCTCGTCCCCCGGCCCGCTGTAGTGAGCCGCGTACTTAGAAGAAATCGGCTTATACGCTCTCTAGTGGTTATATACTCTATGATTGTAGCTATCGGCAATGTATGTAACACAGTTAAATGTAAGACCGCATCCGCTCGACGGCAACATCTTTATTTACCTTCGTATTTATATAATAAAGTAAACATCATCCTCAACTTCAACTCACTAACAAAATATAAAACGAAGATCAAACTAAATTCTTGGCTTCAAACACTAAATTACCAACAGACGGAAAACTTAATAAAAGAACAGTGGTCCAATTGACTAATTGTTAGGTCGGCAAACTAATACACCCATGTATAACTCAACTTCACTCACACCACACACCAAACACACAAACACTCACGCACACACACACACACACACCCTCACACACTCACTCATACATACATACACACACACACACACATACACACACTCTCACACACACACACACATAGACTCACCACAATCACAAATTCACACCTAAGCATTAACACATACACACACACCACACAAGAGCATGCTGCATTATTTTAATTGTTATTTTTCTTTTTTAATTTCTGATGCAAAATGATATGAACCCCAGTACCAAATAACGGGTGAAGACACTGACTCCTGTATCACAGGTCTCACCTAGCACAGGAGTCAGGGTTTCAAATGAAAATGTATAACTTTTCTTTGTGTCAATAAAATGTTTATATGTTATATGTATAAGCTTCTCATAACGATATTTCTAGTTGCAGTATATTTGTTTCAACAATTTTGTTCATAAAAGAAAATTTGTTGTTAAAAATGATAGTTTTCTCATAAGTGTGGCTAGATAAATTCTTCTGTCGTTCCAGATGAGCATCCAGCCACCAGGCCGAGAGGAGTGGCCCAGCCTGGGCAAGCGGCCGCCCCCGCCGCCGGCGCAGGCGCAGCCGCCGCTACACGAACCTAAAGTGATCGCCGAGCAGATACCAGAGCAACAACAAGATGAGAGGGACGCCGACGTCGATGACAGTATACTTACAGGTAACACATGCTTCAAAAGACTTGCTATCTTATGCAACTAAGTTTAGGTCTAATTTACTTTTGCTGAAACTTCACTCTCTTCAGCAGTATTGTTTCTACACTCTCAGAAAAATGAAAAAAAAAGAAAGATTATTCTTGCTTTGTGATGGACAAAGACTATAAAATAAGAATATGAACTTTGCATGACTATGATGTATACCTAACCTACCCTGTATAATTATTTGTTTCGTTTGGTGGCTAAACTATTTAAACTTCTGACTGAACAAAAACTCTGCCAACAATTGCAATATTATAAAGACACAAAAAAATGGTTAATTTCAGAAGACTCCCTATTAGAAGAATACGACATCCCAACCGACATGGACGGCCTGCTGCGATGGTGCTTACTGTCGTTCCTGAAGATGGACGCTAAACACGCGGAACTGCCGCTCAAAACCAATCTCTTGTATAGGTCAGTATCCACATCCACCTCCAATATGAACAATTTTGAAAATAAATAACAATCATTTAGTAATGTGTCCTGTGTTTCAGAAACCATTTAATAGGGCTGTGTCCGCCGGACCGAACGTTAGACGTAAAGAAATCTTCATATAAGAAACTAGGGAAGTTCCTTGAAGCTATGCAACAGGTAAACCAGAAAAAAAACTAATGTGTACAAGTTTTTACAACAAATTACAACTTTAAACTACTGTGCTTTCATAATTTTCTTGCATTGTGGTTTTTTAATTTTTTCTACAAAAAGAACAATCATGATAATCATGATGATGGAATCATTTAAACAGTGCAGACAACTGAACAGCAGTCAAAATGTACATGATTCGCGGTTTCCGTGTTGGTCCTATGATAAAAGTTGTTATAATGATGAATACTAGTAAACCTTACAAATTTTAACCGACTTCCCGAAAAGGAGGAGGTTCTCTATTCGGTTGTATTTTTTTTATATTTGTTACCTCATAACTTCGTCAATTATGAACCAATTTGAAAAAATCTTCTATCTGAAAGGATATTGCCAAGAGTTTCCCCGTTTTGTATAAAAAAAAAAAAAATTACGAAGTTTGGATTTTAAATCGAAAAAGCTGGTGTTCGTTTACTTGGATGATAGTTTTTTGTCATCCAAGTACGTAATTGAAATTGCGTATTTTGCTTTTCTTTTAATTTGCAGTGGTTTTGTTAGGTGTGGGCGTGTGGGGTACCACTAAAAACTTTAATTTCGGAAGTCGGTGTCAAAATACGAAGAAACTAACAAAAACATCGACTTCCGAAATTAAAGTTATTTTTAACTTTGTAGTGTTTTTTTATTTGGAAGTCTGTTGTAATTTTTTTTTTAAAGTTTTTTTTTAACCGTGACATTTTGAAATCTTACGGCGCCTGCTTGTTCAAGGAAGGCCTGCTGGAGGTGCGCGAGGTGGAGAAGGGCGTGGACGCCGTGATGGCGGTGAGCGCACAGCACTCCGCCCTGCGCGCGCACCGCGTGCCCCCCGCCCTGCGCGCCGCCCCCGCCCCCGCCCCCGGCCCCCGCGCGCCCCCCGGCGACACCGACTACGCGCCGCCCGTGGTGCGCGAGATGTACTGCATCACCGCCAACGTGGCGGAACTGTTTGCTCCGCTCAAGTTCGTGTTACGCTCGTCTACTATCATGCATTTATTATAAGGAATTCCAAAATCCATCTCTGTCACAGTGCTAATTGCAGACGGATTTATTTTACTAATTCTGTACCTACAGCGAAATTAGAAGATTTCTGCAAATCGCCCCTCCCCTTTATCTTTTTAACCCTCTTTCTTATCGCCTCAAATGTCAAAAAGTACCCGGCCCATCTATCATGGAGTACAAGAATGAAAAACAATACATCGAACTGAGGCAAGTGAGGGAACAAAGGATGTTATGCTTTTTTTTTAAACAACCTGTCCCATCCTATAACAGTCAACCAAAAATGCCGTCCGGACAAATAAATAGAACCTCAGTCATAAAGTGATCGCCCCTCTCCGTCCAGAAAAGGCACAGCGCTGACGTCAGGCGAGGTGCGCAGCACGCTGACGGAGTACGTGAGGACGCGCGGCCTGCACTCCGCCACCGTGAAGGGCGCCGTCACTGTGGACGCCGCGCTCGCCAAGATCACCGGGAAACCTGTACAGGTACACTTTGCACAAAGTCTACTGACTAGCTCTTGTTAGCGGTTTCGCCCGCGGGACACTCGAAAATTATCAAATCATAGATATAAAACAGAACGCCGAATAATATAACAACTAAATACCCCTCAGGACACAGTGAAGTGGGACGTGCTAATGTCGGCGGTGCAGAGCAAGATGACGCCTAGCACGGAGATGCGCTTCGCAGACGGCAGCGTCAGGCTCAGCAAGAGCAAGCTGGAGCCCGTGCGCATGCAGGTCGCCTCGCGCAGCGGCAACAAGAAGGTATGCCTCACACCTCATTGTCACGTAAGTCGTCCGCCTCAGCACGAGCAAGCTGGAGCCCGTGCGCATGCAGGTCGCCTCGCGCAGCGGCAACAAGAAGGTATGCCTCACACCTCATTGTCACGTAAGTCGTCCGCCTCAGCACGAGCAAGCTGGAGCCCGTGCGCATGCAGGTCGCCTCGCGCAGCGGCAACAAGAAGGTATGCCTCACACCTCATTGTCACGTAAGTCGTCCGCCTCAGCACGAGCAAGCTGGAGCCCGTGCGCATGCAGGTCGCCTCGCGCAGCGGCAACAAAAAGGTATGCCTCACACCTCATGGTCACGTAGTTCGTGCGCCTCAGCAAGAGCAAGCTGGAGCCCGTGCGCATGCAGGTCGCCTCGCGCAGCGGCAACAAGAAGGTATGCCTCACACCTCATGGTCACGTAGTTCGTGCGCCTCAGCAAGAGCAAGCTGGAGCCCGTGCGCATGCAGGTCGCCTCGCGCAGCGGCAACAAGAAGGTATGCCTCACACCTCATGGTCACGTAGTTCGTGCGCCTCAGCAAGAGCAAGCTGGAGCCCGTGCGCATGCAGGTCGCCTCGCGCAGCGGCAACAAGAAGGTATGCCTCACACCTCATTGTCACGTAGTTCGTCCGCCTCAGCACGAGCAAGCTGGAGCCCGTGCGCATGCAGGTCGCCTCGCGCAGCGGCAACAAGAAGGTATGCCTCACACCTCATGGTCACGTGGTGCGTGCGCCTCAGCACGAGCAAGCTGGAGCCCGTGCGCATGCAGGTCGCCTCGCGCAGCGGCAACAAGAAGGTATGCCTCACACCTCATGGTCACGTAGTTCGTGCGCCTCAGCAAGAGCAAGCTGGAGCCCGTGCACATGCAGGTCGCCTCGCGTAGCGGCAACAAGAAGGTATGCCTCACACATCATTGTCAGGTGGTGCGTGCGCCTCAGCACGAGCTAGTGGTTTTCCCCAGTTCTGTGAGCATCACCCTTGCAAAACCTAAATCGACTGTGTATAAATGCTGCGTGGAATTTACATTGTTTTGAACTTTAGTATCATTAAAATTTTCTTTAATTATCAATGACATATTTTACTCTACAGGATTTAGTAAAATTATATTTCGGAAAATAGCATACTGGCTATATTTGATCAGTCCTAACAACTCTATGGTGAGATGACGTCATAAAAACCGTTATTGTAAAAATCATTTGAAAATGAAAGCATTTCATTTATTATGTATCAACAATCTGTACATAAGTCCATCTCCGAGGCTTTTTTACTTGCTGTAGAAATGTCTAAAACGTTCCCATCAGGTGACACTGGTATCGAACCTGGAGCAGTTCGGCTTCAGCCTGCCGGCGCTGAGCCACGTGTGCCAGACGGGCGTGGCGGCGTCGTGCGGCGTCACGCGCGCGCCCGGCGCCAAGGCCGACCAGCTCATGGTGCAGGGCGACCAGGTGATCAGTCGTAGCGTGTCATGGCGCTGGATACACTAGTCAAACGCTAACACTGCGTCAAATAGCGTCTCCACACTACACGACACAGTAATGTGAACTCTGCTTAATCATATTGACGGGCTAATATTTAATGGCCATCAATATTAGACCCACACCAGAAACAGAAGACTCGGTAAAAGCCATAGCACGCCAATAGTTACATAATCTTCAAACCTAATTATATAAGGTCTAACTAACCCCTATTTAAAAAACAATATGAAATTAATAAACTTATCAATGAAAGCATGCTTATAATACCTTAGAGGATAATTCAATTTAAACCTTTTCGGGTTTTTTTCCACAAAAACGATTTCTCTTTTTGTTTGTCATTGTGAACCTTTCGGTGTCATTGTGTGCACTAAGACATGAGTGAGAGGTCATTGCACCATTGAAAAGTCATGTGATCATATCCTCTTAGAAGGTCAAAAACTTAAGTTATGTGCTCATCACACAGCATTCTGTTAAGCATTTACCTGGCTATGATCAATTCACACTGCATAGTAGACTGTGTGCTGGCTTCCAAACTAGGACTAAATTCTACTAATTTTAATGATTGTCTTATTTCCCACAGACATACTTCATTGCCAAGCTCCTCATAGAGAAGTATGGCTTGCCCAAGAAGTTTGTGGAAGGAGCTGATAAGGCACTCAACAAGAAGAAATGATGGAACTCTTCCGACAAACATATTGTGGCCCCAAGTGACGCTGACCACCGAGAGTGCAGTGATAACCAGTGTGATTATGAAATAAAAACACTACATGAGCTTCTTACGTTTATTTATACTTATTATTTCTTATATCTACCCTACACTACCTGGTGGACACACCTCAGTGACGAGATGCATTCATTTTTTAAACAAATACAGAAAATTACAGTATGGCAACAGAGTTACGTTTACAAACTTATAGTGCTTTACACTCTACAAACTTATTATTTTATAGTTATTCTAACATAATACTTATTACAATTTAAAACTATTCTGTTACAAACTGGAAGACAAAAGACTAAAGCTCAGTAGATCACTGAGTTGTTCATTGACTGTTTGTTTTTTTAAGATAAAATGTAAATAAGTAGTTTTAATTACAATATAAATTAATATCAATTTAGGATTTTATATAATTTTATTCGTCTTTAGTAAATTATGGCATAAAGTATACATTATCATATACTATTTACAAGCACATTAAGATGTGTATAATGACAAAATATACACCAATTTAAACTATACATTTGATAAAATTTGACATATAAAATGTTCATATAAAAATATTCTTTCAATTAATTTTACTATTCTAAGGTTAGGGTGGGTTGATGTCCGTATTTTATTTCATTTTGTACAATTAAAATGTCAAATAGAAATATCTGATACTTACAACATAAAGTATTCTATGAGATACTCACTTAAATGGAAGTTTATAAACTCCTTAACTAATATTATACTATGGATAGAAACCACAACCAATACATAAAATCTATATTTTGACACATGCTACTAATAGAATTTAATAATTTTTCCAAAAGAAATTTCATCAGAGATCAAATTTACAATCACAATTCACAATTTTATACAAATAAACTTACCTACATTGTTACTATATCTTAGTTGCTGTCATGAACTTGAAGGGAGTCTTGAAGTTCAGCAGAGACTTGCGACTCTTAGACTTCTTGACATCAGGAGGAGCCACAGGAGTCTGAGGCAGGCCCTGCCTCATGGACGAGCGAGTCCTCTCAGAGATGCTGCCCTCACTCACCTTGGTGCTGCTGGACTCCATGCTCCAGTGGCTCCTGCATGAGAACATGGACTGACGAGAAGTGTTGGAGCCTCTTGAAGTGAGGCTTGTTTTGGAAGGAGTCTTCCTCAAACTGCTGTGGTTTGTGTTAGTGATGTCACCAAATATGTTCTTGCTAGTCTTGGCTTGCTTAGGGGGAGATGAGTGGCACCACTGCATTGAGGCTCTCTTCTCAGAAGGGCTCTTTTTCAGATCCAAGTACTTAAACTTGTTGATGTCTTTAGCCAGAGCTTCCTGCCTCGGCACTTGATATCCTTCAGCATCCACATTGTCCAGCTCATAGAATGTCAAAGTAACACTGTCGTCACTCTCTGTGAATGGGTTGCTGGCTGTGAAGTGTACCTTCTTGGTGGCCACGTCGGGGAAGATGGTCCGGCGCGGCATGTTGTCGGCGGTGATCTTGGCGGCCGTGACGATGATGCTGCCGTCGCCCGCGTCCGCCGACAGCGAGCTGTCCAGCTCCTCATACGCGTAACTCTGGCGACGGCGCGCGCGCACAGACGAGCCGCGCGGCCGCCGCCGACGCAGCAGCAACTCGCGTCTGTCGTCCTTAGCCTGTGTCATCATTGGGGGCAGGGTAATGCCATTACTTTCCCCCTCACAAGCTAACTCCAGAGAGGCGTTGAGTGGTATGATCTTGGTAGATGGACTGTTCACTATTTCCTTGGCTATGAGGTCCCTCTCCCTTTTGTTGAGCGACTCCTCGCGGTGGCGCAGCGCCACGAGGCGCGACATCCACTGCTGGCTCAGAGTCTCCTCTGACACTCGCTGGGCACAATTCAACTTGTCTAATGTTTCAGTGTAAGGCTTCCTGCTTCGAGGCACAAAGCCAGGCAGCTCCAGGGCGAGTGCAGCCAATGTGGGAGACAGTGGGCTCTGTGGCGAGCTTGACTGTGCAATCTCTTTGTTTGCTTTCTTTCTCGGACTGATGTTGCAGTAAATAGGACTGTCTGCAATGTTGAACAATGTCCTGGGGAGAGGCTCCACAACTCTGCACAGTTCTACAGCCTTCTCTGAGTCACATTTGTTCACCTCTGATGATAAGTATGACTGTTCAACCGAGATGAGTATGTCATTCAAACAATTTGGTCCCGTTTTAGTCTCCAAGTTCATGAGGACTGTTGGATGGTACAGCACGACATCTGGACGCATATTGGCGTTTCTCTCATCCGTCAGGAAGCTGACGATATCTCTGAGGTCGTCACTGTAGTGAAATTCCTTGATTTTGTCGTCGGAGGCTCCGGGGCGGTAACATAGCGTGTGGATCACCTCCGCGATCTGTCGCATCATGTCCCCGGAGCCCAGCGTCGCTGTCAGCTCGAAACAATTGATGCGCAGCTCGCAACTTTCGTCCACAAAAATTGACCCTGGAGTTATGCATTTTTGTACAACGACAACATGCAAATCTTCGACAGCCTTACAGACCCGCGCCAGCTCGTGCAGCAGGTGCCAGATGAAGCTCTCCGAGATGAACTTGTCGGTGGCCTTGCACACTTCCAGTAATTCCTGCACGCTTTGCCACGAATTGTATTCAAGGACAAAGTACAATGTTTTTGACGGGGTGTGGAAAATGGTGTCGTAGTATCGCAGTAAGCTCTTCGATGTCACTTTGCTTATTGTTTTCACTTCGTTGGCGACGTTTTGTATTTGTTCGTTACTGAACGCGGAGCAATCGTACGCCTTCCACGCAAATATGTTGTTGGTGACCTTGTGTCTCACTTTGTAGAACGTACCGCCGCAGAAAACGTCTAAAACTTGATAGTCCTTTAATTTTTCCGCCATTTTAATAGAAATTTCTTTACACTTTATATAATTTCTCATTTTGCAATCGAGACAAAGCCACTAAACGTTTGAATTTATTCGACGGTTACGAGAATAGTGATGTCACGGGCAGGTTTCAATGAGTCGATAAACGGAGAGACCGTTGATCAATGGGTGCCAAAATTATTGATTTTTGGCAAAATAACTGAGTTTAAATTAAAAAGAAAAAAATCCTACTCCTAAATCTTACAATGCATACTTTAATCAAATTATGTAGTAGAGATGGATTACAGGTTTTAAACATATGGAAAACTTGGTTTAAGCATTAGGAACGTCTGACGTTACTGTTAATTTATTAATATCTAGACCGTGAATCAGTAAACTCTCAGATAGTGAGTAGTCTTATCCTCGAGTCTATTGTCGAACAAAACAATCATTAGCTTTAGTAATCTACTGATGCTCTTCGTGGACTTTATATTACCTAATAAAAAGAATCTATAGAAGTGTAAAAAATATTATTGATTACAAAAAAAAAACTGTAATATTTTGAAACCCTGTAATAATCATAATAACCCTATAAAAAAATAAAGGTTAAATAAACCACTGCAAATCATTAATTATGCCGTAGACAGAAATTATGCCAACACTTTATTTTGAAACTAGCTGTACCCCGCGGCTTCGCTCCCGTCAAATGGCTACTTGTCTACCTACCTACCTACCCTGCTACTCTCTTACTCTTACTCACAGACAATTTGTATTTGACTAATGTCAATATTTATACGATACAAACGTCACTCAATTGTTTTGCCTTCCTGAAACCTCTCCACTAACACTTAAACTTTATGGAATGGTATTAAAGTTCAAATTGACTTTTAAGTATTATTACGAATCTTTTGTATGGGAGCATAGAAAAGTGTTGTTTTTAGTCTTTTCCAGGCAATTTTTATATTTTTTCTCCGTAAGAACCATCCTCGTACATCAAGGAATATTCTAAAAAAAGAATTGGTCAAATTGGTCTAAGCGTTGTTGAGTTATGCGCTTACCAACACATTTAGCGATTCATTTTTATATTTTGAAATAAAGCTAAAAAAAATCATCGAATCCGCACAACACTAGTAAGCTGCCCAGAAACGTTCATACTTTCAAACCTTTCGTTCAGAAATATTTTTGTTGCAAGATAACAACACCACCTACATTGTTATTATTGCCTTTTGATCTGAAAAAAGATTTATATATTTATTTATTTGTAAGCCGAATAATCACATATTATACTAGCTGATCAGGAAAACGTTGTAATGCCTTATAAAATAAAAAAACAATGGTCAGAAAATCATAAAAATCGGTCAAACTGTTTGGGAGGAGTTCGATAACAAATACCACGACACGAGATTTCCTCCTCGCGTCCTCTACACTATTCCCAAAGTTGATCGAAGTTGAGCGAATACGATAGTGTAGAGGGGCACTTCACTTTGCCTCGGGCGACTTCCAGTTGTTGTCGGTTTTTGCGCCCGAGTCAAAGAACTCGAAGTGTCACGAAGTTCGAACACGAAGCGTCCAGGTCCACACTACTCGGCTCACTTCGGTTCGCGTCAGCCATAGTAAATACGCACGAATTTTTATTATGCGAGAGTACACATTGCGACGGCAGTTGCCACATGAACGTTATCCATTATGCCTATCGTGAGGGGAACGGGCGACCCTCCTTCTGCGAAGCAGTCATGCTAGCGAAGGAGGTGGCGGAGAGGGAGAGGAGACCCGCTCGTCCCGGCCGCCGTGGTAGACGCCGCGGGCGTCGGGGGCCACCACCTGGTGACCTCCGGCCACCTTAGGCGCGGTGGCTCGCCGTCCGTCCGTCTAGTGACGACAGGCCGTGTCGACGGCGCGTTAGTGTTCCACGCGCGCCTCAAAGAGAGTCAGCAACACAGAGGGGCCCGGAAGGGCCGACGCCTGCCGGAGTCGCGGGATTATTCGCAAGAGACACCGTGGCTCTGGAACACAAAGGGCAATGAAGGAACATGGATGGGTTTTAGTCAGTAGAAGTCTGACACTCCCTCCCGCTACACCCAGAGCGGGAGGAGTCATTGGACGATTTCCCATCCCTAAAAAAAAAAAAGAAAGGGGAACGGGCGACAGAGCTCCTCGCGAAGTTGCTCGAGTGTGTGGACACGTACTTCGGACTTCGGTCAACTTCGGAGAGTACTTCGTCTCGATCAACTTCGGGAATAGTGTGGAGGACGCTTTATATTTTAGATAGAAGACATGAGTGACGAGGCTCAGAAATTCGGGGCACTTCGGTCAGTGATCGAACTTCCAACTTTCCTAACTGATAATCCATGTTTGTACTAGGGTTGTAACATAACACATAACTTCGCACGTGAGGAAGCCAGGAGGAAGAAGACGCTCCGTCGTCGAGTCTGGCCCAAGTCGAAGGCACGTTGTTTACCAAGCGCGCCTCAAAGAGATGTCAGCACAGGATGTCAGCATAGTGAACGGGGCCCGCAAGGGCCAGTGTTTGCCATGATTGCAGAATGTGTTCGAAAGAGTCACCGCGGCCCTAGAACGCAATGGGCATCCTTTCCGCCCCAGAGTGGAAGGAGTCATTTGATATAATAATAATAATAATAAATGTCTAACGGGGCCTCTGAGTCTGCGAGTTGGTTTCGGCCCCTCGTACGCCTACCAAAGGACCGGGTCTCCAGGGGCCCGAGAAAGTAAAAAAAATATATAATAATAATATCCTTGGACATTTCACACAACGCCATATAGATACGTAGTATCTCTATGTAGTCTGTGCCATATAGTCCCAAGCTAAGCAACCTAATGCTTGTGTTATGGTGACGATATGGCTCCCCACCGAGGGTGTCTCCACGTTGTCGTCGTGGTGGGGCTTGTGTGTCTCAATGATCTTGGAGCTTTGCCGGTAGAGTTACTCATGCCGGAAAGGTCCAAGTGAGAGACCAGACTAAGAGAGACACGCGAGGGGCACACCGTTCGGAGACTTGAACCTTCTTTCCGGTCTTTGGACGGTGTGCATTTCATTGGTTGGTATCTTGCTCACTGGTCTCTGGTACGCGTCTGGTCATCAGACGTGACTGGGAGATCAGTGAGCAGGCAGAGATGAACCTTGTAAAAGGGATGTGGGAGGATAAAAAAAAAAAAAAAAAAAAAAAAGGACGTTAGATAGGGAGAATTAGGGACCTCACCCTTGAAAGGAACAACATGGAAAGAGACTTTTGCGAAAAACGTCCCCAGGTGGGTCCCGACTGCTCAGCGGTCGGGGACTCCCACCCCGCTTCGGCGGGCTGCCCTACGTACTCTGGGGTGGGCAACAAACGTCTTGATACCAACGACAACCATACGCATGATAAACGGAATACGATGGATTTACCAAACGATGACCATGGACCCTCCGGCTCCAAGCCGATAGAGGAGATGGTGGCGCAGTGCGCACCAAGTGAAAGGCTGCCAGTAGTGTCGCTCACTGATATATATCCCTCCATTTCTGGAGGGATGGAAGTAGGTGTGGTGTCGGAATCCGACAACACATCCGACAGGATGAGCGTGGCAAGCACTAGCTCAAAGTGGCGGGGTGCGGACGCTCCCTCAAAATTTTGGAGGAAGCGCTCGCGCAGTGACAAATCTGACTTGACGAGGTTGGTGAGTTTGTCTTCGAGCGAGGAGAATCTTCCGGCCGCTAAAGTGCCGACTGGGAGGAGAGGAAGAGGACGCACGACGCCAGCTGCAGTAACGTCACGCGACGTCCGGGGTCGTTTTTTAAAACGCCCTGATACGCCGGCAGCCAGTGGAGCGAGCGAATCCGAGAGTGCTATACTGGTGGAGCGGAGTGTTATGGAGGACTCCACTGCACTGGTTAGTACCAAGGCGGAAATCAATGCCGCGAAACGAGAGGGCCGTAAGGCAATTGCCATCGGAGAGGTGGAGAAAATGTCTCGTCTGGCGAGAGAAAGACGGTCTAGGACGGCCACTGCCTCTGAGGGTTTCACGGCAGCAGCTCTGAACCGCCAGGTTATGGACGGTGTGGATGTGATCTTGAAGGTGGCCACGAAGTCGGGCAGCTTGAAGGGCACATTCATCCGGGCTCTAAAGGAAGCAGCAGATGGCATCAAGGAGGCAGTGGAAGTACTGCTTGACCGAACGACCTCGGAGGAAACGAAAATGCTGCAGGAGGAAAACAGCTGTCTCCAATCCGAAATTGAGGTCATCCGGCGGGAACTCGCCTCTTTAAGGGCTGACGTCAGTCGACAGCAAGAACGTGCAACTCCCGCACCTTCTGCGTCCACTCCAGCTACTGGCTCTCTGCAAGCCGAGCTGGTTGAAGAGATCGCCCGGACTGTCATGGTCCAAGTAGGGGGCATGATGAATGCCCGCCTCGAGGGTTTGGAAGAGAGGCTTCTCCCAGCCCAGAACCTCCGCCCGCCACTCGCAGCGGACAGCCGAAGGAAAGATGAGGGTTCAGAGGAGGGCCGCTCGCAAAAGGTCACAAAACCAGCAGCTGGGGCTAAACAGACAGCCAAGGGGAGTAAAAAGCCCGCAGAAGGGCCCAAAAAACCAGCAGAGAGGAGTAAAAAGGCCGATGAGGAGACAACCCGTCTGGCGCCACCCGCGGAGCCTTCAACTGTGGCTGGGCCAGACGCCGATGTCTGGTCAACGGTCGTAAAGGGGAGAAAAGCTCGAAAGGCGAAACCCAAGGTTTCGAAGCAGAAGGGCCAGGCTGCAACAAGAAGTGCAGGGCCGCCCAAGATCCGTACTCCTCACTCAGCGGCTGTCACTGTTACGCTGCAGCCCGGAGCCGCCGAAAGGGGCGTCACCTACGCTGCGGTGCTAGCGAAGGCGAGAGCCAAGTTCAACCTATCTGAACTTGGCATTCCGTCCATTCGCTGCAAAGTAGCCGCCACAGGCGCGCGGCTGATCGAGGTGACGGGAGCCTCAAACGGGGAAAAAGCGGACGCCCTAGCCGCTAAACTGAGGGAAGTACTCAATCCAGAGGACATCAGGGTCTCCAGGCCCATGAAAACGGCCGATTTGCGCGTTCATGGGCTTGACGACTCTGTAACCCCAGAGGAGGTACTGGCGGCCATTGCCCGAGCCGGCGAGTGCCCGCCTGAAAACCTACGGGCGGGTGAAATCCGCCACGACGCTGGTGGGCTTGGCACGATTTGGGTGCGGTGCCCGGTAGCGGTGGCGAAGAAGGTCGCTGACGAGGGACGTTTGCTGGTGGGATGGGTTGCAGCAAAAGTGAGACTGCTGCAACCCAGGACCATGCGGTGCTACCGATGCCTGGGTATTGGACATGTCCGGGTACAATGCATCTCCGAAGTTGATCGCAGCGATCAATGCTATCGCTGCTGCCAGCCCGGCCATAAAGCGGCCCAGTGCTCCGCGGCACCAAACTGCAGTCTTTGTGCGGCTGTGGGAAAACCCGCGGGGCACAAAGTAGGTGGCAAGGTCTGCACCGCGCCCCCTGCCAAGAGGGCGAAAATCAGAAATGTGGAGGGGACCAAGGCTGCCGGGGGATCTGCACACCCCCAGCAGCCTAGCTGCCTTTCGGCCGACTCCCGGCCTCAGGAAGAGAGACCCGAGGAAATGGAGTACCAATAATGGCACACTACCATTTCCTCCAGGGCAATATCAACCACTGTGCCAGAGCTCAGGATCTCCTACTCCAGAGCATGGCAGAGTGGTCGATTCATGTGGCTGTGGTCGCCGAGCCGTACTACGTCCCTCCCCGAGATAACTGGGTGGGTGACCTGGGCGGCTCGGTGGCCATCATTGGCGGGGCTCTTGCCGACCCGTCCCGAGGTCACGGCTGGGTGGCCGCCCTCGCGGACGGAATTGGCACTATTGGAGCGTATTTCTCGCCCAACAAGAGCCTTGCCGACTTCGAGAGCTTCCTTGTCGAGTTGGGTGCCGTCGTGAACCGGTACCACCCTCGCCCGGTGCTGTTACTCGGGGATCTCAACGCCAAGTCTGCGGCGTGGGGATCCCCGGTCACAGATGCCAAGGGCGAGGCGTTGGAGGAGTGGGCGATTGCGACTGGCTTGACCGTCCTGAATCGGGGCTCGGTCTACACGTGCGTGCGGCAGCGGGGCGGTTCCGTAGTGGACGTCTCATTCGCTAGCCCTGTTGTCGCGGGCCGTGTCCGTGACTGGCGTGTCGCCGTGGAGGTGGAGACGTTATCGGATCACCGGTACATCCTTTTTGACGTCTCCCCCCAGACCGCGGTCGGCCGCAGTCCATCGGCCCCGCAATCAGACGGTCCGCGTTGGGCGCGTAAGCGCCTCGACAGGGAGCTACTCGAGGAGGCCGCTATTGTGCAGGCCTGGATCCGGGAGTCGGTGACGACCGGACCCGTCGACGTCGAAGAGGAGGCGCATTGGTTCCACGGGGCGATGACGCAAATCAGCGATGCGTGCATGCCCCGGGTTCACACACAACCCAGACGGCGCCAGGTGTACTGGTGGTCCGCCGAGATCGCGCAGCTGCGCGTCTCGTGCGCCCGAGTAAGGCGCCAGTACACCCGATACCGGAGGAGACGTCGCCGGGTCCCTGATGAAGAAGCCGCGCTGTATGAGGTGTACCGCGCGGCTAAGGAGACTCTTCGGCTGGCCATCGGCGAGGCGAAGACGCGAGCCAGGGAGGAGATGTTGGAGACTCTAAACGGGGATCCTTGGGGGCGTCCTTATCGTTCGGTCCGAGGGAAACTCGGACCATGGGCGCCACCGCTTACAGAGAGTCTCCAACCCGAGCTACTGGAGAACGTGGTCGCAGCCCTCTTCCCGGCACGAGCGGAGCACACCCCGCCGCCGATGGCTCTGCCCACAGCCGCAGAGCCTGAAGAGAGCGCCAGCGTCCCAGAGGTGACACAAGCAGAGTTGAGGGCGGCCGTGATGCGGCTTCGGGCGAAGAACACTGCCCCGGGGCCCGATGGGATTCACGGCTGCGTGTTGGCCCTCGCTCTGAAGGAGCTAGAGCCCCAACTAAGAGGACTCTATTCAGCGTGCCTGGAGCGGGGCCAGTTGCCCGTTCAGTGGAAATCTGGTGGAAAGCGGGGCGCCCTGCGGACTCACCATCCGCGTACCGGCCCATAGTGCTGCTGGACGAGGTGGGAAAGCTATTCGAGCGAATAGTCGCAGCTCGCCTCGTCAGCCACTTGTGCGGAGAGGGGCCGGACCTGGCGGAATGTCAGTTCGGGTTTCGGCACGGGCGCTCCACTATCACGGCAATATCGCGAGTGAGAGTCCTGGCGGAGGAAGCGGTGTCCCGGGGCGGGGTGATGCTGGCGGTGTCCTTGGACATCTCCAACGCCTTCAACACCCTGCCCTGGAGTTGTATTCGGGAGGCACTGCGCTATCATCGAGTGCCTCCCTATCTCCGCCGCGTCATTGGGGCCTATTTGGCGGAGAGGTGTGTCACCTATCTGGGACGTAACGGCAGACACCAGCATCCCATGTCGTGCGGTGTTCCGCAGGGTTCGGTCGTGGGCCCGCTCCTGTGGAACATCGGGTACGACTGGGTGCTGAGGGGCGAGCTCCAGCCGGGAGTGGACCTGACGTGTTACGCTGATGACACGCTGGTCACTGCCCGGGGGAGCTCGTACAGAGAGGCAGCGTTGCTAGCGACGGCCGCGGTCTCACAGGTGGTGAGCCGCGTGCGGCGCCTTGGCCTGGAGGTGGCTCTCAACAAGTCGGAGGCCATAGCTTTTCATGGTCTCCGACGGGTGCCACCGCCGGGATTGCACATAGTTGTTGGGGGGGTCTGTATCGCTGTCGAGTCCACCATGAAGTACCTGGGATTGGTGCTCGACAGCCGGTGGGATTTTGGCCCTCACTTCCGGCGGTTGGCGCCCAAGTTAATGGGCGCGGCTGGGGCGCTGTCAACGCTGCTCCCCAATCTGGGGGACCCGAGCACCGCGTGCAGGCGGTTGTACGTGGGGATCGTGCGATCGATGGCCCTGTATGGGGCACCGATCTGGGCGGCTGACCTGACGGCCAGCACCATTACTGTTCTGCGGAAGCCGCAGAGGGTGATGGCCGTCAGAGTCATCAGGGGCTATCGCACGATTTCCTACGAGGCGGCTTGTGCACTGGCCGGATCTCCGCCCTGGGACCTGGAGGCAAAAGTCCTCGCGTCACTACATCGGTGGCGTGAGGACGCGCAGGCGCGTGGCGAGCGGCTGATGCAGCGACACATTGAGCTGCGTCGGTCGCAGCTGCGCGAGGCTCTAGTGGCGGAATGGCGGAACAGGCTCTCACGCCCTTCCGCCGGCCTCGTCACTATCGAGGCCATCCGGCCAGTGCTCGACCTTTGGCTCGGGAGAAGGCACGGCTCTCTGTCTTTTCGTGTGACGCAGGTCCTCTCAGGGCATGGCTGCTTTGGGAGGTTCCTGTGTCGTATAGGCAGGGAGCCAGACGCTCGGTGTCACCACTGCGTCGACTGTCGGGAGGACACGGCGCGGCATACGCTGGCAGAATGTGCCGCTTGGGAGGGGCCGCGCCGTGCCCTCATCTCTGTGGTAGGCAGTGACCTCTCGCTGCCGACTGTAGTCCGTGCTATGGCCGACGGCGAGGAGTCCTGGGACGCGGTGGTCTCCTTCTGCGAAACAGTTATCGCGCAGAAGGAGGCTGCGGAAAGGGAGAGGGAGATTTCAACCGCTCTTCCAGCCCGCAGCAGGCGCACCGGGCGTCGAAGGAGGGCATATGCTGCCCTCTCCCGACTCCCCTAACTGGGTCCAGGGGCGGCAGACTTGGGGACGTCTGTCGCCCCGCATACATCTAGACCCGAGGCGGCGGCGCGTGGTGTTCCCGTGCGCCCCTCTCTGACGTCGCGGGGGGAGTCAAACACCTCACTCTCCCCGCTGACCCGAGGTGGCCCGCAGAAGCGGGCTGGCACCAGCCGGGGATTACGGAAGTCTAATCAGTTCCCGCGATCCCCGGCGCAGGTGAAAGATGGAACACCGGGGTGGTTTTAGTCAGTAAGAGTCTGACAGACCCCTCCGCCCGCCCCAGGGTGGAGGACATCCATGAGGATTTCCCCCCGTAAAAAAAAAAAAAAAAAAAAAAAAAAATGGTGACGATATGGCTGTTAAACTACTTACATACATTTTTTTTTTTTTGTAAATACATACATATTATAGATAGAAAAACACCCAGACTCGGAACAAATACTTGTAGGTCTTACAAATATTTGATCCGTGCGGGAATCGAACCCGCGACATGCTGCGCAGCAGTCAATCGCTCAACCACTGCGCCAACCGTGTCGTATATGATTACTAATCCTTTAAAAAAAGTACGTGTATATTATTTGTTTAAATTGAATTTAATGTCGCATCATATACTTATTCTTTGGCTCGTGTTTTTTTTAATTACCTTCAGGTTACCTTTTTTTTCTAGAATTATGTACTGACTGTGTCATTAAAGATGTCATTGAAGAAGAAAATTTTATCCCGCTCGAGAAATTATCCCAAGCCCCTAGGATAATTTCTCGAGCGGGATAAAATTAAACTGGCATATAATTTACGTTTGTTAGGTATGATCCTTAAAATTCTGCTTACATAATACATGAACGGACACCGCGTAGAGCGCTAGAAGCAGGGCAGATCAAGTATGCAATAAAAGGTTTTGTTATTGATCTAAGCAGAAATCCTATGAATATGAATATTATTGTAAGCGAGAGCGAACAATTGAGCTCGAAAATTGCACCCTGGTAGCCCCGCCTAGAAGAGGTGCGATTTTATTTTGAACGTCTAAGTATACAAAAGTAGGTGAACCTCATATTCACATTCCAGATTTTTTTATTCCCCAAGATTTTTACAGGATCACCTAGTGATGAGAAGAGACTCTTATTAAACAACATACGTCCAGACAGACCTGCCGGTCGATTCTGTAAACAGTGTGCGTTCGCCCAGCGGAATGTTGTTGAATTAAAAGATTTTAATTATGCAGATATTTAGTGTATGACGTCGTATAATTGTGTATGGTATAAAAAAATTTGTGCACGCAGCCATTGTGGAGAAATTCACCAAAAACTGATTCCGCTGGGCGAACGTTGTCCTGGCGGAACTTTTTTTAATCCATAGATTTTAGAAGAAAAGAGATGTGTCCAAAAATTAGTGTGTATTTGTGTGTAATTGTGTATGTATGAATAAAATTAGTGCATGCATAAACTTCGGAGAAATTCAAGTTTCCGCTACGCGAACGTTTGGCCATTACCTAGTTTTCATATAAAGCGCTCACATAGAGAGCTGTAGATTTTTACATAAGTTGTTTTGAATTTGTTTATATTTGTTTAAAAAATAGATTTAGAAAAAATCGTAGGGCTTAAAAGATAAAAATAGAAACGTAAAATACGCTTATTAGGTCTTAGTTCTTAAAGTATGCACTTTGGGGTCTAGATTTTCACGTTTATACAAACCTTGTAAGTGTCTGCAACATGTTGCCAAGTATCAATGATGTTCCGTTAGTAATTAAAGAGTTATAGGACAATTTACCATGAATTGATCACTGTTTACAAAGCAGTCAAATATCACGACGTTCTAAAGGAATTGCATGGTAAAATGTATGCCAATAATTAGTGTATTCATTCAACTATTCACATGCAAAATTTCATGTCATTAAATTCAGTAATTAAAGAAAAACAATTATAATACAGACGAAGCATCGAAAACCTACATAACCCGACCAAGTTCGAATAGCTACAAAAAAGCGGCCGTGCAATATATTTAGGTGACATCCCAAAATTTACAGTATAATATCGGTATTGAATTGGTATAGGTGATAACACAATTGTTGTTTCGATATAATCATGTCATTTATTTTTGTACACCTACTTTTTAAATGTATTTGACTATGACAGAAAGTAGGTACTATTTACGTAGGTACTTTATTTAAGTATGCTTTTGAGACTTTAGATATAATCTAGATATACCTATTATTTAAGACAAATAAAATTCATACAGCTAATAATTTCTATTGAAGATTTCACGGATCAGGATTCTAACTAAGTATAGACCCCTTAGGGAAATTAAATAATTACCACATGTAAGTACCTACTACTGTTTAGGTAAATATTTATCATATTGTAGCTTATTACACTATTTAACCAATGGACTAGGCATGCACGAGCGTTCCCCTTTGCAACTTTAGTGGATCAAACAATCTAATAATTTAAAAAAAACTACTTCTTGAATCGATTTTTTAATTGATGTATACCGTTGTACTGGTACTGACTTATGTATGTTGAGGTTATTTACTGTATTTGCTACTCATTTAAGAATATTTTCTTGAAAATACCTTTTTTATACCAATGTTTTAGTTTATAAGCACTTTTTTAATGTTGATCAAATCTAAACAACTGAATAGTCTAGTTATGTGATGTGATTTTAATTTTTATTGAAGTTCGAAATATTATACTTACCCTTATATTCATAATCGTTTATTAAACCTATTTTAGTTAAAACACATTTAAGTCTATTGCTGTCGTTGCAAGCGTTTGTTAACGTTATCATAATTACCTACTTACATAATTAAGTATTATATGTAATTAAAAATATTTTTGTACTCGAATATTTAAATAGAGAAGTACTTGTTAATTGAAGATTTATTTTTATCGTAGATAGTGGCGTTATTATTAAAAAAATAATTTTCATTCAAGAAATGCAATTGTTTTATTTTTTCCTAACGCTCGTGTACGTAACTGTACCATATTAATAAATACTATATTGCAAGGTTAAGAACGTTTCTAAGATATATGGCACGGCCGCTTTTTTGTAGCCATCCGAACTTGGTCGGGTTATGTAGGTTTTCGATGCTTCGTCAGTATTATAATTGTTACAATAAAATACCTTGTGACATATTAGAATTAAATGAAAGAAAATTTAAAAATTATGTTAAAAGCACACTATGTAAACAAGCATATTACAAATTAGATGATTATATTCAAGATAAGAATGCTTGGAAACATGCTGGTCCTGCTCCATAGGACAGTCTGAGGTGTAGTAAACAAAGTCAAACTTATTGATAATGTTTGTATTAATATATTTAGTATATCTATAGATGTCTTTAATGACTTTTATATTTAATTTAACTCACACACTGATTTATTGTTCTTTATTTGATAAATCAGTAGTACCAACATTTTTAAATATGTGTGTGTTTGCATTGTATAGACTCAAGTACCCTGGCGGTTGGGAGTGTCATGCTCACTCAAAAGCCTAGCTGATGGTGGCGGCGGTATGCGTTAAATTATGTGGCTCCATTCAAAATGGTTGAGACGAATGGGCCTGGCGTATGTCATGGCGCCGTCGGTTGGGACTGGTCATTTCTCAGCTGCCATGGTTTATTTTAATTTATTTTAATTATTTCTTTGAATTGTTCCTTTTTTAGTTCGGATGTTTTTATCATGCTCGTCACATCGTTCTCACATGTATGTATAATTTCAACACGATGTCAAGAAAACTTTGTAACAATTTATTATTTTTAAAAGAGTGTCCGTGGAGTTTCTTGCACGTTCTTCTCCATAGAGATCTACGCTTTGGAACGTGCAAATAGCTTCATCTTTTTGGACCGACCGACCTTGACAATTCAAAAGTGCCTGTAAATGGTTTAATTGAAATAAATGTTTGAGTTTGAGTTTGAGAGTTTGAGTTTGAGTTTGTTTTTCTTTAATTACTGAATTTAATGACATGAAATTTTGCATGTGAATAGTTGAATGAATACACTAATTATTGGCATACATTTTACCATGCAATTCCTTTAGAACGTCGTGATATTTGACTGCTTTGTAAACAGTAATCAATTCATGGTAAATTGTCCTATAACTCTTTAATTACTAACGGAACATCATTGATACTTGGCAACATGTTGCAGACACTTACAAGGTTAGTATAAACGTGAAAATCTAGACCCCAAAGTGCATACTTTAAGAACTAAGACCTAATAAGCGTATTTTACGTTTATATTTTTATCTTTTAAGCCCTACGATTTTTTCTAAATCTATTTTTTAAACAAATATAAACAAATTCAAAACAACTTATGTAAAAATCTACAGCTCTCTATGTAAGCGCTTTATATGAAAACTAGGTAATGGCCAAACGTTCGCGTAGCGGAAACTTGAATTTCTCCGAAGTTTATGCATGCACTAATTTTATTCATACATACACAATTACACACAAATACACACTAATTTTTGGACACATCTCTTTTCTTCTAAAATCTATGGATTAAAAAAAGTTCCGCCAGGACAACGTTCGCCCAGCGGAATCAGTTTTTGGTGAATTTCTCCACAATGGCTGCGTGCACAAATTTTTTTATACCATACACAATTATACGACGTCATACACTAAATATCTGCATAATTAAAATCTTTTAATTCAACAACATTCCGCTGGGCGAACGCACACCTGTAAACATGTCGAAACGAAAGCTTGGGCGCTTGAGGTGCAGCTTCCAAAACTATTTCGGAGGAAAAAAATGTCCCCTGTTTTTGAAAACTATTAATCATTGCTATCTCGAAGCAATGCATGCGTTGTTTCTTCACCATTTGATTGTGATCCATTCACTCCCAATTTGTTTAATATTTCTTGCTACGAGGCCATGCAGCGAACTGTCACTGCTGTGCTGCTGTCCGTCTATCGCTTTGCGCAATAGTCTAGCTTTATAACCAACGCTTTTTAGTTTTATCAAAACGCCTAGGCTTAACCTTATGGCAATACTTGAAAAGAGAAATAGTCGTACTCAAAGTAGGCCAAAATAGGAATCTATGTTTTTCAGAACTGTCCCAGAGCCAGGAAGATGAGGCAATACGTCTACTGGGAATACTTTCTTCCTCTGAGCAAGCAATAAAAGATAGAGGTGGCAGCTCTGTTCTCCTTCAGTGTCTCTGGCCGGTCAACAAAAGTAAATCAGGTATGCGGGGTCGCCGGTCGTTACCGCCAAACCGTTCGTCTCAAAACTACCCTGCGTCATAATCTGGCTGCCGTGTTCGGGGTTCACAACTCCCACCGTTTTATACCACTTTTATACATACTTAGTAATTACACAATTGAGACCTAGAAAGATAAATCTTTTTTGGGTTTAAGTACTGTTACCCCTATATTTTCAAGAGGCTTTGGTGTGCTGATTACGGAAAAACATATTCAAAAATCCATCACAGCGCAATTTCGTTTTATTTTTGTAATTTTAATTTCTATAGAAATTCTTAGGTAGCATGGCGTTAGCAACTCCGTACTCGATCGTGCCCTTAAATGTGACGATGCCTAGAATACACCCCAACCAGTAATCCCGCCAATCTCCAAACTTGACTAAAAAATGAACTCTAAAAACTACACAATTTTCTATTGTTTTATTTTTTACCCTGTTAGTGCCATTTAGTATTTTGCTCTTTACACCCATTATAATTATATTCTACCCTCCTGATAATGTGCCGAACTCATTCAATAGCTTATAAACACAGCCCCTTGAGGCCCTTACAAACTTTTCTAAAGTGTACCCAACTCGTGGCCGCGTTAAGTGCTAGATTCATAAAACAGTTTACTGTGACAATAGTGCTATCGTGCGAACACTTTCCGATAGTGAATTTATTTATGCAAACTAAGAAAATATTGAACTACCCATTGCATCGTGGCCACCATGCTTATGATTGACTTTACAAAACCGGCGTAGGTTTTAGAAGATCTTCACTATTGGCACTACAGGGCTTGCTGATAGATCGCAGCGAGTAGAACTGCGGGTTTATGCAAGATCTCTCAATACCAGCTGTTTTTTTTTCTTAAGCTATTTTAAGATAAATCTCCTCTACTCGGGGAATGTAGTGGGGTTGCCTTACCAAAACTCAGATTTTGTTCCTCTCGGTCTAGGAGGTAGGTAGCCAGCGTTTGAGGTTGTTTCATTAAAATAACAATAAAAATTTAATTTTTTTAATTAATTCATTAGTGAGTATAAGCGTGTATGCGGCACGACTGACTAGCAGTTACCAAATTATATATCACAATACAAATGATCCTTTCATCCATAATTTAAATTATAAATATAAAGCCAATACAATGAATACATTATAAATAACTTACGATCCCAAAATATACAATTATTTCACATTTGAAAAATTGATTTAACTAAATTTTAAGCACGTAAATGTGTGAGCGTATCATGTGGGGCCAGCTGGGGCCACCGCCGGCCACGCTGGGCCGCTACCGGCTAGGCGGGGCCACAGCTGGCCAGGCCGGGCCACTGCTGGCCACGCTGGGTCCCTGCCGGCCAGCCTGGGCTACTGCTGGCCAAGCTGGGTCCCTACTAGCCAGACTGAGCCACAGCCAGCCACGCTGGACCACTGGCGGCCACGCTGGGCCACAGCAGGTCACGCTGGACCTCAGTCAGCCACTCTAAGCCACTGCCGGCCACAGCCGACCACGCTGGGCCACTGCCGGCCACGCCAGGCCACAGCCGACCACGCTGGGCCACTCCCGGCCACGCCAGGCCATAGCCGACCACGCTGGGCCACTGCGGGCCACGCCAGGCCACAGCCGACCAAGCGACGCCACGCCGGGCCATCCGCGGCCGCACACAATAATGATAATGACAGTAGTTCTTCGAGACGGTATTCAAAAAGTATTGTGCGCTAATTAGCAACCTACTTACACTAGTTCATACTCCGTTTTATGGATACTTTTTAAATACCTAAATTACCATTATTATTATTATTTACAATATTTGTATACAAGAATATAATTCATCATCATTGACTAGAAACTGTTTAGAAATTATATTAACATATTCCACAAATGATATTTTACTCATAAGGAACAAGATCACGGCGTGGAGTCCTGTCTGCGGCACACGTAGGTAACGTACGTAACGTGGGTAACGTCGGTAACGTTGAGCAGACGCACGGAATGGACAGCTCCATCTTTGGTAACACATTTGAACATACATTACGGGATCACATCGAGTGCGCGTGCGCAACTCTATTTACATAGCAATTTCACATATTGTATTAAAATTCTGAATCATTTCATTTCACAGTAGAATTTAATACATAATCGTTGTAAACTATCTAATATCACTAGCTCAAACACGTGTGTTGGTATCGCAGGCACAAAATAAAATTTTACAAAAACAAAAGAGACAACAATGGTAAAATAAAATCTTATAAAACAAACAACAACGTAAATAATACGCGCACAGTGAAGTACCGGCGCCGGCGTCCGGCTCGAGCATGCACTGGTGGCTACGACTTAATACATACGTATTTAAATTAATATACAAAAGGTTCTTTGCCTTTTTAAATACTGGGAATTAAGATAAGTGAGATCATAATGACGCTCGCGTCGCCTCGCGACTGGAATTAGTGACGACTAGCGACAATAGGTCGCGCGCGACTGTGGCGCCACAGTCGCGCCACTCGCGAGCAGGCTCGTCGTACCAGCTGCAGCCGGCAGCGCCGCAAGCTGGCAGCGCTCGGTCGGTCGATTAGTACAAAACCTACAGTGGGCGGGGGCTTCGCGCGTGCGCCTGCGCCTGCGCTCGCACGGGGAATGGCTTCGTCGCATTCCCGGGGAGCGCCCGGGGCGGCAGAGGGCGGCGGGTGGGGGGGGGCGCCTACCGCACGCCGGCGGTGCCGAGCCGCTGGTGCGCGGTGGAGGGGCGCGGGGCGCGGGCCGACTTGCGCGCCACGCTCACGTTGTCCATCTCCGACTCCTTTTTCGTCGGTGTCGGCACGCTCTACAAGGGAATACAGATTATCAGTTAGTATGTACTAGGCTGTTTTAAGTATAATTTCTGGACCTTCTCAATTAATTGACGAAGTCCCAGATAATATACTAGCATACAAGCTCATCTCACATAAGGCGATTAACACACTGCCACGCACCACGCAGATACAGCCGCTGCCTAGTTTGGGGACCATTGTTTAATTGACCACGCTAATGTAACTGTTACTGTAAGCATATTTTATAAGTATACCACTTGTTTTAAAAAAATATTATATAACAATGAACCAATAAATTATTAATTTATTCTTATTCTTATAGTTAACACGCATAGTCCAACACATAGAAAATGTATCCAGGCGCGTTCATGCAATCACGCGCCTACAAGCGGAGAAACATGCGCACACGCGCGTGGGAGCGGGGCTAAACGCAAGGCGTATAGCACATCGAGTCTCGCAGTGCCGTGCGTGATTATGGATGGGTATGACGTGTGTTTGTACAAAAACCAAACAATTAGTATAACTGCAACATCTTGAATGAGTTCCACGCTTATAACCATTTTTAATTTCATAACAGACGCGTCGTTTTGCACTGCTTTATCACCACAGCATTGAATGAAATGAGCCAGAGCAGCCGTGAATCCACAAAACACGCTTACGCGTGTGTGTGCGCAAAGAACCCGCACGATGATGCAGATCTGTACTCCCGCAAGTACGCGCGTAGGTGCGTTGACACGCAACATGCAGCGTGATGCGTGGCGGTGTGCTAGGGGCGGCCTCTAGCCTCAGTGGGCAGCGTGTACCTGCGCGTGTCGCGGCGGCGTGTAGGTGCGCGTGGTGGAGGGCAGCGGCAGCGGCGCCAGCTCCAGCACGTTCTCCGCGCGCTGGCGGGGCAGGCGCGCTGTCAGCGCTGCGGCGCACGTCGGCCGGCGCCGTCCGCCGCCCGCCAGAGGCCGCTCCGCCAGGGGCTCCACGCCGCTGTGCACACACAAACACATCTTAAACTTACTATAAATACGATTTAGTGGGTCTATACTCTGAAAATCATGAAAAGGATGACAACAATTTGGAAATTATCGTTGCCGCCAGCTTCGATTTGGTTTTTAACCTCATATTCGTTATTTCCGAGCCCGAAAGCTGCTCCGCTGCACAGCTCGGCGTCGGGCACGAAGCTGTCGGCCACCAGCAGACGGCGCCGCAGTGTACGTGTCGCTACCTGTGTTCGCGCAGCTCCCAGGTGTCGCTGTCCTCGTTGTAGCGCGCGCGCAGCACGGCGGGGCGGCCGGCGTCGGGCACGAAGCTGTCGGCCACCAGCAGACGGCGCCGCAGTGTACGTGTCGCTACCTGTGTTCGCGCAGCTCCCAGGTGTCGCTGTCCTCGTTGTAGCGCGCGCGCAGCACGGCGGGGCGGCCGGCGTCGGGCACGAAGCTGTCGGCCACCAGCAGACGGCGCCGCAGTGTACGTGTCGCTACCTGTGTTCGCGCAGCTCCCAGGTGTCGCTGTCCTCGTTGTAGCGCGCGCGCAGCACGGCGGGGCGGCCGGCGTCGGGCACGAAGCTGTCGGCCACCAGCAGACGGCGCCGCAGTGTACGTGTCGCTACCTGTGTTCGCGCAGCTCCCAGGTGTCGCTGTCCTCGTTGTAGCGCGCGCGCAGCACGGCGGGGCGGCCGGCGTCGGGCACGAAGCTGTCGGCCACCAGCAGACGGCGCCGCAGTGTACGTGTCGCTACCTGTGTTCGCGCAGCTCCCAGGTGTCGCTGTCCTCGTTGTAGCGCGCGCGCAGCACGGCGGGGCGGCCGGCGTCGGGCACGAAGCTGTCGGCCACCAGCAGACGGCGCCGCAGTGTACGTGTCGCTACCTGTGTTCGCGCAGCTCCCAGGTGTCGCTGTCCTCGTTGTAGCGCGCGCGCAGCACGGCGGGGCGGCCGGCGTCGGGCACGAAGCTGTCGGCCACCAGCAGACGGCGCCGCAGTGTACGTGTCGCTACCTGTGTTCGCGCAGCTCCCAGGTGTCGCTGTCCTCGTTGTAGCGCGCGCGCAGCACGGCGGGGCGGCCGGCGTCGGGCACGAAGCTGTCGGCCACCAGCAGACGGCGCCGCAGTGTACGTGTCGCTACCTGTGTTCGCGCAGCTCCCAGGTGTCGCTGTCCTCGTTGTAGCGCGCGCGCAGCACGGCGGGGCGGCCGGCGTCGGGCACGAAGCTGTCGGCCACCAGCAGACGGCGCCGCAGTGTACGTGTCGCTACCTGTGTTCGCGCAGCTCCCAGGTGTCGCTGTCCTCGTTGTAGCGCGCGCGCAGCACGGCGGGGCGGCCGGCGTCGGGCACGAAGCTGTCGGCCACCAGCAGACGGCGCCGCAGTGTACGTGTCGCTACCTGTGTTCGCGCAGCTCCCAGGTGTCGCTGTCCTCGTTGTAGCGCGCGCGCAGCACGGCGGGGCGGCCGGCGTCGGGCACGAAGCTGTCGGCCACCAGCAGACGGCGCCGCAGTGTACGTGTCGCTACCTGTGTTCGCGCAGCTCCCAGGTGTCGCTGTCCTCGTTGTAGCGCGCGCGCAGCACGGCGGGGCGGCCGGCGTCGGGCACGAAGCTGTCGGCCACCAGCAGACGGCGCCGCAGTGTACGTGTCGCTACCTGTGTTCGCGCAGCTCCCAGGTGTCGCTGTCCTCGTTGTAGCGCGCGCGCAGCACGGCGGGGCGGCCGGCGTCGGGCACGAAGCTGTCGGCCACCAGCAGACGGCGCCGCAGTGTACGTGTCGCTACCTGTGTTCGCGCAGCTCCCAGGTGTCGCTGTCCTCGTTGTAGCGCGCGCGCAGCACGGCGGGGCGGCCGGCGTCGGGCACGAAGCTGTCGGCCACCAGCAGACGGCGCCGCAGCTCTGCGATGAGCGCGGCCTGCAGCGCCTCGTGCTCGCGCCGCTCTCCGTCGTGCGCCTCGCGCTGCTCCACCATCTCCTCGCGCATGCACGCGTACTTCGACAGGCACTTCTTTAACCTGCAATCATGACAATGTAAAGGAAGATTAAATAAAATGATCACATTACCATCAACATTAAGGTTTAATAAAACAGTAAAATAGAAACAATTTTAAATGGTATATATTTTGGCATATTTTGTGACCTCTCCAAAGCCTTTGACTGCTTTGACTATTAAACACTGATCTGCAAATTGCACCACTACGGGACTCGTGGTCAAGCTGCTGCACTTTTTATTTCTGTGTATTGTGTATTTATCAAACGGACAGCAAAAAGTAACTGTAAACGAGGCGACGTCCTCTGGGTCTTCAGTTAATATGGGCGTGCCTCAAGGTTAAATTCTCGGCTCTATCTTTTACTGTTCTAGTAGGTAATGAATCTCGTCATGGCTATTTTTTCCGGTAAAGGTAAAGTTATCAGGTGGACATTTCTTTTATGTTTTAAATAGATAGAAAATTTGTATTATCTAGCATGTGTTGTGAAAATCTAGCTGTTCTTTGGAAATGGTTCCCAGCTCATAATTTCTTACTGCTAATAATGTCAACAAAATAATGTTGCAAGTTTTCGTTACTGACTGCACCAAAGTTGGTATCGATATATTAGGTCCTTACATATGAGATAAGTCCTTTGTCGTACTGACCACTTTGGTCTGAAATATCTCCTCTTTGGTTAAGAATACCAAATTCAAATTTATAAATTCATTTAGCTGACATTTGAGTTTTAAAAACAGTCATTCATTTGTTTTTCCTCATTATTTTTTTCTGGGGCGTCGGTTATTACCGCACAATGGAAAACATGAATTATCGGTATATTTGCGAGTACGATTTCTACCGTGGCACTAGTGCTGCAGAAACCGCTCGAAGGATTAATGATGTGTACGGCACTGGTGTCGCAAAAGAAAGCACGATACGTTTTTTTCGACCTTCAGAACCAACCCCGTGGATGGCCAGAGACAAGTAGAAAATAATGAATTAAAGGTTATTGTGGAAGCGGATTCATCACAAAGCACTTCAGAGATAGCTGCAGGCTTCGAGGTAAGTGATAAAATTGTATTAATCCGCCTCCCACGCGCCGCCTACCGCCTCCTTGGTCTCGTGGTTATACCACCTGATTCAGAACCAGAGGTCCCGGGTTCGATTCCCAGCGGAGGGCAAATTTTTTGCTCGGTTTGGTTGGTGGTAGGACTTGTTCTAAGTTCGCCTGGCAAGCTACCACCATCATGTCTTAGTCTGTCGCCATAACAACAATGTTAACAGCATTGTTGTGTTCCGGCAGTTAGAGGTATGATAGCCAGTTCCTCTGTGTAAGAGGATTCCGGGTGAAACTCGCTTCCATCTTCGGCCTAATCATCACTTTCCATCAGGTGAGATTTAGGCCAAGAGTTTCCCCGTTTTGTATATAAAAAAAAAATTATCCACTTGAAGCAAATCGGTAAAGTAAAAAACTTGAATTTCTTACAGAAACGGTATTTTTAGTTTTTTTTTTTACTATTTTTAGGCACGCGTACTGTACTAGTATATAGGGTTGTAACTTTTAAGTGTGCGTGGATGGCTAAATCCGACACAATGAGGTATAACAAATATAGCCTGATTTTATGTTTCGGACGAGTTCGATAACAAACACCGTGACATGAGATTCTTATATATTATTGTAACGAGCTTGGGGTTCGTGACAATACAAACAGCCGATTAATTAACCAAAACAGATACTTTAATAATCAACACTAATTATCACTTTAAACACACTAATAATAACAACACACAATCGGACTACTGAAAACTTCACTTCACTTAATTCGCAGTTGAAGATCGCTTCCGAAGTTTCGCTTGTATCGCCAATTCAATACTGACGGAGTCGTGAGCGATGCGCACCTTATATAGTCCCACAGTTATTTCCAGAACCTTCTAGTATGGAAATATCTAGAAAGTTCGGGAACATACCGGTCCCGACTGACCAGGTGTCGAAACATCGAGAATATTCTAGCATCGAAAAGTCTAGAAAGATCGTGACTCAATTAGTTCCACTACTCGATACTAGATGGCGTTAGTAGTACGTTGTGTACCCGGCATTAATTCTGGCGCGTAACACTGCCCCCTCCTAAGACATGCTCGTCCCGAGCATCGGTCCCATAATAACGCGCCAGTCGATCGACACACACATGGACGATCTTAGGTGCGCTTCTCGTACTTTTCTGGATACGGTAGGTCACGTCATTGATTTTTGTGACAATCCGGTACGGCCCGTCCCATTTAGCTTGAAGCTTAGATTTCCCTTTACTGCGTACTGGATTGTATAACCACACTAGTGAACCTTCGTCGAAACCTTTATTGTTCATTTTGCGGTCATAACGGGTTTTCATCATCTTTTCAGACTTTGTTGGCCCGATTGTCTGATTTGCTCATAAATGTCATAAAAAAAATAAAATAATTTGTTTATTTCCCAAAAAAAATACAGATAGTTGTACTTTAACTTACAATTTTGAAAAAGAAAAAACAATTCAATTTTGTTCCGCAAGTCATTCGCATAATCAACCGATTATGCGAATGACTAAAACCATACTGCGTGGGGGCATCAGGTGGTATTCCAGTGATCAGGTCTGCAGGTAACCGTAATTCTCTACAGAAGTTTGCGAAAGCTGGTGTCACCAATGTGCTTTCGTGAACAGCACTTCGGTATGACAGCAAATACGGTTGTATATGCTTGTCCCACATTCTTCTCCCGTATTAAGTCAGTCTTCTCGATATCAGCATCGTTCGAAGAGAAAACATTGGTGTACTTGAGTAACATCCTCTTCGCCTTGACCATTTCGTTTTGAGGCAGAGCGCTGAGACAGTCTTCTAAAAGTGCGGTCACTCTCGTTTGGGCATTCTTGCTGAGGGTCTCAGTTGATGGATATTGGCATCGACGCAACCACTCCACTTCCTCACAGGTACCCATCAGTGTGTCTTTATCTATCACCTGTTCCTTATCACAAACGTTCAGCACACGTACCCCTGAGATGTTGGTAGTTCTGACCAAAGTTCGTGCAACTTTCCACGGAAGGTCATTGTCTACCCTTTCCACGAGTACACAACGATGAGTCTTCCCAGGATTCTGAGGAAGACTAACCGGCACAATCGTTTCCGATCTCGGAGGAAGAACAATCTTTTTCAGGCTGTATACATTTCCTGGTAACGCCCCTTTCATGAAGAGTTCCTCTTGCCCATATTTCATAACTCCTTGAATAACGTCGATCTCACAACGATTCTTCCTCATAAAGTCTAAGCCCAGGATGCAATCGTCCATTATATCGGCCACAACAACATTAAATTATGCTGGTAGATTCTGTTGCCTAGCTTCAACTTCATCTCTCTCTCTCCTCGGACGGATATGCGCTGACCGGTGGCTGTCACTAAATTTAAGTGCTCTCGGTAGTATGTAGAGTCCCCAAGGAACCGACTTGCAAGTTGTGAACTGACGACCGTGCGAGAAGCTCCAGTATCTACCGCCAGCTTCATGGTGTTCCGTTGACCTCGCCCTTGATGATAAGGCTGTTCCCGTCATGGGTTTGTGAGAACGAAATCCTTGGGGCTCTTTGAACCTCAGTCAGTACTCGCCCCGCAGTCCTGGCTTTTACTAGTTCCCCTGCTGCTGCTGAGTGGTGCTGTTAGCCGCCCTACCCTCTGGAGATTGGCTACTTTCCTTTTCTGCAGTTCGCTTAGGGCAACTAGGGCTGTATCCTTTTAATCGATCGCGAACTGTAGCCGCTGCAACCTCCCTGACGCGGTGGGAACGATGATCTTGCCGCACAGCTTTCACTTCCAGTGCATGGGCCAAAGCATCCTTAAGTGTCCCGTGGTGCCCGAGCTTCACTGCAGCCCTAACTTCAAGGTCGCGGAAGCCGTCAATGAATGCCTGGACCAGGTTCCCTTCAATGAGCGCAGGTACAGACTGGTATGCCTTCCGCACCAGCTTCTCCACTTCAAGGCTGCAGGTTTTCACCACTACGCTGTCCGCGATCTCTAAGTTGCGTACGAAACACGTGCTCCAGATGAGCGTCACCATACCGGGAATCTAACGCTTCATGGAGCTGCTCGTAAGTGACTTCTTTACCGAGAGCTTCAAGGACAGTTAAGGCCTGGTCGCGCAGACCTAAGGTGAGGGCAGTCATAGGTTGATTTTTACTCCAACCGTTCGCCTTCATAACAGCTGTATTTTGTAGGCCGACCAAGAAGACGTCCCATCAAACGGCGGCACTTTTAATCCACGTAGCGAAGGTGTAGTAGTTACGGCAGTTGCAATCCCATCTCCAAGTTTAAGGTTGCCCAACTCCTTGTTCACATAAGCCGTGACGTCATTAAATTGCTCTGAGTTAAGCATCTGACAGGTGGTTGTCATGCTGAGCAACCTTATCCTTCACTTCCTTCAAGTCTTTTCCGAAAGACGCGTGAATTTCCTTCATGAGGAGATCTGTTCTTCCTGTCGGCGAGCCTGTTCCTCCTGCCGTCGGGTCTGCTCCTGCAGCATCTTCATCAGAGCAGCAAAGTCTGGTGTTGATGATGCCGGAGCTGCTGTGGACGGGCCGGCCTCCATGGTCGGTAGCTGTCTTCCCGACGTCTGCAGCGTTGCTCCACCAAACCGCCTCTCGTTCGTCTCCTGCTGGCGTCGACTACGGGTACGGATACCCTCCGTGTCGCCCTTTGGCAACATCGGCATGATAATCCCACTTCTGACACCAATTGTTACGAGCTTGAGGTTCGTGACAATACAAACAGCCGATTAATTTACCAAAAATTACATTTTAATAATCAACACTAATTATCACTTTAAACACACTAATAACAACACACAATCGCACTACTGAACACTTCACTTCACTTAATTCGCAGTTGAAGATCGCTTCCGAAGTTTCGCTTGTATCGCCACATCAATACTGAGTCGCGAGCGATGCCCACCTTATAATATAAGGTGCGCATCGCTGTGTGTAACTGTGGGACTATATTATAGCCCCACAGTTATTTCTAGAACCTTCGAGTATGGAAACATCGAGAAAGTTCGGGAACATACCGGTCCCGACTGACCAGGAGGTCTACTCTCTTTCAAACGAACGAAATTTAAACGAAGTTTCGTAACTGTCGGTACTCTATTTTGTTTTCGGACACGCAGACGAAGTTCGGATCCATAAACAATTTTCGTGAACGATTGGAATGAGCAATATTGTGTGGGTCTTTTATTATGTCATCTACAAACTATTTTGCTTTATTTTTAAATTTTACAGTGAACAAGTGGTTTAATTTATATTTCATGTCATATTCATGCAGAAAAGATAAATATACAGATTTTTTTAAAATTGCCTTCGAAATTCACCGATACATATAAAAAACCCTTTCACGGTTATGGTTAACCAACTAAATTGAAGACTACTATTTCATGCCCACGATGGGTGGTAACTTATGACTACCAAAATTATCCGTGTATTCACACGCGTTCGCGCAATCTAATCATAACATGTCAACTTGAGATTTTTTGGTTGAATTCTTTAAAAAGTTTTTTTAAGTTTGTTTCTCAAGTATTTTGTTAATGAATCATGTTTTCAAGTGCTTTTTTATATACTTCGCAATCGCGATACACATTCCGTCAGAAACTTGCAAGCCATACTGTGTCGCAGTCTGCATTTTGGGTCTCCACAAGTTTTGTTTAGGATTTAAAATTTTGTAAGTAACACACATATTATACCTACTTAATAATTTATGTTTTCTTTATAAATATCGCCTTCATAATATACATTTACTTAAACATCTTTTCAGTTTAAAATGGCTCCACATACGGGTTCGGTTTCCACTTCTGAGCAAATCGATACCCTTCTCGATTACTTGGACGAGCATAGGGATCTAGCGCGCGGGAGATTGAGGGGTGCCGAAGGAAATGCCAAGGCAAAGAGGCTGTGGGAAGAATTGTGCAATACGCTCAATTCCATGGGCGGTTGTACTAAAACAATTCAGCAGTGGCAAAAGGTACCAGTGTATTGTTATTTTGTTAATTGTCGGCGATAAGACCCCGTCCGCGTGGACGCGACCGTATCAAACAAGGAAATTTGTAAGGAAAACTAATTAGAATTTTAATGGAATCAGCTTAGATTAGGTCTAGCATTCTCTAATTAGTGTTATAAGGATATTTTGGCATCATAGGTTTAGTTAGATTGTAGTTTAAATGCGAATTTAATGTTTCATTTTATGTTTTGTTTGTACAGAAAGGTGTAACTAATTATTTGATGAGATTATGCTTTAATTACATTTTAATTAGTTTTATAAGTCTTATATATGTATAATAGGTCCAATAAATCTCTAACACAAACGAATTTTAGTAGTTTTTATGGAAATTTAGATGTAAGGTTTTTGAATTGGTGTTAAAATAAAGGTCTTGACCCAAAACCACTTTGGCAAAAAGAATTGAGTTGATAGGACTTATAGTTTTCTAGATATTTCCAAAAATGTATAGTGAAAATTTGTCAAGGTACAAAATTAGAAGTCATAGTTCTAGAAACTTTTTGTATTTTAAGGATATCGAATTTAACAATATGAAACACAAATTGTATTTTAATTTTAATTTGTGTTGCGCTGCAGCCCTACCTCTACATCTAGTGGTCCCCCCCCGCCCCCCCATGCCCACAGCCCCACGCTCAGCACGTACCTCTGCGTCTTGTGGTCCCTCCCCGCCCCCACATGCCCACAGCCCCACGCTCAGCACGTACCTCTGCGTCTTGTGGTCCCTCCCCGCCCCCACATGCCCACAGCCCCACGCTCAGCACGTACCTCTGCGTCTTGTGGTCCCTCCCCGCCCCCACATGCCCACAGCCCCACGCTCAGCACGTACCTCTGCGTCTTGTGGTCCCTCCCCGCCCCCACATGCCCACAGCCCCACGCTCAGCACGTACCTCTGCGTCTTGTGGTCCCTCCCCGCCCCCACATGCCCACAGCCCCACGCTCAGCACGTACCTCTGCGTCTTGTGGTCCCTCCCCGCCCCCACATGCCCACAGCCCCACGCTCAGCACGTACCTCTGCGTCTTGTGGTCCCTCCCCGCCCCCACATGCCCACAGCCCCACGCTCAGCACGTACCTCTGCGTCTTGTGGTCCCTCCCCGCCCCCACATGCCCACAGCCCCACGCTCAGCACGTACCTCTGCGTCTTGTGGTCCCTCCCCGCCCCCACATGCCCACAGCCCCACGCTCAGCACGTACCTCTGCGTCTTGTGGTCCCTCCCCGCCCCCACATGCCCACAGCCCCACGCTCAGCACGTACCTCTGCGTCTTGTGGTCTCTCCCCGCCCCCACATGCCCACAGCCCCACGCTCAGCACGTACCTCTGCGTCTTGTGGTCCCTCCCCGCCCCCACATGCCCACAGCCCCACGCTCAACACGTACCTCTGCGTCTTGTGGTCCCTCCCCGCCCCCCCATGCCCACAGCCCCACGCTCAGCACGTACCTCTGCGTCTTGTGGTCCCTCCCCGCCCCCACATGCCCACAGCCCCACGCTCAGCACGTACCTCTGCGTCTTGTGGTCCCTCCCCGCCCCCACATGCCCACAGCCCCACGCTCAACACGTACCTCTGCGTCTTGTGGTCCCTCCCCGCCCCCCCATGCCCACAGCCCCACGCTCAGCACGTACCTCTGCGTCTTGTGGTCCCTCCCCGCCCCCACATGCCCACAGCCCCACGCTCAACACGTACCTCTGCGTCTTGTGGTCCCTCCCCGCCCCCACATGCCCACAGCCCCACGCTCAGCACGTACCTCTGCGTCTTGTGGTCCCTCCCCGCCCCCACATGCCCACAGCCCCACGCTCAGCACGTACCTCTGCGTCTTGTGGTCCCTCCCCGCCCCCCATGTCCACAGCCCCACGCTCAGCACGTACCTCTGCGTCTTGTGGTCCACCTCCTGCTGCAGCGTGGTGAAGGTGGACGTGACGGAGGCCGTGGTCTCCTCCTCCAGCTCGATGCGCTGCTGCATGAGCACCTCGCGCGCCTTGCGCTGCGTGATCTCGGAGCGGCGCTGCTCGAGGATGAGCTGCGACTCGTTGAGGTTGTTGAGCAGCTCCTTGCCACCGCCGCCGCCCTGCACCAGCCGCTCCTCCAGCGCCAGGATCTGCTGCTCCAGCTCCTCCATCTGCTTCCTCTCCTGCTCTATCGTCGACTCCGCCAATATATGTTCGTTTTCTATACTGACTGTCTCTTCTTCGGCTGTAATCATACAATGAGAGAAAGTTAATATCAAAATATAAAATCCAAAGCAATTTGAATAGTTCTAAAAGACGTACAGTTGTCTGCGGGCGTGGCGGGCGCGGCCGGCACCCGCGCGCGCGCCAGCTTGCGCGGCTTCTTCTCCTGCACCTTGCGCTGCTCGATGAGCGAGCGCAGCCGCTCGATCTCCGCCTGGTACTCGCGCAGCTTGGCGTCCTTCGGGTCCTCGTTGCGGACCGGCTTGTTCTTTATCGCTGGAAATAGCACAAATATTATAAAACTATGATACTTTAGCCCGGATACCCCTTAATCCCTTCGAGCCAGATAGCAAGGCTCTTCAAGCCGGATATCAAGGTCCTTCAAGCTGAATACCAAGGCCCTTCGAGTCAGATACCAAGACCCTTCGAGCCGGATAGTAAAACCCTTCAAACCAGATATCAATGTCAATCGAGTCAGATATCATGGCCCTTCGAGCCGAATACAAAGGCCCTTCGAGCCAGATAGCAAGGCCTTTTGAGCTGGAACTAAAAGTCCTTCGAGCCGAATACTAAGGCCCTTCGAGCCGGATACCTAGGCCCTTCGAGCCAAATACCAAGACCCGTCAAGTCAGATAGTAAGCCCTTCTTGACCGGATATCAAGTTCCTTCGAGCCAGATACCACAGTCATATCGAACCAGATTAACAAGTATTCAAAAATAACAAAATGATGTTTAAAAACTTATATGTACGAGGGAGCGTTTTTATGTTCGCGGAATGGAGTGTAAGGGGTTGAAATAAAAAAACCAAATTATTTTTCCTTTTCAATATATTCACCTGCAAGACGGACACATTTTTCAGATCTTCCAATTTATTTATTTATACCCTCATAAAAAAATGTTTCGTCTTTGTCCTCAAAATACGCTGAAACTGCCTCCTTAACTTCATCATCGGTGGTAAATTTTTTACCTCGCAGCTCTTTTTTCATTTTTGGAAAGAGGTAATAATCACTCGGGGCCAGGTCTGGGCTGTAGGGTGGTTGGTTCAAAATATCGAAGCCCACTTTATGCAGGGCAGCCAACGCAACGCGGCTCTTGTGGACGGGCGCATTGTCGTGCAAAAGCAGCACGTGCAGCACACCTTTCGTCAATCTTCCCCGTCTTTTCTGTTTAATGGCTTCTTTTAGTCGCTCTAATATTGAAGCGTAGTATTCTCCGGTTATGGAAACACCTTTATCTTTATAATCGATCAATAACATTCCTTCTGAATCCCAAAAGACCGTTGCCATGAGTTTCCCAGCTGACTGTGACACCTTAAACTTCTTGGGGGATGCTGTGCCCTTTTTATGCCACTGCATAGAGTCTTGTTTCGACTCAGGTTCATAATGATGAACCCAAATTTCGCCTCCAGTAACAATTCGACTCAATACACCATCCTTGTCTTCATTGCAGAGGTCCAAAAATGCACGTGAACACTCTACGCGTTGTTGTTTTTGCGGCGGCGTGAGCATTCTCGGTACCCATCTTGCGCTGACCTTAGTCATGCCTAGATGATCGTGCAGGATTTTAAAAATGGTTGTATCGGAATCGGATACTCCAACCATTTCTGCAAATTGTTTCTTCTTTAGTTGAGCATCGTCGAGTACAAGTTTTTCGACTTTTTAACCGACTTTCCAAAAAGGAGGAGGTTCTCAATTCGGATGTTTGTATTTTTTTTTTTTTTTTATGTTTGTTCGGGCATAACTCCGTCGCTTGCCAACCGATTTTAAAAATGATTTTTTTGTTGGAAAGGGAATACTTCCCAAATGGTCCCATGATAAGGAAACCAGGATATGATGATGGCTTCCCAGAGAAGTCGAGGGGAACTTTCGAAAATCGTATGGGCAACTAGTGCGTTTGTATTTTGCTTTTCTGCGATTTTGCAGTGGTGTTGTTAGGTGTGGGGTACCTACCACTAAAAAGTGAAAAATAAAAAACTTTTTACAAAAAAATACAACCGACTTCCAAAAAATAACACTACAAAGTAAAAAATAACTTTAATTTCGGAAGTCGGTGTCAAAAACTAACAAATTAACAAAAACACCGAGTTCCGAAATTAAAGTTATTTTTTACTATGTAGTGTTTTTTTTTGGAAGTCGGTTGTATTTTCTTGTAAAAAGTTTTTTTGGATAAGTTCTGGCGTGGTCACCTCGAGGCTCCTGCCCGGCCTCGGGTCGTCTTCAATGGATTCCCTTCCTTTTTTAAACAAACTGTGCCACTTGTAAACCATGGTTTTTCCTGGACAAGAGTCACCGTAAACCGACGACATCTCATCCATTATGGTCACAACTGATTTTCCTTGCTTGGTAAGGAACTTTATAACGGCACAACATTCGATTTTTTCCTTATTTCACTTTTCACTCCTGATTATGTTGCTTAGTTGACGAAAGCTCTAATAGTCTAATAACAATGAAATCTCGTATTTATACTAATTATGAGTCACTGAACAATGTTAAAAGTTACAATTCTAATGAGCCTAATCACCCCCCTCCAACCCTCTCATTCCGCGAACTTAAAAACGCACCCTCGTATAGACCTTCCATGGGGACAACTCTATTATAGATGATTATTTACGTCTGTGTCCGAATGCATTCATCTGAGAAATAGATAGTCTTAAAAGTTATTTTTTTGTTGTTAATTTTTGAGTGAGTTACCTTTAGCTCTGTGTGCGTAGCGCAGCGTGGTGATGGTCTCGTCGTAGTTGTAGGACGCCGGCCCGATGTTGGCGATCATGATGGTCTTGCTGTTGCCGCCCAGCGAGTCCTGCAGGATGCGCGTCAGCTTCGAGTCTCTGCAACACCAAACGCACAGCTTTAACATAGCAAACGAGAATAATACAACGGAGAGGGATCTCTCAGCAGCTTCAGATCAAGATTCAGGGGTAGCTTTTCTCCTGTTAATCAAGTGTTTCAGCCAGGTCAAGTGTACAAGTGGCAGCCTAGTACCTGTAGGGCACATGCGGACTGTTCTCCGCCAGCGCGGAGATGACGTTGCCAAGCGAGGAGAGCGCCTGGTTGATGCGCGACGCCTCTCGCAGCCGGTCTGCCGACGCGCCAGTCTTGCGCTGTCGTTCGCTGCCCGCCAGGTCCACTAGGTTCAACTTGCCGACGCTGTAACAAACAACAACTTATGTAAAACTACTAGCCATCGAATTCCACAGATAGATGATGACAGGACACTGTATTTGGCAATCGAAAGGCCCGGTATTCTGGCAAAAGTTAGCAGAGGGCCTGTCTCCAGTAGTTTGCTGCGATAAGCTAAGTCACGACTCGCTGGGAATTTCTATCCCGATAAATCCAAATTGACTTTCTCCGAGCGGTCGACGTGATCACGATCTGACACTTATGTGTGTAGTGCTATGAACCCTAGTTCTGTTATATACGATCGTCTTTTGATCTTAAATCAGCGTAAAAGCAGCGCAGTTGTGTGCGACGGATATTGACTTAGTCGCGCTCGAGATGATCGCTTAGTTGAATTGTCACAGTCGGCGATACGGTCACTCCACTCATGAATGTGTTTTGTGTTAACAAACAATGGTCGTGGAGGCCCAGTTCTGCAAATAATTGTAACAAACCGCGGTGAGATCGGCAGCTAATATAAAATGCATGAAGGTTTGGTTCATTTTCCGTCGACAATTGCGGGGAACCAGCCACTCGGTTAGTGTCTCAAAGGTTTCGACCGAAACATAGTACTCCCTACTCCCTAGTACTATGTTTCGGTCGAAACCTTTTTGCTACAAATCACCCATTTGAGGTACAGCCGTACAGCACAAAAACTGAGCTCATAAAAAAGTTGCGTCAAGTTTTAAAATCAATCTTAAATCACACATTCAAGGCTTTTGAATGCAGTCTGCCCATAAACTTGTGATCCTAAAAATAAGGGCATGGGTACATTGACCCCAATAATGTCTGACTGGACATTCAATAAGCCAATGAGTCCTATCACATGATACGTAGAGGAAATTAAAGTGAATAGCGCTATATAGGGTCGCTAGCCCTCGCGCAGACATTAGGGTCGGCTGCGACGCGCCTATATATTCACCGCGGACGCGCGTCTATTGCCCGCTTCCGGACTACATTGTATTCGCACGCCTATTTGTCAGGGCACGCACTATCGTAGACACTGACCAGGAAGATGCAGAAGGGATATTCTTTGACACGAATTATGACAAAATTAGGAAATGAGTCATTTTATCGGCAGCACGCCTTTCAGTGCGTAGCGTGTTATAGCGTTCTTCGTTTCTTCGCTGGCACAACACATTCTGGTATGCCACAATTGGTAGAATGTGATGATACCACTAACCACAGACTATGAACCATATTTTGACAAATAAATGATTATGTATGGCTGACATTCCATTAATAGCGGGTCCACACACAACACCGACTTTAGTCTGAACAAAAATGGCTGCAAAGTTGGTGTCATGAGGTCTATAACGTTTAGTCGTCGTCGTACACAGCAGGGTTAGTTAATTAATTGGTCCCATGCCATCGTGACAAAAAAAGAACGGATTGTTTCGAGCAGTTCCGAAATGGAACTTCTGTCTCAATGTTTTTGTGACACTTTTATTATTTTGTAAGACTTGTTGCTTCGTTTCTTTTGCTTTAAGGAATGATTGTGAAAATTGACCTCGAGGGAAAATCGATTCACTTCTTTTGTTGCTTGTCTATGGTTCACCTGATAGTAATTTGCTGTGACGATTTAATTAGCTCTGGCTAATGTTGAGACGTTCTGTTTATTTTCGTATTTGACTCACAGTTGACTAGGTTTTCGTGAACATGCCAATTGCAAGGTGTTTGTAAACTCTACGCTTATTCATAAAACATTATTAGGAACTCATCATCACCCTTCTGTCTTTTCAAACATTTAAGCTAACCAGTGACTGTTAAAAATATTTTTAAAAGCAATATCATCAGCAAAGATTAATTTTCCCAAGATGGTTGGACGCAGCTTGTAATAAAATTAATTCAATAGCAAAATACCAACAGAGCGGTAATTTGACTAAGAACAGTCGGAATGCACTCTAAATGTGCTCCAGCTACATACAAGGAGCGTCTATTGCCCAATCTATCTAAGCCAGAGCAAACACTTCCATTATAATAGCATTAAATCTATAATGAGTAAATGTGCAACATGATGTCTAATAATAGCTGCAGCACTACAGTTGTATCGTTTGGAGTAGCGAGTGAATGTGGTGGGTGGGTTTGAATGGAGGTGAGTCAGCGCTGATGCACGGCTGGTGTGATGCCTACCGCCTCATTCATGGCTGTAGCACCTAATGCGGCACTCTGTGGTACTTACTGTGGCCCACCAGCTGTGAGCCAGCTAAGCGCTGGACGTTACTGGACAAGATTTATTCTTTTAACACTTAATTGAGATGATGGTTATTATTTATTTATTTTTTCAATAATTTTTAAATAATCGAGTTGTCTTTTTGTTTACCTTACTATTTTTGTTTTTTTTTTGTGTATCACATTCAGACACAATGTAAATTGTTATTGAATAAATGAAATGAAACTAATACGTCATAAAATTCTGCCGCATCGCTATCGACTGGAAGTGGACCCAAAAGACTGGCAGCATTGCCACGTTGAATGGCAACGCTTGTCCTCTGTCCAGAATAAAAGTCAGCCCTTGCGTCACGCGAAGTGTCAACTAGCACTATAAAATAAAATACTGAACATGATATTTAAAACATGTAAGAAGTCCTTTTTGATTGGGATTCCAGTTACATTTGCAGTGTGAGTCACTTTAATAACAACAAACTGCAGTGACAATAGCAATATTTTGTTTTGGTCATCAGTTCGTCACTTCAAGTAACGACAGGAAGTGCTTATTTTCTATGAAATTGTGGAATATAGAAAACGCACCTATGCATATTATAGGTATCCACGAGAATGGCTCGATCTATCTATCATCGACTAGCTGACCCGCGCAATTCCGTCTGCGTCACAGTTTCCATTAATGCTCCGCTCCTATTTGTCTTAGCTTGATGATATATAGCCTATAGCCTTCCTTGATAAATGGGCTATCTAACAATGAAATCATTTTTCAAATCGGACCAATAGATCCCGAGATTAGCGCGTTCAAGCAAACAAACTCTTGAGCTTTATAAATATTAGTATGGATACGTACAATACTTTACAATGACCATAAACATTGTTTGTACACTTGACTCTGCCCACATCGATCACATCAAAGCTGGTTTTACCAGCTTGAGACTAACTCATGCATAACTTAAAACTAACTTAAACAAGCTATTCTTTTATTTTATTGACTTGTATAAGTCAACATAAGCATGAGGTGACACATGTCGTGTCGTCGTGTTGAACTACACACGTACGGAGAAACACACTAAACTTAAACATTGAGACTCATCTCAGCAGCAAACATTAACACGACAGATAGATAAAACACGCTTTTAAAAAAACAACAGCTGATTGACTAAAATTTTTCCAAGAAAGTATATTCATACGGTTAAGAATAAGGCTAGGTATGGCTGATGGGCTAAATTCTGATATAAACGCTGGAAAAAGAATATGTTTGGCAGGCAGTTTGTTTGTAGCACTTTCAACCCTAAATCGATGAACCGATTTTGATGAATTTTGTTACAAGGATAGATGGGACCCAAGAAAATCTATATTAACTTGAGCGAATCTGTTCGCAAGTTTTTTAATTATTTTTTTTATTTATTTATGTACACACAGGAAACTTAAAAAAAAAAGAAAGTGTATACAGAGAAAAGAGAACAAAGGTACTGCTTATTTCACATGAAATTTCTTCCAGCAGCCTTGCGACAAGAGAGTGGGAAAAGAAACATGGACACAATGTGTAGAAACAAAAAAGGACACTAAAAATAGAAAATTAAAGTTAGTTTGTTTATATCTTTTTCCGGATAAAATGTGGAGCATGCAGTGTGTCATTCATGCAGTACGTACTTTGTACTGCATTATGTATAACAGATATCGTTTGTGGCGGTTTTAATAAGCTGTTGGTCACTGTGAGTATTACGCATTACGCACGGCGGGCGGCGCCGGCTCGGGTTACCGTCCTACCGTACAGTACTGCAGGCCTAGGGGCGCACGTGAACAGACAAATGACAGTGCTTTGCACACTCGCTGTCACTCGCCCCATGTAGTACAATGCGTTTCAAATAAGAATAGGAACGTCAATGACCTCTATCTGTCAATATCTCGGTTGAAAAGTACGGTTTGCATAGAAAACCGAGTTGCATAAATCAATAACTGTTTATTTTACTTTGTTTAAATAAGTCTTAAATCAAATTTAAATAAAAACTTTCTATACAAGTAGTATACATGTAGTAGTAAATTAGCTAAATTATGTAATTATTTTAACTCGTTACTAGTTATTTTAAAACCATACCATAACACTTATTTCACTCAATATTTGAGAATAATAATTAAAAAATAATAATCTTGCTTTGCTCACCCTACCTAATCGGTACCCACAGCTATATGAAGTCACAATATGGCGTTATTATTTGAATCGCATTGTACACATTTTGTCACAATTACACGCCTGTCCACGCGAGGTGGCGCCACGCCTGTTGTGCACAGAGAATGATGTGTTTCTTTCTCTGTATTTGATGACTCAGTTGGTAGCTTTAGACAATAAAGCAGCTAACAGAAGAAATAAAAGTTCTCTCCTAGAAATGACCAATATGTTACTTTACTGAAAGCATCATCTGCCTAGCCTTTTCCCAACTAGTTGGGGTCGGCTTCCAATCAAACCGGATTCAGCTGAATACCAGTGTTTTACGTGGAGCGGCTGCCTACCAGACCCCCACAACTGTAGAGATGGGTAAATCCGGACTTGAAGATTTAAATTATTCGAATCCGTAAGCGAAGCCGATTCCTTATCAACTCCTTTCAAAATTTTGGGGGCCGAGTCACCCGCGTCCGTAGGAGAATACCCTTCAGCGAATCCCTACACGTGGTCCCCGGGTGCAGTGCTAAACAGGTGACACTAACCGCCTCCGTGGTCTAGTGGTTAAACCACCTGATTCAGACCCAGAGGTCCCGGGTTCGATTCCCAGCGGGGGCAAATTTTTTGCTCGGTTTGGTTGGTGGTAGGACTTGTTCTAAGTCCGCCTAGCAAGCTACCAACATCATGTCTAAGTCTGTCGCCATAACAACAATGTTAACAGCATTGTTGTGTTCCGGCAGTTAGAGGTATGATAGCCAGTTCCTCTGTGTAAGAGGATTCCGGGTGAAACTCGCTTCCATCTTCGGCCTAATCATCACTTTCCATCAGGTGAGATTTGGGCCAAGAGTTTCCCCGTTTTGCATAAAAAAAAAAAAAAAAAATCTTATCGACTCCGAGGAGTTATTTAATCCGACTCGGTACGGGGCCGAATGAATGACAGGTTCGGTAATGAACATACCTTTATATAATTTTCCTTAGTCAGTACGTTACAATAAAATTGATTCCCCTATCCCATAATAACAGAAAAAATGCACGACATATTCTAAAAAACATCAAGTCAACAAGCCCGAACAAAAAGAATGCCTACTTTCGTGTATTTCGATCAAATTCTGAGTTGAAAGAATCAAATGATCCGAAGAAGCAACCAGATCACTGGATTTGTATTGAAACAAGCGATTCCGGAGTGATTTAAATTGGTTTGAGGGATTCAAATGGAATCGAAGAGCTGATAAGCGGAGTCGGTACCGATAGTGGGGCCCGATGTAGTGATTCGAATCACACCCCGGAGTCGAGATTACCCATCTCTACACAACTGGGTAACACGTTACTTCTTGGTACTGAAAGCGTGATACCAAATTCTGGCACGGATTTAACAGACAATAAAATTGATGTCATCATCAACTAAGTACATACTTAGTTGTAATTTTATTAGTTTTGCCCGCGATTTCGCATTCGAACATATTGGTATATTATTTACCAAAAATATCACATGAATATACATAATAATCACTGAAGGTAGTATAAAAGCTTATGAGATATTGCAACAATAAAAAGATAATGATCAGATACTAATGTAAAATACATTTGTTTAGATAAAGATTTCAGTCATGGCTATTTGCACGATGTAAATTATATGAACAAAAACCGTTTACATAACCTACCTATGTTTTTTGTTACTTTATCAAAGTTTTTCTTAAAAACGAATGTAACACCTGGCAAAGTTCACGAAGTTCATTACCTGAGTATTTATTTATTTTCAAAAGCAACGTAAATAAATGGCGTCTGATGCGCACGCGCCGGTCCGTGTGTTTGGGTGTTTAACGTAATATGAACGTAAATATTTGAGCACTGAATACTATCCGCTGTAGTTTTGAGCTAGATATCGGTCAAGTACCAACTTATTGAGGATTAAGATTAAAGATGTTTTCGTTATTTTACGCTTTACTTTGAGTGGTTTGAAATACATTAGGGTCAACTGACACTGCGTCGCGTCTCGCTATAAGGTGTAACGAACAACTGGCCGCGTTGTTATTAAAATCAGGACTTTCAGTATCATTTCCTACTGTGATAATTTAATGGAATGAGTTATGAAAATAAATATCAAGCCTACAAATAAACTAAATAATAATTTAGACGCCTATTTAATATTGTAGTCAAGGCTAACGCGATGAAACCTAGCGGGAAACTAGTCGTAGGAAACGATCACGATCGCGCTTTTAATCATGACCTAAGCCATAGTTTTTATTCACAGTTCTTTTTTTTTATTGACCTCTGTGATTGTCAAGGACGCTGCGAGCGACTCCATGGCAACATCTTTGTTTTTGTTTGTTACTTTTCGCTTTGTAAAGAGAAGCGTGACTGATAAAGCATTGTTATGTCATAGAATACGTTACGTAGTTAAACAAGGATTAGATAGGGCCATTTAGAGGCCTACTCTCAAAGGAGCCCACGTTGATCTTGGAGAGGCTCTGTAACGCATCCGAGAATTAAAATGCGACGTAAAAAGTGTTAAGTACTACGTACGAATTATTTCAATTGAACGTTATCAAAAATCCGTTCGATAGGAAGTACATTTGAGGTAAGTATTATAAAGGTGAGGTAAATGATTGATTAGCACGTGCAAGTTGAGTACACGAGTACACTGCGCCCGCGCAGCTGTTCAGCGATACAAAGTATGGCAGGCAATGCTCTATCACACGTAAAAAATATCGTGTAGGTTATTAAAAATGTCAATTAAGTAACGTGAGAAAAAGAACCCACACTCCATTTATCGCAATAGAATACATATTATATTATAATAATAAATTGTCAGAAGCCAGTAAATCTGCCTCCAGTCTTACCAAGAAGTACCGCGTTACCCAGTTAATGGGTTGTGAAGGTCTGGTAGGCAGCCGCTCCACGTCAAACACTGGTATTCAGCTGAATCCGGTTTGACTGGAAGCCGACCCCAATGTAGTTGGGAAAAGGCTAGGCAGATGACTTCGTTTATCGCAATATGATGGACTATACTTGGTAAAATACTTTATTGGTAGAAAACATAATAGTATTGCAAGTTGTACGCATTCATTTTCAGACCTCACTGTGTTGATGTCAGTAGTGGCTTGTCAAAGCGCCCACCATCATCTACGACGAGTACAGACAGACGGTAGCAACAAGACAGAGGTATGCGCGCACATACCCACTACCCACAGACCTACACGGCATCCTACCATCCTTGATCCATTCAATGACCTGCCACCAACAAACACTGACAAGCTTAGCATATCCTGATCGCAAGCAAAAACAGAATTAATAAGATTATTATCTTCTAAATAAGAACATCGTGGTTCGTGATCATTGCATTAGATCACAGATGTATTAGTTTGTAAAGACATTAGTTTTGTAATCATCGAAGCACACGACTTGTGGACTGTGGTGTTAATGAGACTGGTTCAATATTTGCTCGCACCATTAGGGCAAGTCAAATAAAAAGGTGAAAAAATAACGTGACAGCCTGTGGTTTCCTTCCGGTTAAGATTAGAGTACATACTGTCTTTCCGAGAGTGTGGGAGACTAATTAAAATCTGCTTGTAAACATATTAATTAAGTAAATAACGAGACCTAGGGCGGGTTTCCGATTGAGTGTCAAACCCTTCTTGAATACAAAATTTTGTCATATTAAAAAAAAATACTCATTTTTAAAATGTTTGATTCAGAAATCGGGGGATAAAACTGTATAGCTCTGTAGAGTTGACAAAATTTTTAGCCAATGCGAATCAATGATCTTCTTATCTACACTAATATTATCTACACTAATATTATAAAGAGAAAAACTTTGTTTGTATGTTTGTTTGTTTGTTTGTAATGAATAGGCTCAAAAAATACTGGACCGATTTTTAAAATTCTTTCACCATTCGAAAGCTACATTATCCACGAGTAACATAGGCTATATTTTATTTTGGAAAAAAATAGGGTTCCGTAAGATATTTGGGTTTTTCGGACACAAGGTGTAAAAATCAACCAGAAAAGATACTTATTTTGCGTACGCTGCCTAAACTATGAAAGATAGAACCATGAATTGTTGTAATTAATTGTAGATCTTATAAATAGCTACAAAAAAGTCCGCGACACACTATACCTATCTATGTCGAGTGAGGCACAACAACCATTTTTTTATTTAAAAATTTTGATTTTTTTTGGACTACTTTTGAACGCGTTTATTTTACTCATCCTATTAATCCTAATCAAAATAAAGTATTTCATCCCTAAGTACACTTTATGTAGATAATATTTGGTTTTTGAATGATTAATAAAATCGGACGTTTGGTTTTGAAGTTATGGCGAAATTAAAATATTACGATTTCTGCTGTTATTTAATACCGCGTGTATCTGACATCGACGTTTCGACGCACAAACGATTTCCATGGGTTCAGTGCATGATTCTGGACACCCTAGACTTAGAATTTATCGTCGGCTTTTTTCACATTTTTTCATTTTTTTTTTCAAGGGTTTTTTTACATTATACTGCTCATAATCGTTATTCTGACCTAACCCAATGAGATTTTTAATAAAAAAATAATTAATTAACTACTTTCACTAAAAAGAGCAATCTGAATAAAACCACAAATAGATATCAGCTCAGCTGAGCTGATACCTATTTGTGGTACTCTTGAAAAAAAATGAAAAAATGAGAAAAGAACCGACGAAAAATTCCAACACTGGGGTGTCCAGAATCATGCCCTGGACCCATGGAAATAGTTTGTGCGTCGATGTCAGATACACGCGGTATAATAAATGCGAAAGTTTATGAGTTTGTGTGTAGGTTTGTTACTCAATCACGTCAAAACGGCTGAAGGGATCGGGGTGAAATTTGGAACAGGGATAGATTATGGTCTGAAATAACACATAGGCTATTTTTTATCCTACGGGAACGCGTACGAAGTCGCGGGCAGAAGCTAGTATGCTATAAATAGGTACGTGGCAAACTCAGGCATAATGTTACCTATGTAAGAACGTAAACTGCATGTAATCGCTACCTGAATCACAATAAATAGTGTATCGAGGTCATTAACTGATAAGCGTAGCCGACTACCAAGCACTAGTTCAGAGATTAATTACAAATACGAAGACGTAAACATACTCCTATGTATACATAGCGCTGGGAAACTGTTGCCTAGCGTGGAAAATGTTAGAAAACGTAGGTCTGTTTGCGTTCCAGACACTGCCTGAAATATTTTGCTACATCTTATTAATGCTTGCTCACAAGTGCAGTACCAGTCAAAAGCAGAAATCTAATTACAAGTACCAGGAGGTCATAAGTTACTAGGGTGGCTTTTTCTACTTACATAAAGATATAGAGTCAATATAGTTATCTGTGGGTAAACACTTTCAGTAGCCTTTCAGCTTGCGTCAGATGAAAAGCCACAGATACAATCTCTACACTTTCTAGGACAGCGTGGAAACGCGCGGTCACCTTTATGGTCTTAACGTCCTCCTACACGAACACAGATACCTAGCAATTGACCTATTGGTCCAGTCATAAGCGACAACTTGTCTGGTACAACCTAGCGCATAGCATAACCTTACATAACGCTCGATTGTTGAGGAAACATACTAATGTTTGCGCTCTATGTACACTATTACAGAACTATGTAAATGACAAGCTGGCGTCATGTTTGATGGCGGCACCAAAACACAGCTTGTTCCTCTACTAATATTGTTGTAGCACTGTCGGTGTCGCGTATGAACGCAACAATATTATAATTTGTGTTACTTTTAGCACAATCGTGATAGATATTAAAATAAACGTATTTATGTGAACGTGTTACAATATAATGTATTGCTTTATGACTGCTAATAGCTAACTCATATGAGTTAATAGGCTGAGTGTTTGATATTCAAATAAAATCATATTATTATAAGTTTTACAAGCAGCAGAGTCGTGGAAGGCCTTCCATGCAATGATTCATCTCGTACACAAACAAGGCTGTTTTTTGTTCTCCGCGGTGGGTATTAGCGTCGCTGTCAACTGTCAATAGACCAACTCAGACTACTGGTGGGTGGCACAGGAGGTCACTGTTCCAAGTGCTCCTATGGTAACAGATGGCCTCCTAATACCGCGTGTATCTGACATCGACGCACAAACGATTTCCATGGGTCCGGGGCATGATTCTGGACACCCTAGACTTAGAATTTTTCGTCGGCTTTTTTCTCATTTTTTTATTTTTTTCAAGGGTTTTTTTTACTTTAGACTGCTCATAATCGTTATTCTGACCTAACCCAATGAGATTTTTAATAAAAAAATAATGAATTAACTACTTTCACTAAAAAGAGCAATCTGAATAAAGCCACAAATAATATCAGCTCAGCTGAGCTGATACTTTGTAGTACTCTTGAAAAAAATGAGAAAAGAACCGACGAAAAATTCCAACACTGGGGTGTCCAGAATCATGCCCTGGACCCATGGAAATCGTTTGTGCGTCGATGTCAGATACACGCGGTATATGAGGGAACTATTATACCTATCTCAAAGGTCATACTACAACACAGAAGTGTTGTTCTTTTCACAACCTTTTTAGGGTTCCGTAGCCAAATGGCAAAAACGGAACCCTTATAGATTCGTCATGTCTGTCCGTCTGTCTGTCTGTCCGTCCGTATGTCACAGCCACATTTCTCCGAAACTGTAAGAACTATGCTGTTGAAATTTGGTTCCGTGAACCGCATAAAGATTTTCACACAAAAAGAGAAAAAAAAAACAAAAACATTTTGGGGGTCCCCATACTAACTGAAACTAAAAAAAAATTTTTCATCGAAACCATACGTGGGGTATCTATGGATAGGTCTTCAAAAATGATATTGAGGTTTCTAATATCATTTTTTTCTTAATTTGCGCGAGAGACACTTCCAAAGTGGTAAAATGTGTCCCCCCCCCTGCACTTCTAAAATAAGAGAATGACAAAACTAAAAAAAATATATGATGTACATTACCATGTATACTACCAGCGAAAAAAAGAAGGAAGTAAAAAATTACTTTAATTTCGGAAGTCGGTGTTTTTGTTACTTTCTTCGTATTTTGACACCGACTTCCGAAATTAAAGTAATTTTTTACTTTGTAGTGTTTTTTTTTTGGAAGTCGGTTGTATTTTTTTGTAAAAAGTTTTTTATTTTTCACTTTTTAGTGGTGCCCCACACCTAACAACACCACTGCAAAATCGCAGAAAAGCAAAATACGCAATTTCGATTATCAAAGAATCATCTAAATAGTCAAATTCCAGGTATTTCGATTTAAAATCCAAAGTTCGTAACCGATTTTGATATGATTTAAATGGGACCAATCTGCAAGTATATCCTTTCAGATAAAACAAAAATTTTTCAAATCGGTTCATAATTGTCGGAGTTATGAGGTAACAAACATAAAAAAAAAAAAAAAACATACAACAGAATTGATAACCTCCTCCTTTTTGGGAAATCGGTTAAAAATTGGTTTGAACGAGATCTAGTAAGTAGTTTTTTTTAATACGTCATTAATCGTAAATCGCAACTTCTGCTTGTAATATAATACTAATTGCTGGTTTGTACGGAACCCTCGGTGCGCGAGTCCGACTCGCACTTGGCCGGTTTTTTTTTGGATGGGTAGTCCATCAAGCAATGTCTCCTCCAGAGTCTGTGACTCCCTTCCGACCCACGCAGAGCGGGGGACTGTCACACTCTTGACTGACTAAAACCCAACCATGTTCCTACAAATGCCCTTTGCGTTCCAGGTTCGCGGTAATACTTTCGAATAACAATTCCGCAACACTATTTCAAACCTTGCGGCAGAATTTTCTCAGATGGATGTTATTTTCATTCCACGATTACGAATGAAGTTTGAATAACTTCGTTCATTAATTTTGACTTCCGCAAATTAGTATGGAATCAATAAAAAACTTTTTACAAAAAAAAATACAACCGACTTCCAAAAAAAAACACTACAAAGTAAAAAATAACTTTAATTTCGGAAGTCGGTGTTTTTGTTAGTTTCTTCGTATTTTGACACCGACTTCCGAAATTAAAGTTATTTTTTACTTTGTAGTGTTTTTTTTTTGGAAGTCAGTTGTATTTTTTTGTAAAAAGTTTTTTATTTTTCACTTTTTAGTGGTGCCCCACACCTAACAACACCACTGCAAAATCGCAGAAAAGCAAAATACGCAATTTCGATTATCAAAGAATCATCTAAATAGTCAAATTCCAGGTATTTCGATTTAAAATCCAAAGTTCGTAACCGATTTTGATATGATTTAAATGGGACCAATCTGCCAGTATATCCTTTCAGATAAAACAAAAAAATTTCAAATCGGTTCATAATTGTCGGAGATATGAGGTAACAAACATAAAAAAAAAAAAAAAAAAAAAAAAAACATACAACCGAATTGATAACCTCCTCCTTTTTGGGAAGTCGGTTAAAAAGGGCTCCACTCAGACAGATTATTCTTTTTTTTTTTTTTTTATGGATAGGAAATCATCCAATGACTCCTCCCGCTCTGGGTGCAGCGGGAGGGAGTGTCAGACTTCTACTGACTAAAACCCATCCATGTTCCTTCATTGCCCTTTGTGTTCCGGAGCCACGGTGTCTCTTGCGAATAATCCCGCGACTCCGGCAGGCGTCGGCCCTTTCGGGCCCCTCTGTGTTGCTGACTAGACAGATTATTCTCAAGTCTATAGTGGTACTTCACTTGGCGTATTTGCGCAAACATTTACCTCACTTATTTGTTTAAAAATAATTTTATTTTAATAGTTTTAGAGTATATTTTCGACAGTTTATTACGAACATCTCCGGTACCACTGTCCACAAACTCACTTACTCTATGGCGCTTGCAACAGTGCCGAAATATCGGAAACTCGAAAATAAAAAGGTACATGGTAGCAATCCCGTAATTAACTACTCTAATATACATATATATTTTGGATTCTCCAAATAATGCGAATATTTTGGCAAATACCCTAAGTGAGGTGCCATCATTACAGGTAAGTATTACATTTGTTGGACCACGATATTGTAGCAAACAGTTGTAATAGCGAGTAACGAGTAACGTATCACCTCCGCCACAAGTACACACATATGAAATCCGTCCTTGGCTCGTTAGCAGCTCTTTAATTAATAACTAATTACAGTTGTTCGTAATTGTAGAACATGATCGTGTGTCGATTACTGGCGCACTATCAGATATAGAGGCGGTACTTAATGATGCCTAAGACTCTTGTGTTATTGTTCAGCGATAATAACGACGTATAATCTTTATGATGGCTGATTTTAATCATTTTAAAGATTTTGTCTAGTTAGGTAAACGAGTGATTCGACACAATTGGAAAAAAATCTCAAACCAACAAATAAATCACGAATTAGTTGCGTCGTTATCATGTTTGTTTCATATGAAGTACCAGGAACGCAGCAGGACACAAGAGAAATCTCAAGAACAAACAACTCATGATAGTAATTAGCGAAAACGTTTGATTGAACGACAAAGCGCGGCCTAAATGTGCAGCGTGTCGAACAGAGCAAGGTTGTAAATCGTAACGTGACGGCACTCGACCACCGAACGAGCGCCTGCGCCCGCGCCGCTGAAGCGCCGTGAAAAACAACCTGCTACACGCTACCACGCACTGTCTAACACTGCTGCAGAAGATCTACTTTAAACAAATGATTTTTTCGTGTTTGTAACTCTGTACGCATTTAAATGTAACAATGTTCGTTAAAAAAACACTTCAATTTATTTGAAACCCTGACTAGTAAACGTCACCGGACAAAATTCACGTGATGTCTCACAAAACAGCATTATACGCAAATTTTTTTTTAATAAGATACCCATGACTTTAAGAGCTGAGAACTACTATTTATATGTCTGTGGCTGAGAAGGATATTAATAAATTCAAAAGAATGCTTACAGATTTTATGGTTAAAAAGGCATACTATTCCATTGGTGATTTTTTATCAGAAAATTTAAATAAATAATAATTGGGGTTTTCTTTGTATGTGTCATAATTATGTCCGGTTTATTTGAACTCAATTCTATGTCATAGTTTGAATATTACGTATTTTAATATGAATTATAATTTAATGTATGCAAAATTTGTCCGCCTATTAGGCTTATAACCATAGCAATCCTGACATTACAATAAGATCTTATTATTGTACCTATGTTTTGCAAACTAAGGGTTGACAAATATCAACGAAATCGAAATATCTCGTCAAACATTCCTGAAGAATTATTGCCATGATTCATAGTTTGGTTCAAGACTGGTCTGTTTGATCTCGCACTGGTTGCATACACTTGGGCCTTCTGTTCTGACATACATTGTGGTCGCCCTTCCTCTTTCCCCTACCACAGTGCAACATTTACTTCATTCTCGAAAATACTGTAACATTGAAATTATTGTGAAATTATAGTCTTTGCGGTTTTAACATCTACTCGTAACATTAGGTTTAAGTATTTACCTACTTTCGATGTGTAAACAATGCAATGCGCATTTTATATTCGAACATAGCAATACGTTTGAGTTATGAAAGTCAACAAAATCTCGCATGAAACCACTCGAACGATAGAATAGAACCTATTAAAAAGTAATCAACGTCTTATCGCTGCGATAACGTTTGGCGAAATTGAGTGTGAATATATTGTAAGGAAAATACTTGAACAATCGGCCATAAAGATAAATCATCGGTACTCCACGACACCTATCGATACCGCTGCAACACTTGTAGATTAGATTCCTAATCTTGAACAAGCAAGGAAAGTTTTTGTTTCCAGCCAGACACATTCAGTTATTGCCCGCAATAAATTATGAAGAAGTCTAACCAAAACAATATCTGATGCCACAAAGGTTTTATGACAAGAACAATAAATTGGAATTAGATCATCTCCACAGTTTAGGAGCGGGTTCAGTGAGTCAGTGCACTTTGTGAAAGAGTTAGTCATTTGCAGCTCAGTCGACATCTCCATGAATGGAGTCGCTGGCGGTACCAGGAGTTCATAAGTAAAGAGCACGTGACGCACGGCCGCCTACCGACCAACCACCCAGAAATATTGGCAATCTATCTATACTTATAATAAATCTGTAGAGAGGTCAATTCTGTACATGAAATATATTTCCAAAATAACTATCAGGGGGTGATTAGGGATAGTCGCGGGATTATTCGCAAGAGACACCGTGGCTCCGGAACACAAAGGGCAATGAAGGAACATGGATGGGTTTTAGTCAGTAGAAGTCTGACACTCCCTCCCGCTACACCCAGAGCGGGAGGAGTCATTGGATGATTTCCCATCCCTAAAAAAAAAAAAAAGGGGGTGATTAGGGATCGATACTGATGCCAAAAATGCAATCAGTACAATTTTTGTCTGTCTGTCTGTCTGTATAACCGTTATAGAAACAAAAACTACTCGACGGATTTTAACGAAACTTGGTACAATTATTATTCATACTCCTGAGCAGGTTATAGTATACTTTTCATCACGCTACAATCAATAGAAAAAATGAAAATGTGAAAGTTTGGTTGTATGTTACTCAATCACGCCAGAACGGCTTAACGGATCTTAATGAAATTTAGAACAATAAGCTACTTTTAATCCCGAGAACATGTTCCCTAGGGATCACGCGGGCGAAGCTGCTGGCAGAAGCTAGTCTATACTAATGAGAGGTAAAATTGTTTGTAAGTTTGTAAGTTTGTAAATTTGTAAGTTTGTAAGTTTGTATGTAGGGGGTAATCTCAGGAACTACTGGTCCGATTTGAAAAATTGTTTCACTGGTAGAAAGCTACATTATCCGTGAGTGCTATAGGCTATAAATTATAAAGATATCATGCATATTAGTCGAACTATCTCAATTTTTGTCTATCCAGGCGGAAAAAAATAGCTCTTACAACAGAGTTATTTGCGTGCGCTGCCTTAACAGTTGTATATAATTGAAAACAATGTATGGCAACCTGGTCCGCCTATAATAGTTCTACAAAAAAGTCCGCGGCACCATATTTCTATCTTTTATATTTTAGCAGATATAGTAGCTTTTATGTGTTAAAAAAAGTATTTTTCGACGTACTTATCTTTGGACGATTTTTTAAACAACAAAATATTAAACCTTATCGAAAAAAAAATTATTTTGATAACAAGAACATCATAGAGATACGATTTGCCCAAAACAGTATGTCAATTGGTTGAATAGTTTCGAAGATAATATAAAATTACTAAATCGCAAAACGCCGCCCGCGCCGTCCATTCACGAACCGCATTAGAACATGCTTTGTACGGACGTTTTACATCCTCCATTACCCATAGAACGGCGTTGTGCAATTACGTCATTTTTCTGAATCGTGGTGTTTAGATTTTCCGCGGATTAATGACCCTCTCCAGTTATTATTTAACTTTTGTCGTTTGGTAGGTAAGTTGTACGTAGTTGATTGAATGTTGTTGGTCTTTAAAATTGTTTTGGTTGCTCGGTTTCTCAAAACACAATTACAATATTACTTCGTTCTCATTCTTCGAGTTCGAAGCTGTGATATTTCTGTTTTTTGGGATATCGGACAGTTTCAGCGATTGTTTATCATGCCTTAAAGGATATCACAACTTTCCCGTCAGACATCCCAGACATGAGACAAGAGCAGCTCGAGTACGCCGTACGGAAGAGCCTCTCGAGGAATAGAGAAAATATTTCGCAAGCACTCGCTGGGAAATCTAGCGCTGAACGTGCACAGCGTCTCAGTGATTTAAAGCAGCATGGCTCTGCAACAAGGGACAGGGAGTCTAACGCGCTGAGCGCTCGCAGCGGCTCGCTAGCCTAGCTACATACATATTATTATGCAATAAAAACAAAACCCTCCTTTTGGCCGTCAGGAAATAAATCATAGCAGTCAGTACTAACCGAACCACACTCATAATTTCATCACAAGTTAAAATATTTACCGCCCAACGAAGTGGGCACGGGTCAGCTAGTTAGGTATAAAGCGGTATTGATTGAACATTGTTTGTGAATGTTATGCTGTTATAGAGCCATTAAAGAGGGTAACTTTAATAGATGGCTCAGACGATGAGCCGGCTGTCACGACATCACGAAAATAAATCGTTACGTCAAAAGAAAAGCCTACGCTTTCCAACTTTCAAGCCTTACAGGGGACTACTTCGGCAAGTTATGCAATGTTGTTAATGAATCCAAATTCAATGGGCTTGACATCAGTTCAGCCAGGCAGTTATTGTTTACAGGTCGCTTTATGAATTTTGTTATAATGATCTCTATGCAGCGTTTACCGTATAGCTATTTATAAACACGTGCTTGACAATAATAATCCTATTGAATCAAGTATTTATCGCAAACAGAACGATAAACAACAGGAATTACGACAGGGATTAACAATAACATCGATAGACACCATATACTGAGAATCCGTTAATTAATTCCTTCTTATCATTTAAACCTGTGTTATCTATCTCGAGCTAAACAGTAAGCAAGCACGGAGGCAAAGACAATCACAGACAGAAGGGTTAATTTGCTTTAGAATAAAAATAGCGTGATTAGAAGTTGACAATGTTGATGTTGACCTAATAGGACTACAGCGTGTTGCAACAGCAGTCGTTCATAACGATTCGGCTTCACCCCTCAACGATTAAACGAGCTAGATTGATTTATTGATATGAACTAGTTCTGAAATGCCACCTCCGACGGTGACTGGTGTCCTGGTACCTACAGCGCAGCGCACGTTGTTGCAAACGGGGTTAATCCGCGCTGTACGGACTTACGGGCCAGGCTTCACCGCGCTTCAGCAACAACTCATGTTTGTATCACGTGCATTATTGCTACATGCGTAACGGTTTAGTTTCACTCTGACTAGGTGTCTATTACAAACGGTGCTTCTTTCAGCAATTCAATCAGACTAACTGGGTTTATTAAATTGCCGTGGTGGAAAATTCAACAATCACCAAGAACATTATTTCGCAATTCGCAAAAAATAAACAATGATTTTTTTAAGTTAATCGACAAGCTTGTTGTTGAGCTCTAAAGCTACACTATAACATTGCACCTTATTCGAAAAAAAACGTCATCTGATAACGAAAGCGATTTGAATCGTCAAGTTATCCCGCAATTTCGCCCGTGGGATTCAGGTAAATAGGTCGAAACAATACCTACAATCGCAAGGTCGCTATTTGTTATTCCAATACATAAATTGATCTATTTCTCAGAACTAGGGTAGTATCGTTTGGATGACCGCCAGGCGCCAATGTTAAACTGTAGAGGGAAACTTTCAGAGCGACTGAAGCTGAAAACGCGAACTATTTGTAAAAGGTCATCTCATTTCCATTAGTTACGGTATTTTCCGCGTACTGTGCTGAAGTTGAATGAATGCTTCTGTGAACTGCCCCAGCCTTGTATGTATTGTTATATTGTTTGCATTGCGATGGCAACAATCATGGTACCATGTGAGGCACGTGCTATTCGACGCGCATGGCAGGGGAGCTTACAGAAGGCCCATGAGAAATTTCGCGATTCGAGCCTTCTGAAGTGAAGCGCGTACTTGCAGCAAGCGTAGTGGCCGTGTGTGATTGACGATGATATGAAGTTTTTACACGGCGCACGTGTCGTGTCGTGACTTCCCCGTCGTGAATATATTAGCGTTTACAACCGAATGTATTACTTACGGGCCGACTAAACGGTTTCGTGAGGAATTTGACGGAGCATGCAGGGAACGGCGGGGATGGTTCGAATTTCGAATCAATTTTTGAAAATTAGCATAATTTCTGCTTCGTGCATTCAGAGAGGGCCTGTATGGATGTACACAGTTGAGGATTGATATTTACAACGCATTACTAAAATGTAAAATGAGTTACTGAAATTGGCAAGTTGTAGCGATCTTACCTGAAGTGGAGATCTTCATCGTCACTCCATTCATTCATCCACGAACACCCATTCATGTTTAGAACACAAAAAAGCGATAAATAAACTATTCCACCGTATGTTCTCCTAGGACTTTAATTAGAGAGTCCTGTGTCCGACAGTGTTCAGTTCCTGAAGGTTGAACACGTAATGCATAGCTGGGAGCAGTCGCATCATCACTAAACTGGTCCCGAGTGCCGACACAAGCCTGCCCACACATCTCTAACTCGGTGACGAATACAATCTACATGCTCATTATAATTTGTATACTCAACATTAGGATCAATTTGATGAACGGCCCAACCTTGTGGCTGTCAACTGGGATCAACTCCTTCACAAATAACTCCAGTCGCAGTAGGTATTACGAAGCGCTGCGAAAAAGGCAACGTCCTCGTAAGTGCTTCCAAGTGGTGTTATTTCAATAAGCTGCAGCTTTTCTCTCGGAATTTGGCATTTTACGAGCGACGAAAAAAATTTATCCCGAACTCGAGCGCCCTTTCCTGCTATAAAATTTTGCTCATGCTTTCTACGATTCCAGACTAAAATATTATTTGTATGCAAAATACTTGTGAGTCTAGCTTTCTCTATAATGAAATCAATTGATTTTGTAAATGTGTTTACCCAGGAGGGTTGGCAGAGCGAGCACCCAGAAACTTTCAAAATGAACGTTTTCATTTCGTTGAACGGTTTTGTTTTTCGTCTAAATTGCGACCAGCTCCACACAAAGGGAGGTCAATGTTCCGAACGTTGGATGAGTAAACCAATTTAGGCATAAATGTTCAGTTCATCCTTCATATAATTAGTGCGGCAGTAATTGCTGCTCAAATCAATATTCCCGACTAGACAGGTTCGTTGTGTTTTGGGCAGGACGAGGCGGGTGCACCGCTTTCAGTCTAACTTAAGTGGAATAAAATTGACTAAATAAACCGACGGCTTAAAAAGCTGGAACAGAATGAGAATCGATTGTTCTTGCGCCACTTGGAAGAGGTCTTCGCCCCGCCGTGCACTGCGAATAGCTGAGTTGATAGATTGACTCATTAACTAAATTGGAAGAGAAGCCACTTCAGTACGCAATCTCAAAAGCCGGCCAAGTGCGAGTCGGACTCGCGTACCGAGGTTTCCGTACCAACCTGTAGGTATACATTATAAGCAAAAGTTGCGGTTTACGATTTATGACGTATTAAAAAAAAACTACTTACAAGATCTCGTTCAAACCAATTTTCGGTGGAAGTTTACATGGTAATGTACATCATATTTTTTTTAGTTTTATAATTTCTCTTATTTTAGAAGTTACGACGGGGGGGGGACACATTTTAACACTTTGGAACAGTGTTCTCGCGCAAAATTTTCAGTTTACAAAAAAAAATATTTTAGAAACCTCAATATCATTTTTGAAGACCTATCTATACATAGATACCCCACAGGTAGGGGTTTTATAAAAAAAAAAATTGAGTTTGAGTTCTAAGTATGGGGACCCCCAAAATTTAATGTTTTTTTTTTCTATTTTTGTGTCAAAATCTTAATGCGGTTCACAGCAACTACTTACCAAGTTTCAACAGCATAGTTCTTATAGTTTCGGAAAAAAGTGGCTGTGACATACGGACAGACAGACATGACGAATCCATTTAAGGGTTCCGTTTTTTTGCCATTTCGCTACGGAACCCTAAAAACATGATGTTGATGAATGTTGTCCACGTTACTGCCGTGTTGTCTCGCCGCCCACGTCTGCCGGGAGCTTAATTACACACTTGCATATCCCCCGGGTCTAGGTCAGACGGATATATATTGGCGTTTGATGTGACGTCACACTGACCCATATCGTGTGCTATAAGGGCGCCCTGACGTCGCGCGCTCCGCTTCACTCATGTTTATAGACTTTATACTGCCTTTATTACCCTCGTATTGATTCTATGATATCTGTTTGCCTTTTTAATGGATTAAATTATTAGCAAATTTGAAGCAATTTTAGTTTAGAAGATAAGACCTAACAGTTCAATTAGAACGTGTTTGCCTCAATATATCTATCTAACAACGGAAGCTTTTTGTGCTGAAGCTTTTTTGGACATTTCATTTTAGTTACTTGAATAAACCGATGCTATTGTAGCTGTTCTAACAACAGCAGGTCATGTTCGTGAGGTGGTCGTGAACTTCCTTGCTTCATGCCGGAATCTAATGTACGTCTAATATTATTTGTTTGCAACTCTAATTATTATTTTGTTTAATCAAAGGTCTTCCTTATAGCTATATCTATCATGTTAACAACTTCGCAATATCTGAAATATATTCGGAATCCCTTGATACCTCATCATCTGTCTAGTCTTTCCCCAACAACTTAGGTACATGGGGCTCGGTTTCCCGAGTTTCCAGTCACACTAGATTCAGCTCAATACACGTATGTATTTTACGTGGACCTCCACAACCCAGTAACTGACTATGTTAACATGGTCACCCATCCACAAAACAACCTCGGCAAGCGTTTCTTAACTATGAAGATCGACATTGCGACTGTTATTATTTAGCCACACGATACAGACTTGCCTGTACAGAACATGCGAACTCTGAATAAAAAAAATCTACCACACTGACATTTTTGTCTGCATTGCTTTGTTGCACAGACACAATTCAATAGAAATTTATGGAAGATTGTATCGTGTGGACGCTTTTTTTTTTTTTTTAGAAAAGAAAGTCACCAAATGGCTCATGTCTCCTGCTCTGAACGGAGCGAAAGGGAGGTGTCAGGTTCTGACTAAGACCCTCCGTGTTCCTAAAAATGCCCTTTGCATTCCAGGGCCGTGGTGACTCTTTTTCTAAAAATGAATCGCTGAATGTGTTGCTAAGCGCAAATCTCGAGAACAGCTGAACCGATTTCGCTAATTCTTTTTAGTTGTGTTTGTTATTCTCAGGAGAAGGTTTTGATGTAAAAAATAAAGTTGCCAGACGGGAGCGAAGCCGAGGGACAGCTAGTTTATCATATATGACCCCCCATAAGGTAGCGTGTCTCACCGGATCCGGTTGTTCTTGCGGTGCGCCGTCTCGACGGTGACGAGGAACACGGCGTGGCTGCGCGAGGAGTGTTCGTTCATGTCGGTGCGCGCCGCCGCGCGGTTGCGGTTACCGGCGCGCATCACACGCACCATCTCCGCCGCGCTCTTGCACACCACCGACGTCATCTCCGGGATGTAGAACCCGTTCAGCTCCTGGAAACAGAGCCAGCTGTGAAAACTGCGCCACGAAACAGGCAAACATACACAAACGAACACTACTGAAGGAAGAGCTTTTATAGTAGAAATCTTCAAGAGCCGGAAAATGTGGCAGCGTCTTTTTTTGTGGATGGAAATCGTCAAATGACTTCTCCCACTCTGGGGCCTGGGCGTAGTGAGTGTTCCTTCAAAGAGGGTTTTCAGGAAAATTTACTCCACCAGTTGACGCAACATAGGCGAGAGGTCCTCTTCATTGAAAGTGATTTTGTCATTAACAACATTAAAATTGACATAGACAATAGGTCGCGACCCCAACAGATAGGTTGTTTGGGACTGACGCCTCAGTGTTTTTTTTTTTTAGGGTTGGGAAATCATCCAATGACTCCTCCCACTCCGGGTGTAGCGGGAGGGAGTGTCAGACTTCTACTGACTAAAACCCATCCATGTTCCTTCATTGCCCTTTGTGTTCCGGAGCCGCGGTGTCTCTTGCGAATAATCCCGTGACTCCGGCAGGGAAACGTAATGACCTAAGGGAACAACATTAGTAGGTTATATTATGTGTAGTAAGCACACTTCATAAATTAAAGAACCGGCTTTGGATGAAATTTATCCAGGTTCAGAACAAAAAGAAACACAATGAAACGACCTTTTAAGAGTCCTTGGGAGAACTCGCAGGATGTTGCAAAAGCCGGTTTCAGAGCCAACACACTAACAACTGAGGATACGATCGAAAGTGGAATTGATTCCACCAGATACATTGATTCATGATTGTAGAGGTGTAGGTACTAGGTTACCATAACATTGAAGAGGTGTGATAGCCGGAAGGACTATATTTTTATCATTAACGTCCTTCTTAAAGTTTGATAAAGTTGGGTTTCCAGTTAGGAGTACCAGAAAGACATGACTCTAGAAGAGTGAATGTTAAACTGCTAAGTCTAGGTAAACACTAACGAGACACAGACAACAGACGTGGTCAGTGCGCAAAGAAAGCGAAACGTTAATGAGCACTATTGTATTTAATAACGCTGTGTAATTAAGAGCTACCCCATCGTAATTAGCTGAGTGCTGCTCAATTAGCAAGCTCCTCACTCGCTAGTTTTGGAAGAGTATTTCAATTTGTCAAACGAGTTAACTGCAATCTACCTGAGGTCCAGTGCTAAGTAGGTCAACTTCGACAATGATTTATACATAATAGCTATCATATCCTCCAAAATTTTGCTGTTTTGACGAAGTGTTTTGCCCTGAGCTCAACATTTTCCCGTTTATTTCTCTAAAGGACATTGAGCAAGCTTTAAGGAAACTAATAAAAAACGAAATTATTTGTACATTAAAATTTAAGAGCAACCGTGTACTAATGTAATTATTTTGAATGCGTGTTTAATTGCGGCCTTGATCTTAAGTGCGCTTGCTTGGACAGTGTCGAACTGCGCTGAAAACTAAGTTCACGAGGCAAGCCTGAACAATACGCGTTGCATAAATGTAAACATTATTAAATAAGGTGTATTACGTAAAGTGATCGTTTGCACAATGCGCTCAGAAAGCAGACATTTTTGGACGCATCCGAGTGACGCACGCCAAGGTTGTGAGTTATTGCGAATGCCTGCCTCTTGTACTTCATACTTAAATAGAACATATTATTTCAATGAAATACTCCGCGTAGATTATCCACTCTATAATATATTATGATGCGATGAGTCACGCTGGTTTCAAAATATACCTCAATCATTGTCATGCATAATGTATGTAATAAACTGAATTCAGTTCATTATTTAAATGTGTTATTTTTTGCTGGTTTGTAGTACTTTCGTTTTCGCCACACGCGTGGAGTACTAGGCTATCATAACCACGTAGCCGTACATATGTACCGCATGTGCTATTGTTTGAGTGGACGTCGCCAGGCGACCGGCGACCGACGACGCACGACACATGTTATTATGCTTAGCGATATTGACTACACCACCATACCGTACCACCCTAGTCGCTACTTTATAATTAGACCTTCTTAGTGACTGGACTATATTTTATTGATTAAGGAATAAAACTGTAGTATGATTCATAAAAACCAAGGTTACAAAAGTGACCGTAGAAAGTCACTAAGTTTTACCATGTAAGTATTACTAAATAAATATCTTTATCTTGAAAGGAAATCTATTTCCTACAGAAAAAAGGAAATAAGACAATATTCTCGCGAACCAAATCGCATGTTCCTAGTGTAGTGTTGCTTAGTCATATCTCGGTGTGTCAAGCTGAATACCTGACTGCTCATAACTTATTGTGTGGCTCGTCCTTGTCCTAAAACTGTATCAATTGTATGTGCTATTGCCTATTATAGGAAAGGAGTCATTTATTGTGCGCGTGTATACGCATGCTATCCCCTTGACCCACCGACGACCATAAAGTAGGTACCTATAACTAGTGCCACAGAGCCTGGAGGTGGTAGCGATGGTCGAGGATGACTCGCCCCGCTCGCTCATGAATGAAGATGGACACGACCCGCTGAGATCATCTCTGATAAGCCGCGTGTCTCGTGTCTAAACGACTAACCGGTGCGTCGCTCATTGATCTTCCGACCTATGAAGTCACATTTTGAACATTTTTGAAAGTGTGTTTGAAATAAAATTGTGAGGGAGGCATCACCTGTAAATAATAGAAGTTGTAAGAATTCAGGAGGAGCAGCACTAAGAATTCATTGAACATTTTGGTTGGCAACAGTCCTAAAGATTTAGACAGTTTGTGCTAGAACATTTGCCGCCAGCGCGAGCGCAGCCTGTCATGAGATATTAAAAAATCACATTCGGTGAAAAAACCTGCACACCGCGCGCAATGAGCTCACAGCTAATATTCCGAAAACATTTGCCAAATTGAAATTTTTAGAGGAAAAGCTTTCAGTTACGTAATTCGGTATTGGTTCCATAATAAATTGAATCGTTTTGGCTTGCGGCCAAGTGCAACGCAGGCTCATTAGTTACAAGAATGGGAGGAAGCTCCGGCCACAGTGGAGTAGTGACGTACGCGGCGGCGTCACAGTTATCACACAGCAATCAATAGGTACGGCTACTGATAAATTAGCTACCGATAGTGTGACCCTGGTGGAAATGTGGGGAGCACGTGGAAATGGTCACGGTGACACGCTGCAGTATACGACGCCATTCAGAACACATTGTGATATCTTACTTAATTGATCCGATAAAGCTCTCTATCCTCTCTTTATTGACGCGTTATTTACGTCTATTAAAATGGACAGTCATTTTACTGTTCAAATACTAACAGCTGACCATAGAAATATAAAAAAACAGCTTGATTATTATCTACGCAGCTGACTAACGATCTGCGCTAAATGCTATTATGATCAAGATATTAACTTTCATTGGATCGAAAACAATTGCCGTTAATCTTTTCTGAATACATTCTTGTGCTCAAAAGAGTTTGGACAGACTGAAAACGTTGGACAATCCCTCATTGTGCGCATTCATGAATGTGTTGTATGTGTGGACGTTAGGGGGAGAGGGGCGGACGGGAGGCATTCTGTGCTAATGTGGCGTAAAATATTGGTCGTTGAGGCATCACCGAGTGCTAAGTACCTGTTATATCATACCGTCACGGTTCCACAACTGTATTTGTCGAACAAATACTTGACACACGTTAGGACAGTGCAGAAGGTTCATTTCTTACAATCCGCGGTGCAAAAATACGTGAAAAAGAAGCTACAGTGACCGCTGTAAGGCAGCTGAGTTTCGTTCTATGACGATGCAATAGCTCCATCGCGTTTCGCTGAACGATTTTGGCCACACTTATACAGCTCTGCTTCTATCAGCCACGCACAGCGTCGTAAGAATGAAAAAAACTTTTTAAATTAAAGTAAAAAATAACTTTAATTTCGGAGGTCGGTGTCAAAATACGAAGAAACTAACAAAAACACCGACTTCCGAAATTAAGGTTATTTTTTACTTTTTTACTTTGTAGTGTTTTTTTTTTGGAAGTCGGTTGTATTTTTTTTGGAAAAAAAAAAAAAAAAAAGGACCCTGGCAACAAGCCGACGCGATGGAAGTATGGAGGCTTAGAATAATAACGCACTAAGCGTGGAGGCAATATGTTGAGAACTCTGTTTTGCAGGAACCTACCATTCGACATCATTGTTTACTTGGTTTGGTTTGTAACTACTTTTTGGGAGTGATCCTTCTTTGTCTTCCCGTGTCATGTATGAAGGCTGTGTGTGGCGTCACGTTGCGTCAGTGGTCAACTGCTGACGCGCGCCGCTGCGACACTCTGCCGCGACTGTCAGTAGAGCTAGAGTCACCCGAGCTGCGCTATTGTACCGCGACGCAATGTTTATACCCACGTCGAACATCGCAGCCAAGGATTCAATACCATTCGTAACGGCAAACTAAAGGAAACAACGTAAATTCATTTCCGTACGATAATTACTGCCACTGCACATAATACTGACCAATTATAATGGTAATGTTCCAAAATTCACATGAAACCTATTTACTACAAATGACCATTGTCGAGCATTCATTTATATGGAAATCCGGGTAATGACGCTATGACAAACACAACAAAGCAAAGTGTTTGTAAAACACGTAATTAAACATGGCCGTGACACAGATGATGGTGGCAGCGTAGTGGACAGTTGGACACAGCATGGTAACAGCGTCAACAACGCACCTGCGATTTGCGAACGATAAATATTTACTTTGCTTCAAATAACAGTGGGTCAAAAAAGGTGTTGATCAATACAAGAACGCGTCAAGTGTTGGATAATTGCTCAGTAACTACGTTCACAGTTGAGAGTTAACTTGAAGTGGTACAAATGATTGAGGAGGATAATTTTTTAGAACGGTTTTTATGGACTTTAAATCTCAATATGGATATTAGGGCGGTGTAGGACTCACTGGCTGATTTTAATAATTATATGGGTATGGACTGCCCGGAGACTCACAACTGACATAATATTTGCTGAGCTGGAGGCCACCTTGGTAAAACATTTATTTTATGGATAGAATAGGAAATCTTACTCCTCCCGCCCTGGGCGGAGTTGGGGGGGATGTAACACAGTTACTGACCAAAACCCATTTGTGTTTCTTCAAGTTTCTCTTGCTTTCCAGAGCCGATATAGCGACAATATTTCGTAAAGATAAGATGGGTACACATACCTGTCCCCTAATAGTGAGTTTCTTGCAGTCCTTAGAGAGCAGATCCCTGACATCCTCGAGGTAGAGCTCGATGTAGGAACAGGAGACCAGGTGCGTGACGTCAGGCGAGGCGCTGGTCTCGATGTGTGCCCAGATGTGGCGGAAGGCGCGCGGGATCACCCCCTCGTGCTCCGCCGTGCCCTCCATGGTGTGCGTCTTGCCCGTGCCCGTCTGCCCGTACGCGAACACGCAGCCGTTGAACCCGTCCAGCACTGACGCCACCAGCGGACGCACCTAGCAACAAAACACCAAGTTGTACAGTCAGGTATACCTGAAGAGATGAAGCTTGATATAAAAAATTGTCAGTGACCCTGAACGCCCTGAAGTTCTAGTGCTCCATTGTTGCCAAACTTTCCTACATACATTTTACCAACGATCAAACTTTGTTATGGTATATTTGCTATTGGTGACATCTGGTCTGGCATCAGAGCAAGCTTTAGTCTATTTTTCTAAAGTACATTAAAGAGATCCTATCATTTAATCCCCATAGCTAGACTCTTGAGGCGGCCATGACTAAGAGACTTAACCTTCAGATACGAGCTACCCACGTCGATAACACCCATGGCCTGAGATTGACACCATTACACGAATTCAAATTCAAATTCAAAGCATTTATTTCAAATAAACCATTTACAGGCACTTTTGAAATGTCAAGGTCGGTCAGTCAAAAACATGAGGCTATTTGCACGTTCCAAAGCGTAGATCTCTATGGAGAAGAACGTGCAAGAAACTCCATGGACACTCTTTTAAATCATGTGATGTTTTACAAAAATCTTAGTTACATGTACTTGCTTCTTCATGTGAGGACAATGCAAAATAAAAAAAACTTAAAGCAACAACTTAAATATAAAGATGAAAATAAGCCAGTGGTGGTTAAGAGATGACCAGTCTCAACTGACGGCGTCCGTTCACGAACCTGACGTATGTATCGGCACCATTCAGCTCAACCATTTTGAAGGGAACCGAATGATCCAACACACACGCCGCCATCAGCAAAACATTTGAGTGAGCATGACATGCTCTCGATCACCATGCTCGTTCATGTCAAACAAGTAAACTAATCACATAAATATTATGTAAATGGCCCCATGGTACTCACATTTACAAAATTTGAAAAAATGCTTCTACTTTACATAAAACTATGGTTGTCAATGACCAAGTAATGAAAGATGTATAACAAACAATTCAATTACTATAAAACAGATTATATAAAAAAATATAAAAAAAATTATTGTATTATGAGTACAAAACAAAAAATAAAATAAACTACAAAACAAAAAAAAAGAGGGTGAGCATCTCTTCCAGACATTAAAACCTAACTAGTGGACCCCCGCCGCTGTGACTGTGGATCAGGACCGGCATTTAGCCAAACATTTTTATCGAGGATATAATCTTCCAGTTTATAATATGCTTTACTACATAGTGTGCGTTTTATGCATGCTTTAAATTTTCTCTCATTCAGTTCGAGAATATCAACTGGTATTTTATTATAAAATTTAACACAGTACCCCATAAAAGAAGTGTGTACTTTAGCTAATCTGAACCGGGGTTGATCTAATTTGTTCCTATTTCTCGTATTAAAATTATGCCTGTCACTAATCTTGTTAAAAAGATGAAGATTTTTCCGAACATACATAATGTTTTCGTAAATGTATTGACAAGGTACTGTCATGATGTTAATATCCTTAAACAGCTCCCTTAGGGAATCGCGCCGCCGGAGATTGTATAAGGATCTGATGGCTCTTTTCTGCAGAATAAATATGGACTCGATGTCTGCAGCTCGTCCCCATAATAAGATACCGTAAGACATGATACTATGAAAATAACTAAAATAGACCAGCCTCGCGGTATCTATATCAGTAAATTGACGGATTTTTCTGACAGCGTATGCTGCCGAACTTAGCCGTCCCGCAAGAGATATTAAATGAGGACCCCATTGTAGCCTTGAGTCAAGCGTGATTCCCAAGAAAACCGTGTTTTCGACGAATTCTAGTTTCTCTTTGTTCAATACTATATCGCAATCATTACTTTTAACATTCGGTAAGGCAAATCTGATGCATTTAGTTTTTTTTCCATTTAAGACTAAATTATTAGCAGTAAACCAATTTTGGACCTGCTGTAGGGCGTTATTGATGTCGTCAAGATTTATGGAACGCCTGTCTATCTTAAAAATTAAGGAAGTATCGTCAGCAAATAATACTATTTTAGGTTGATTTTTCAAAAGATGGGGTAGATCATTAATATATACTAAAAAGAGGAAAGGACCCAATATTGAGCCTTGCGGTACCCCCATTTTGATTTTTAAGCCCCGAGAATTGACACCATTTACTTGAACTTGCTGCTGTCTGTCACTTAAGTAAGATTTCACTAGACTAAGTGCAAGTTTACCTAGTCCGTAATGTCCCAGCTTTAAGAGCAAGGTTTCGTGATTTACGCAATCAAATGCCTTGGAGAGGTCACAGAATATTCCTATGGCATCTTGAGCCTCTTCCCACGCTGTATATATGTGTTTTAACAACGTGGCACCAGCGTCAGTCGTACAACTACCTTTGGTAAAACCATACTGTTGATCGTGTAAGATTTTATTGATGTTAAAATGATTGAGCATCTGATTGAGCATTACTTTTTCAAACACTTTGCTAAAAACTGGAAGTACAGATACAGGTCTATAATTATTGGTGTCTCTGCTGTCTCCAGATTTAAATAGTGGTATAACCTTACTGTATTTCATTACATCTGGAAAGACTCCTAAACACGTAACAGTAAAGTGCCTTTCTGCCAAATGATAGAGGCCTGTGACCAACATTATCTAACCCAATTAACTATTAGCGAATAATATAGCCAAGTGGGTTGGATAATGTTGGTCACAGACTGTACAAGTATGTTCTTCCATAAGACATCCAATATTCTGCATCAGATAGACTACTGGTTTTACAAGCCGAACTTCCTAAAGCAAGACGTATGGGGTCATTTGCTAAATTAGTTGTAAAAGTAGGGTAAATTTAGGCGGAGGGACTTGCCTATTCCCTCGGGACTAGGGAGGGGTAAAAGTTTATAGAGGTATGCGATGTGTGTCGCATCGCATGCCAAGTGACACAGGCTACGAATACACGTTGTATCTTAATCAGATGACCCAAAAATAGTAATAGTAATAAAACAATATTGTATTCATTTTATTATTACATCTTTAGTGAAAGCCCTACGCACGTGTGCTCAGTTGTAATTTTTAAAAACACACGACGGATATATTCGCAAACACAAAAAGATGCTTAATTTATTTAATGTGTTGCAGGTTTTTGGTCTCTCCTAACGAGCACTTTCATTTCCTTAATGCTTACCAGGTGGAAAACGTGGAATTTACAAAAAAATCCTCTCAGAACGATGCATCATGCAAGTGAGATTTTTGTTATAAAAATAAAAAGTAATGCTGAATTTTTAAAGAATAACAAACATACACAAATACACGCAGCGCATAATGAAATTACAATAATCAGTAAATCAATTGCATTTGATACAGCGCAAACGTCCGTATCAGGCGCATGATTTCATTGAGATAAATATAATGTTGCGGCTGCCGGCGTCGATAACTGCAAACACATCATCGTACTGAAAAAGGTCCATTCGATGTTGTGAAGAGTTGCGTCACTCGGTCACTGTAAGCTTAGAGCACAGCCTTGGTCGCGCGTGCGGCGTGCCACCGCATAAATACAACTACAGAAGGCTCATCGCGGGTCTAAAAAGTCCACTTTAGCAGAATCAGAAAGCAAATAACGCTACCCGTCACTGTCAAATTTCCCCAATCAAACTTGAACCTAAGTCGTTAGCGATAAAGATAAAATGAAATAATTTACCGATTGTTATGAGGTTAATATTATGATTCTAATATGATTCTGCTAAAGTGGTCTTTACAGCCCCCCGGATCAACTAAATGTCGTGCGAATCCAGCTCACATGCATTAGGTACACCGATCATAACTGCTATCGCCATATTCGGTTCTCTATTTATTTGAATTGTGAAAAGTATTTTAAATTTTAAGTCAACGTTAAGGAAATAATAAGTTTTAAGATTTTTTATAAGAATTTTACATGCCTGTCCCGAATTACTGTTTTGGATGTACGAGTATGTCGCATTCTGTTTTATGAGATGCATTAGCTGGATATCACTTAGGCGGCTGATTAAACGATGCCGTTTTATGAAAAGACTAGGCCGCCATTTAAACGGGTGATTGAGCTGGTTGGCTGTGACATGTACACTGCGAGTACAGTTAGGATGCCCTGGGATGGGCCTTTTGTTCCATTCTGCTGTCGCAGCTGCAGTTGGTACACAACATTATTCGAACAAGTGTCGGCGCACGCGCGGACAATCAATTATTTGCCGAACAAAAGACGATCGCTCAACAATATCTATTTCCACGGAACAATTGGTAGCACGGAGCGCAAATAATCAACAATTAATGAAACATTACCCGAATAACAACTGAGAGCGTGCTCTATCGGAGGCTGTATCTTAACTAGCTCTGCTGTGCACGATGTCAGGGACACACATTGTAGTATAAACTGCAATAACATAACTTTAAGACAGTCGTTTACCATAAAAACATTTAAATTGCGACGTGAATGCATTCAGAATGGAAAATATGAAGTCATGTTAGTAAACTGCGCTGAACTATGGCAAGAATATAAAGACAAACGCGGAAAATAATGTCTCGCGAATTCCTGTGCTATTCATGTTGACATGACAGTTTGTAATACATTTGATTGTTCTTGTTTTTACTGAACAGCTTTGAGGAGTCATCGCGTCAACTCGCGCACTCGCTGTTATTTCCTATTCTAGTGCTATAAACAATGGATTATTAATCGCTAACACAAAACAACCACCCATACTGAGGCAGCGAGGTTAGCGTTGTTGTACACACTACACACCACCTACACCGCGCTTCAATCACAGCATTTTGAAGAAAACTTCTAACATTGGAGAGACCTTCGATCACGTCAAGGCGACGCATTGAAAGTGGAACGGACGACAAGCTCGCGTAGGATGCATACAGCAAGATGGTACCTTCCGCATTCGAGTACTTGCAAACCATTCTGTAGTCTGTAGTATGCGTTAATTGACATTGAGATTATGTACAGAAACATTGCAGATATGAGTATTGCATCGCTATTTGGAGGAAAAACGGCACGAAACATATCCGCGTCAATTAGCAAGTAATCACTAACAGTTTCGCGGAAGGGTATTAAGCACTTGTTGGCTACTCTACGTCAATATAGGTTGGGCTACATTTAGACTATCGCGAACTGGATCGTTAAATTTCAAAGTCAAGCTCAAGAGCGCCGGCGCTGGCTGGCAAGCGATCAGCTGGACAACATTAATAACCCGCGGCGACCAATCACCGGCCGGAGGCGAGCCCTGCGCCCGACGCGTCACCGGTACGTATTCACTGATCAATGAGCCCAGGGGGCATTCACATTTAACTGAAATTTTTGTTGAAGGCTTGCCAACCTATTGAACCTTTGGCATACATGGATAAAGAAATCTTGCTGTTTACATGTAATAAGCCTCCATGAGTGACGGCATTTAGTCACCCTTGCCACTGGCTAATCTTTTTGTCACAAAGTACCATGAGTGTAAACGTAGTTTGCTATTAGTTTCTTCTTACGTGATAGACGTGCCGTTTAAGCGTTGATTATCTTTGTTGAAAGCGTGATTCATACAATTTCAGGTAACTGTTTGTTTCATGAAGCCCGGTGCGACAAGTACTAATGTCCGGAGAGGTGAAGCTCCTCGTCCCACGCGCGCCCAGTTCGTTGTCGCGTGCCGAGCTGCCACCATTGTGATGCGTCTAAGTGCTGCTCAATTTGGAGTCAAGCCGCCGCCGCCGCACGCTATTATATGATTAGCATCATCGGACTGCCTCAAATGACTCTTTGTCTAGGACCTTTCTTATGCAAATCCAATTTTGAATCATTAATGTGGTAGAGATATTACCAAAGCTTAGTAATAGATTAAAAATAATTAATTATTGTCAACTAATGCAATAGAGTTTACTGGTCTCGCATGATTCTCGTTATAGGATCTATTTAAATAATAATTCCATAACAAGAAGCGATGGATAACATCTCAATCGCTGTCAACGTCATGCAATTATCGAATATATACATAATTCCAATACGCGGCGTGTTACAGATCAATATATCACATGATCAGTCAACAATTTCGCGCGATGGTTCACATGCTCTCCTGCTCAAGTCATAATATATTAAACTGCAACTCCCAGGAATGTTCCAGTGTGCTGAACAGTTCTAAAACTTCGTATCGCATAGAGCATAATAAATGTTCAAGCACAGAAGAGCAATTCATAGTCTCACTGTAACAACAGCTGACAGACATTGGCGCCGAATCAAACAATAATCTCGCAAACGTGCTTCTATCAGCTGTAGAGACTGTTATATATCAGGTATATTGAACACACTGTCCCACAGCAGATAAAGTATGGGATAAAGCTTCTGTTCTCGTCTGCTTGATGCAGTGTAAGTGAGTTAGTGTAATATTTTTGGCAACAATGCTAGAGCGGCGGCGGCGTCGGCGCAGCGTGCGTAATAGCGCGGGGGAATGCGACGCGCGCGGACATACACACAGATTTCTCCTGATATTCAACGTTTACGATATATTATACAACGCTCCGCTGAAACTGACACACTTCCTACGAGCATACTATAAAGCATTCTGTTCTAAAACTAGTATATTTTGCTGCAGACTACATAATGACATGATTTACAACATTTGTATTGATCACCACATACTAATGGCACTGGTTTTGTTTATGAGCCTTTATGTAAGAGCAACAAATACAACATAAAAAAGATGCAGAAGGCAGGGAACGTAAGACACAAACTGACTGATGTTCTCTGGAACAGATGCAGAAGCTATCATAAATATAAAATAATATTTAGAGTGATGAAACTTCATGAAACCTCATAAACATACGAGACGAAAATAAATGCGCTAAATCGCTGGATGAGTGTATTAGACGCGCACTAAATATTAATGGACGGTATTTTCTTCAATCGCTATAATTTTTTTATAAAATGTACAGATATGTTGCAGTTGCTCAGAAGAAAGCGTAATAATACGTGTATAGTAAAAAACTCGTCTATACTAATTTATTCAACATCTCGTGTTTTAAACTTGGAGGATCAAATAGTTGGTTTACATAGGTATTTAATGTTAAAACACAAAGGTTTGGCTTAATCGCGTGTCAGTCCAAATAATCGTGTTTGTTCGTTAACGCGTGAGTCGTGACCCTCACCTTGGTGTGGGCCTGTGGGCCGGGTATCGAGCGGTCAGCGCCTTGTTACGGCGACTGTGCGCTCATGGCGATTATACCAGCACAAACATTAAAGACCATACAGTTCACGATCAAGCTTCCTCATTTATAGCAATAATTTTTTCTTGACATATTTGACATTATATTTTACCATTATATGATTGCTTATACGCTTCAACATATCTGATGACAAGGAGTTAGACCGGTTCCTTGTCAGCACCGGCTTACGTAGTAGCTACGGACCTCCCAATAATACCAGACAGTTATTATGTATTCGATGCCAGGGTAACCACCTCTTTCCATAGGCTCTATTCAGAAAGGCCCTTTATACCGCGTGTATCTGACATCGACGCACAAACGATTTCCATGGGTCCAGGGCATGATTCTGGACACCCCAGAGTTGGAATTTTTCGTCGGTTCTTTTCTCATCTGAGCTGACATCTATTTGTGGTTTTATTCAGATTGGTATTTTTAGTGAAAGTAGTTACTTAATTAATTATTTTTTATTAAAAATCTCATTGGGTTAGGTCAGAATAACGATTATGAGCAGTCTTAAGTAAAAAAACCGTTGAAAAAAATGAAAAAATGAGAAAAAAGCCGACGAAAAACTCTAAGTCTAGGGTGTCCAGAATCATGCCCTGGACCCATGGGAATCGTTTGTGCGTCTATGTCAGATACACGCGGTATCTATGCGGCTAGTACAGCCTGGTCATCACTATAAGCGTTCGTCCTCTGCTATTCTGTAAGCATCTCACCGTGGGTACTTCGATGAATTAGTGAACTGTCAATCCATAGCTCATGGGTGGAACGAAAGTTCACTTCACGCTAATTTCACCTAAATTTTCCACATTAACAGAATAGTACTTCTGATATAAAAGGTATGACCGTTGATTTCCATGGTCAGGAATATAAACTAGCATCAGAGAAATGTATGGAGTGGGCCTTTTGATGTTCTCCTTATGTCGCCGAAATAAATAAGCAAAGAAACTACTGGTCAAAGAGCCTTTGTTATCATTACCGAGATTATCTTAATTAAATAAACATGATCCATTGCATAATAATCTTTTCTGATGCAATTTCAATTTATTTTCAATTTCATATCATTTCGGTCTATCTAGGTTTAATACCTCGCTAGTAGCTACACGGACTTTATCTTTTGCGTAGAACTTGAGTACTACCTAGGTTTAAAGAATCTTTATTTCTCATAAGAACATGTTACAGTTCACTTAAAAATGAGATTTAAATTTTAACATAAATTTATCGTCGTCTTATGACGAAGCATGCAGATTGTAGAATAAATTAAATTACAATGAAAACGCTTGAGAACAATAATAAACAAAGGCAATTACGATCGATACAACGTAACGACTAAGCATAATCTTTATACCTACTTTCCTACAGCCTTCAAGTCATTCTGTCATTTAAAAATCAATATTCTGGCGGTCGAACTCATACATCCAGTGTCAGTGTGTGTTCTTATTATCATAAGAAGTTGGAACAATTGTTAACTGTTGGGAGAGACCTAGCAGTAAATTATTACGAACAATTTAGCACTAAATGACAGATGAACGATATAATCCAAAAGGTTGACTGGTAGAGAATGCCTTGTTGCATTAAGTCCGCCCATGTACCACTATTGTGCATAAAGTCTAAATAAATAAATAAATAAATAATAAAGTTTGAATACAATAACACACTATGCCAATTCTAGTCATCTTTAAGTATATGGAGAACTGAAGACCGTGAAGTAAAGGGATAGCACAAGGTTTTGTAACATAAAGTGGGTGTACTCACCATCTCGTCGTACATGGTCTGCGTGTCGGCAGTCGCGTCGTAGGCGGCGTCGTACGTGAACATCTTGTCCTGTCCCTTGGGGTTGTACACCTGCACGGCGCCGCGCTCCGGCCATATCTTCACAACCTGCACAACACAGCATATTACACAAACAGTCAGCCGAGGAACAAATGAAGGGCTCGCGACGGCCGAGACAAAACGTCATTAGCACTTCATTTGTTCCATACTCTGTGTCATTACCATCTCCAAAGCAAAGGTAAATAACCTTCAACTACAGGACCGGGAGCACAATTTTACGCAAAACTCTAGTTGACAGAAAAAAGCCCACTTGCAATTATATGAACAGTTTCTTCCGCGTTAGCTACTCTTTTTGTTGGCTAACAAGAAAATGTTAGAACGATTTCCGATTCAAAGATCTGATACAAAGGAGCCACCGGACAAAGGTGACGCTCAAATAAATGTAACAAATGTTCAGCTACAACATTCCCGGCGAATGTTATCGACCAGAGGACGTCGTGGAAACTAGTAGAGCTATTTAGTTCACGATGAAGTTATTAAAGTAAATGATGCGTGTCTAGACGTCAGTTGTCCGCGTCGACGACGTCGCACCAACATCTGAATCGATGAATGTCCACAGAACCACTGATGAATTGCTGCTTATAGAACTATATGTGATGGAGTACTGTCATTAATAATCTTTAACAAACTTGAATAGTGCTCCTGATAGGGTAAGTTAAGTTTACTGGGGCACACAGACAAAGGATTGCAGCAAATATATCCGGAAACACTACTGCATAGGTGAATAAAAATTATGAGTGCCGCACCGCCCGTTGCATTAGTGAGTTTGGAGCAATAACTGCCGAATACCATACATTAGTGGAACGTTTCCTACCGCGTGTTATATGAAAGCCGACGTGTTGATTTGTGGCAGCGAATGTTTCCTTCAACAGATGAGTAAGCATCGATATCAACCAGGACCACCACCTTGTTATCAACTGTGTCTACTGCTACTCACTACACTCAGCCAGCTTCGGTGTTAATTTACTATTCTAGATTAGTACTTATCCAAAACGCCGTAAACCTGCGATTAGTCAAATGATATAACTTGAGCGTTGGAATCGCCCTGTCGCCCCAGACCCAAATGGTGAAGGATTTTTCTAGATTGCCGAACTTCGGATGAAAAATCATACACAAATAATCAACTGAAACTGAATTCAGTGTACCACAACATTAAGTTGCACAATCACAAATTCTTCGATAAAAACTGCTGGACTTTTTGTGCGCTACATTAATATTGGGGCATTGAGCGACTAGTTGCGATGGCGACCACACCGTGTTAGTGCGCTGGTATCACCCGCGGAGGTTAGTGCGCACTCCTCACCACTCTCCACCAGCGAGTACCTGTAAACGGGCATCAAACTTTTTACTGTCCACCGGCGTCTTCGTGGACAGCCGCTCATACCACGTCTGTTCCGTGCGGGACTTCTTCACCTAGGGAATTTCAAACACCTGCTTGAGAAAATATAACAAGTACCGAAGGTTGGTTCTGAATGTAGGGCAGAAAATTGGGACAAGTACTAAAATTCTGAGAAATTAAGTTGGCGCTTGTGTTGAGGTAGTTGTTAAGTTGTCCCGAAGGTAACATTTGTTTTATCAAGGACTTGACTTCATTCCAATGTTTTTTTGTTTCACAATGTGTGAGACGAGATTTCTCCAGTGTCTGGCGGAGGTAGATTATTTAGTTTCCTCATTTATCTATTGCGTAACATTAACGATGCACTTGTATCTAGGTAGTCTGCTAAAAACTGTGCAAACAATACTTTCATGAGAGATTCCACTTGACAATCTGCCAAAAACTTCAATCAGATACCGCCTACACCCATTAACTTTCGGCATATGGTTCGGTGACGTACAAAAGTATTGTTTTATCTCGTTTCCTCTGCACCTGATCAAGTTTACACACTGCGTGCGTTGCGTGAATTTTGTTTTACAACTTTAAACATATATAACAGGCGTACTACATTGATAATATTATGCAAATGGCAGTGTTTGAGCTCGAGCAATAATGCGTTTATCATTCATCTTAATTCACGGTTTTGGAAAATGTAAGTAAGTACTTACATATCAAGCGAATAACGAAGGAAAATACAATTACTTTATTTAGAATTGGCTGAAGACCCTGAAGTGGTTGAAGGTTAAACGTTCACCATTTCAAGAATAAAACAGTTTCCTTAATTCAGTACAGAGAGACCTACTGTAATGAAGCATGACAAATGTCAATGTACATTGAGTCGTATACCCAATGCTTGTTCTAATATACAAAATGTGCTTCTATTGCTGACGAAACTAAACAGTAAGTGACTGAAAGGTAAAAGTGAAGCATCTGAATTCGTAAATATTCATTTAGCAGCAAATTCACGGAACCTTGAAACAAATGGTACGGCAAGTGCGGCGCGCGTCGCAGGCGCAGCAGGAAATCAAATAGAATGCCGCTTTTCACGAGCAGTGCGCTGCGCCCGCGCCCGCACGCTTTCAGACCGCTGCAAGTGATATCTGTGCGATTTGGTAACATTGCTTCAGTTATGTTGTACCTACCCCTATGAATTAGTATGTGTGAATCTTTTACAGGTTTTTCACCATAATCTATAGCTGTTGTACGGCACTAATGTTCTGAAACTAGGTGAGATAATTTTATTATGTGGGCGAAATTCTATGCCTAAAATAATTTCATTAAAGTATTTTTGTGTGCGTGTCTCTAGTCAACATCTCACTCATCTCAAACTTATCTCGATGATCTCAGTTTACGCTATACCTACACTTATGAAGTGTGATTCACTACGAAATTGTTAGAAACAATACTCTGCACTCATAAAACTTCGTAAAATATAATAAAGTAGTAGATTGCGATCTCTATGAGCGGTTGCCGAAACTGCATCTTCAACAGCACGCGCCAACCACACTGGAAAATAACATTTTCGTAACGTAATGCACCTAATTGAACTAGCAATTATTGCGCAAGTTCTAACCAAATTGATCATTAATCTCGTTGCTTCCAAGGTCGATTTCAAAGCTGTAAAATTTCCGAATTGCCACCAAAATGTATTGTTTGTGCAGCAATACAGAAACCGCTAACCGCTGCTTAGGTTTCACCGCAACAAAAACTAGTGTTTGCCACTTCGGCGTCTGATACACAATGTTGAAAAGAGGATCGCTCCAAAAAAGTTATTACCGACAACATCAATCTGCAGTAGATACGTGAGATACACCTTTTTGTCGCGTTTTTATTTCGCTACCTACTTAATTTCCCGAGTGTCGAAGGTAAATTGTTTGGCGATTCGTCAGCGCTGTCGTTACAATTTATAGAAAAAAATATTTACAAAGTACAGAGAATTTATTTCTGGCGACTAAGATGTGCTGGACGCAGACCGTAGTGTTTGTAGTTGCACGGACACGTCACGTGCAGTTTAACTATGTAATGTGACATTTTTTACTGAATTCGTAAAAAGAACCATTTTGTTCGTTTTTGGCGAACAAATGACATCACGAAACCCCGAAAAGAAGGGCAAAGCGGCCAACTGGACCTTTCTACTACTTGCAAGTAAATTTTTAGTGCCAATTCGGTTTATTATGGTTTCATTCAAAATAAGATTATTATCTATAGTGTACAAGTACAATGCAGTACTCGTTGTCACGGCGGGCAGAAGGCCGGCGCGCGCACCAGATGATCTGCGCCTAATATGGCACAGCTGCGTATGGACATTACCGCTCACCTACATACGCAAGGGTCAACACATTGCGATCCTTTTGATTCATTTCAACAATGTTAGGCTGCAGCAATTATATAACTTGCAATACACTTATTGTACGTTTTTCCCAATGGAAGAACGAACGTTTTATTTCTACTCCGTGGAAAGTCCTTGACTCCTGGTCAACAGGACTGGCTAAAACATGGATGTAGTCCGTTGAGTGTAAATGTGTAAATCGCTAATTCATATCCGGCTCGAAGGACCATCAGTCTGATATTGATGGAAGCAGTTTCAATAGCGCCTTTCTCACATAACCTACGATTAGATGTAATGAATCCCAAGATATAAAATTATTTCGTTACTGAGTTAGTGACCGATAGACTACGCACAGCACAGCCGAAACTGCTGGTTGTAGGAAGCTGAAATTTGGCTCGTAGGTTCCTTGGGGTCTTGGGGAGTGTAGGGAAGCGCTAAGAGAACATTTTACGAAATTCGTACGGGAACGAGTAAAATCGGATATACGCGTATGAAGTCGCGGGCAAAAGCTAGTCCACAGATGATTAGATTCGTATTGCATTCAATTGTAAAAAAGATCTGTCAGACGCGAAATGCTTGCTCAAAAAAGCTTGAAGTCAAATAAACTATTGAGTGTTGGTGATGCCGCCAGATTGAAGAACTATCCGGAATGGAACCAGATTTATTGACATACCTTGCAATTTGCAACTATGCGCAGTAACATGAAAACAGTAACTACTACTCGGCCGGCCATTCGGTTAAATTAGGAATTATGTCAATAATGAAGCTTAGACGCCAAGAGTCTCTTTTAAGACCTTTGGAAGTCAAGTGCCTAGCTGTAGGTAGGTACCTACTCTGATTTATGTTCAGCAACAGCAATTTTTCTCAGATTCTCTTACCTAGTTGATTGCAGCCCTAATCCATCGCTAATAAGACCAAGCTAGTACTACCGAACCAGTCGGGCAATTATGGAAAACGCAGCAAATTATGTTGCACACGCAAGCAGTCAACGCAACGTATTATCATGGCTCATCTGCAAGGCGCCACGAAGTACGAAGACATGACTTTTAATAGTAATCATAGAAAACTACACGCATTTTAATTAACATGTAGGCAAACAAGATCTTATTAGTCTCGGAAGCCTTCGTAAGAACACATTTACTACCTACTAAATTACCATCGCAAATCTCGGGTACACAAGGAAACCGAGTCTATCAATGGAGTTAATTACTGACTTAACGATGCGGAGTGCACACAGCGCAGAGAACTCGCAGGACCAGTCTGGGCGCCGGCTTCTTTTGTCTCGAGACACGAGACACTTCAGTTAGCGACGTGTGCCAGGATCACGTTTACGTAATTAAACCTACTTAGTGGAACCTTTTCGAGATCGCCGGAGCATAATTATGACACTTATGTGCTCACTTATCTTTGCAAGTGCGACGAAAGTACCTACATAAACACAATGTACAGAAATCTCGGAAGCAGAATCGGTGTCTCATGATTTGTTACTAAAATCAATGGCACCAAAGTCTAATAGGTACACATAGGTATTTCAAGTAGAGCCAGGTATTCTAGTGCACCATAAGTGGGAGAGGGCCACCACATATGGTTGTGTATCAAGAATTCCAGATAAATGGGAGAAAATCGTTACTCACTGGACTTAAGAGAACTTTGTAAAAAATCGGACAGGTCGACCCTGTCGAGGATCACACACAATCACGAAAAATGGGAAGCTTTTACAGGAGAAAGAAAGGAAAAAGACTGCTCAACAATGGGAAATATATTAGTTCCTGAATACATTTTTCAGTATTATTTTGTGCCTATAATTATAATCTCTTCTAAATGAAATATTGATGTAAATAAATAGCTTAACCAATTTTTTTTTTCCTATGAATTTGGAATCGGCTTTAGGCCATAATCAAAACTTCTGAGAAGGATTAAAATGGGTGTGTTCCATTAAAAGTTCCTGTTCTTTTTGATACAGGTAATGAACTAGTTAAAAATAAGTATGTTTCATCTTTTGCAATAATTCCAGAAATTATTCATGTTTCATTATATTTTGCTGAATTTCATTGAATTCTTATATCTGGGCATAATAAGCATATGTTTCACTAGGCCACATATAAACACTTTTATTTCCTTAAAAAAGTAGAAGTATTTATATTTTTAAAGTGCAGCAAATAAAAGTAAGATGTTACGACTAAAAATAGCATCTCTGATAAGCTACCTTCTTCCTATTTAGTACATTGTTTACAATCAACATACATTATCTTGTAGCATGATTCACAATGCATGTGAGATGATTCAGAGCTGAGCCTAGTATCTCCACTTCAGGTGTGAGGGGAGCCTGCTTGCTCCACACGAGGAAGTACCTACTCAACTAATATTTGTATCAGTGTGCTAAGTGGATGCAAGCACGCTGCGCTATAGAGTGCTACACAACCTGCTGAATATATTACTTATGTACTGCTTCAAACTAAACTTGGTCAGAAGCAAACAATGAAATGTTACTATTAGTATAGTGAGCATTGTATATTTATTTTTATCCCTGGTCCTTCATATTGTATTTTAAAATTTTATAGCTTCTGTGGACCAAAAGTTGTCTTATGAATGAATAAATGAATTGAATTGAATATCTTTTTAATTTTCTTTATTCAATTTTGTTGTTTATGTCTGACTATAAATAATAAACAAATTTAAAAAAAAATGTTGTCTACTTAATAATTAATTTATCAATGTAAACTGATTCATTCAGACATTCATTAAATTATATATATTTATGCAGAATGCCTGTCTATCATTAAGCATCTTCTGTGGGTGTCAGACTCCTGGAGACAAACTTATAGCTCATTGGCATCTACCAATGATTACAATTTTATTTATGAAGGTAGAAGACAATAAATACAGTTATATGTAATGAACAGTGCTGAGCACTGCACCACAAGGTGGCCAACTGACTATTGTAATCACTGCATTGTGTTAAGTAGCTGCTAACTAATTTATTAATGAGCTCCACTGTGAAGGGATTGTAATGTCAAGATTTACTACTTCATGTTTGCATAGGCGTGAATTTTGCAAGGAATGCGGGCCCACGCACCTGATTCACGCCTGTCCCCTTTCTTCAACTAGGAGCTACACTAGATACGACTGTAACGACCGCCGCAATCATTCACAATCAGAAACCACTCCATGTCGAACTCATCGCTCGCAAGTTCACTATTATGTAAATTGCGTGCCGTTTGTATTTTGTTTGAAAGCGTAATACACAAACAGAACACTTCCCAAAGGATCCGTCGCCGAGTGCAGGCGACGCAGCGCGACTGCGCAGCCTGGAGCGACACAAACAATCTGCTGCTGCTCACCTCCTCGAAGCCCTCGTTCTTCTCGCGCTCGGACAGCGGCCGGCATCGCACCACCACCTTAACGCACTCGTTGAGGGCCGTCCGCGGCCGAGCCGACTTTTCCATCTTAGAACAACCCCTTTCTTTGCGTAATTCTTCGTCCAAACTCAAAGTCACCGATATCGATCCATTCGGGGAGCCCTTATCGGCATCACCTGTTCGAGTAGATTTCGTAAAAACTAAAACTTAACAGCCGATATACAAACGCACAATATTAAAACCAGAACAACACGATTAAATATTTAGAAACGTAACAAAATAAATAAAAATCGTAAATTTATTATTATAAGACGTCTAACAGCCGACCGCCACAAGCGGACATTACTTTTCAACTGATTCCATTTGATTTGACATTATTTTCCCGCTGCGCATGTCAGACAAAACGAGTTTCTGCGATTGCTACGCTAGTTGAACTTTATGAATAAAGATGTAAATTTGATTATGTTCTTTATCTCGTATCTGTAAAGTTTTAAATCGTATGCATAATGCAATCAGATGGTTCAGTTTTGAAGTAAACTGTGTGACACAAGTCTTGTCAAATTGGCACAGCAGGCAAATCAAGGCAAATGGCAAAAAAACAGTTTTGACAGAACAGCTATCGTTGCAAGCAAAAAAAAAGTTTTTATGATTTTTTTTACTGTTTGCTTAATGGGCTCGTGGCTAATTAATAACAGCCGCACAGGTCGATCTCAAAGGTTAAGCAATGCTTGCCGAGGTTGGTCTGTGGATGGGTGACCATCTTAACATACCGAGTTTCCTCCCTGCCTCGGAAAGCACGTTAAGTTGTTGGTCCCGGCTGCCATTTGGACATCGTTTGCAGTCGTTACGGATAGTCAGAGGCCAGAAAATCTGACACCAGTCTTACCAAGGAGTACCGTGTTACCCAGTGAATGGGTTGTGGAGGTCTGGTAGGCAGCCGCTCCACGTAAAATAATGGTATTCAGCATTTCAGCTGAATCTGGTTTGACTGGAAGCCGACCCCAATATAGTTGGGAAATGGCTAGGCAGATGATGATAACTGGGTTAAAAAAGAAAAATTCACGGACCTTTAATTTATTATTTTAGAATAAACAGCAGTGCTCGATTTTGAATTTTACTCAATTTTTCATTCAAAAGTCGTTTTTTAGTCCGTTCTGAACTGAATTGCTCTTTACCACTGACGTATTTTATACGTCACTGCTCTTTACTAATTCCATGTACATGTACAATATGACATTGACAATGACATGCGTCAATCTTCAAATTGTGTTTTTCTGTCACGTTGTTTGTTGTTTTGGGCCCATTTTGGGGTGGTTTGTGAAATTTGTGAATATAAAAGGAACAAAATAAATAAATCCTACTAACATTATAAATGTGAAATCCTATATAGTTATTTACGTTTTAACTGCTGCTGCTAATTACTTTGTGGCTTCTGAAACTAAATATTTGTTTTACTTTTAAAAAGCAAAGCATTTGTTCTACAGAATGTCTTCGATTTCGACAGTAATACTCTTAAAAAGAGCCAGCAAAGTTTATCATGAGGGAGTAAGTTATACACACTGTTTAAATTTGTAAATATTATGTTCCAGCATTGTTATAAAATTATAAACACCACTTTGGAATCTTTCCAGTGACTACCTCTTTACCCGTAAAATAACAGTAGCAAGAAATGGCATTAAAGTGTATATTGCTGAGCATCATGTGCCGTTTCAGGAGACGATAGCGGGCGTAGCCGTGGTGGAGAGCAGCAGCGACGTGCGGCACGAGGGCCTGTCGCTCAGCATGGAGGGCTGCGTGAGTCTGCAGCTCAGCACCAAGAACGTCGGCATCTTTGAAGCGTTCTCCAATAGCATTAAGGTACTTAACTGTATACTATTTTAATAAATATATAAAGAAGTAAAGATATTTTATTTTCTTTATTTTTTGCGAAGGAAACCATTTTTCTTCAAACAATTCATAAACAAAGACATTAAAACCGCTGAAAGAGTTTGAAGCAAATATGAAAACATTATTTTCAATTAACATTGGAGAAATTTATGCAATAACTGCACTGTTAATTACACACAGATTTTCACACGATCAATCACAGCCCATCTCATTTCGACAGAATTCATCGCTTGTTTTATGCTGCCAATCAAACTATTTTTTAATCATATGAAGCATCAAGCAATAGATTAAGAATTTTATGTGGTTGTGATTAAAATAAAAAATGATATTTAATGTGTTTCACAGTTTGGGTGCTGGTAATACTTAATTGGGCTATTTAAAGGGCATTTTGGATAGGATTGGTTCATAAGCTGAAGCATTTTAAGAGACAAAACACAACAGTAACTTTCCACACTCCTGACTCCATACAACTGTGATAATTTGTCACTTCGCTCAGTAAACACATTGCCCTTAGCATTGCAGATTGCAGTTGTAATTGTAATTAATTTATCACTTTGGATGACTTACAGCTAATACAAGCAGAAAAAAAACATTGTATGTGAGACTGGAAGCCAATTAACAATCATCACTTCATTTCATCATTTATCTTCATTTTCAATTCTTCTCTTCAAATCTATCTTTAAAGAAGCAACCAAGGATGCAATAAATATAAAATAACTTTATTTTCAGCCAATAAATCTAATAAACACATGCATTGAGCTGGCTCCTCCCGGCAAGATCCCAGTGGGAGTAACGGAGATACCCTTCGAGCTGCCACTGCGAGCCCGACAGGCTGTGTCTCCAGGGTACCCCGGCCTGCTGGAGACCTACCATGGGGTGTTCGTGAACATCATGTACACACTCAAGTGCAGCATGAAAAGGTCATTCCTGAACAAGCCAGTCAATGCTAGCTGCCAGTTCTTCGTACAATACAGGCCGGTAAGGGAAGAGGAGGCAGTCTGTATATCTGATTGCTGATAGTAGTGTAAAAGAACCTTTTTTGTGATTGTCTAATGATGATAGGCACTTGTAATCCTAACTATTATTATAAATACAGTAAAATCCGTTTAAGACGATTTAAAAGGGTCTCAGACAAAATTGTATTAAGCGGGATAGGGGAAAATAAAACGTATTATATAAAAGTTCCGAAACTGAGTGACGGACAGGCTTCCTTGGCCCAATATAAACATGGTGGTTGCAATGTTCCTGCTGTTGGCAGCAAGAGCCGGCGCCGCTGAAGCCGGTGCGCTGCGAGATCACGCCGGCCAGCATCCGCGCGGCGGCGCCCTCCGGCGCGCGCGCTCCCATGCCTGCCTTCCAGATCTACGCCGAGATCGACTCCACCGTGTGTCCGCTCGACAAGCCGCTCACAGGGAAGGTACGCTCTTCTTATTTCAACTTCCTAAAATATACTTAACCACATGGCAGTAAGTTCCTGTCTCTTCTGAAGTCGATGAGGTTGGTGTTCAAGTTGGCTACTACTTGTGCATCTATCGATATATTATCTAATTGAATTCCAAAGATGCCTAGTATAGGGTAGTGAAACATAATACTTGCTACTATGTTTACTACCGAAGTAATAATGTTGACCTTGTGTAAACACAAGTAAAGTTTAAAATAAAATTGCAAAATGTGTTATGCAGTCCGCCGTCTACATCTTCCTCGACGCCAACGCCATCTATCGATATTTGTCGTACTAAAAACAATTTAAGTATATAAATGATTTCATCATAAACAATAAGAGCTCTTTAAGTTCCTCAAAAACCTTGAACCTCAAAAAAGATGTTTAGTTTTGATATAGCGCGTGGCTCCAAACATGTATAACGAAAGATCCCCCCCCCCCCCAGATCCGCGTGGACGAGTGCTCGGTGCCGATCCGCTCCATCGAGCTGCAGCTGGTGCGCGTGGAGACGTGCGGCTGCGCCGAGGGGTACTCCAAGGACGGTCAGTGCGCCGAGCGGCCCTCTCTGTGTAACGTTGACATCACACCTGACTAGGAGTAACATGAAAGTTGCGGGGGAAAACTTGCAAAGTCGCAATATTGAGTATCAAGCACCATTACAAAATTGTCCAATACCTATTGAAGAATAATGTACATGACAGGAGCTGAGTTTCAGTACTTCGAGAGTACTTGCTACATAGTCAGATACGTCTCACTTCTTTTACAAGCAAAGCCATTGTAGAGGTTGCATTCTTTCATTTCATATTGGTTTTTGGACAGATATGAGATTGCAATATCAGGCAGAGATGGCGTTATAATAGGGCACATTCAACGCGAAAAAGACGTGAACACTGACTTCTGAGACTGACTGAGTTTCTGACCACTTCAGCAATATGAAAGAAGTAATAGAGCGTATGTTGCAGCGACAGAGATCCAGAACATCCAGATAGGCGAGGGCGACGTGTGTCGCGCGCGCGACATCCCGCTGTACATGGTGCTGCCGCGTCTCTTCACGTGCCCCACCACCAGCACCGTCAACTTCAAGATAGGTACCGCACACTTACCTCGACCTAATGATCTGATCGAATTCCGGTCAGGGTCAAATATGCACTAGACATTATAGTCCTCAGGCAATAGCACAACAATCACCAGGAGCGTAGCTACCGCCGCATCAACCAAATCAAAGAATCAACGGCTCCAGGCTACAGGACTGCAAAAATCAAAAAATAATGTCCACATTATGTTCTGTGCTAGTAGGGTTTATTTTGTTAAAAAAGCACACCTTTTGTAGGCTAAAGAGGAGCCCCCAAAAAATGTTTGATACACGATCCCTTGGTGAGTACCAAGGGGTCAAACATTTTTCGGGGGCTCCTTTTTACCACACACCCCTGACCGTCACTCCCACAGCACAGAAACACTAGACTGGTCATCTATCTAGTTACCTGTTTATGACCAAAATATTTTACTGTTTCAGAATTCGAGCTCAACATCGCAGTGATATTTGAAGACGATTATTTAGTGACTGAAAACTTTCCAATATTACTCCTGAGGAGTAGATAAGATTAAGAATGTAAAATAAAAATTAATATAAAATATACCTAATTAAAACATATACATCTGAACTTGTTTTTATTTTATTTACAACTAGCTATTGCCCGGGACTTCGTACGCTATATGCGCGTACGAAGTCGCGGCCCATAGTTATTTTTCCCGTTCCCGTAAGAATTTTGAAAACAAATTTAATTATACTTAGAAACCTTCCTCCTGAAATACTCTATCCATTGCTGAAAACTGAATTATAATCAGTTGGGTAGTTTAAAGATTTAGGTCTGATTTTTCAATAGTCAGACAGCTTTTTGGATTGGAAGAATAAATAAGTCATATTGATATATTTTCCATACAAAAGCTGTCAAACGACCATTTTTATTCCTCGGATAAGAGTTATTGGACTATTGAAAAATCAGTCTGCGGAAGTGACTTCATTTTTTACCATATAAAAGAAGGAAGTTGCAAACTAGATACCAGTGATTGTTCGCCCTCGAACGTTTGTTCGCTGATATATTATTAGAATAATTATCTTTAATTCATGTATTACACAGGTTTTTTAGGGTTCCGTACCCGAAGGATAACCAACGGGACCTATTATAAGAGTGCGCAAAATAAGTCTGCGCGCGGAAATTGGAACTAAACTCGACGCGACACGCAACGGCAAAATATTCTTTGTAAGAAATTGTATGAGGTTTAACGCACTACGCAGCAGCGTAACTACGCGCCGCGACACTTCAAGTGCGAACGTTGTTACGTGTCGCGTCGCTCCGCTGCCGCGAAGCGTCGCCCCGTGCGGTCGAGCCTTAAGGCTTAAATTCCTCGACAACTGACGCTGATGTCACCTTACTAAAGCACATCAACACATGAGGCGCTCAGGATGCCATTATGTGATCTCTCTAAGGCGTTTAATTGAGTTGATCACGATACATTGCTTCTGAAGCTCGAGCATTACGGAGTAGGCAAAACAGCGTTAAACTAAGTCAAATCTTATTTGAATAATAGACAGCAATTACTTCAAATAAACGGTGTCAATTCGCTGGGATTAAACGTGAAAATGTGCGTACCCCAAGGCTCGATTTTGGGTCCTTTCTTGTTTTTAGTATCAATATCAATGATTTACCCACCCTATTTATTACAAATACAAATAATACAAAATCCTTTATTTCAAATAGACCAGTTTACAGGCACTTTTGAATAGTCAAGGTATGTCAGTCAAATAGATGAAGCTAATTCTGCCGCGCTAGCGACAAGAGTAGCAAGTTATTCTGCAACAAAACAAACTCACCGACCCTATCTCCAGCGCGGCAGTTGCACGTTCCAAAGAGTAGATCCTATGGAGAAGAACGTGCAAGAAACTCCATGGACACTCTTTTATACACTGCCTTAAAAGGCAGTGTATAAATACACTGCCTTTTTACAAAATCATGGTTAGATTATTTAATGAGTATACAATGCAAAGATAATCTTACAATCTTCAGCAGGTCCAACAATGTTTTCACATCTTCATCAAAGTTCGGGCATTTTAGTCGTTGTGGAGCGGACCAGCATTGAGCCAAGCATTTTTGTCGTCAATGTACTCCCCTAATTTATAATATGCTGGTTTGCATAGTGTGCGTTTTACACAGTTTTTAAATTTCGTCTCATTTAGTTCTAGTATATGTGGCGGTATTTTGTTATAAAACTTTAAACAGTATCCCATGAAAGATGTTGCTACTTTAGTAAGTCTGAAACCTGGTTGAACTAACTGATTCCTATTTCTAGTGACATAGTTATGTCTGTCGCCTCGTTTACTGAAAAGATGTAGATTCTTTCTAACGAACATAATATTTTCATAAATATATCCCTTAGAAGCCTGATTTTCCAAATTAAATTAAAAAAAATACCTATGTGTTCACTGCAGGAGCTAGATAAAGGAAAAAATAATGAAAAAAATCATAATACATATTTCATATATTTATTTCGAAAAAAAAAACATATTGTATATCGTTTATTTATACAAGCGGCATATTACATTAAAGATGACTTACAGTTATAAGAACACAATAGTTAATTTGCCTGAACTAGGATAAACCTGTGCTTCAGGCTATAAAGTGCTTATTTAAACCTAATTAGCTTAAAATAATAAATTAACAATAAATCAAATGACTACAATTAAAAATTAACTTAAAGGGCACAACAAGTTTTACTTACAGACATACGTAGTATCTCTATGTAGTCTGTGTTACAGACCGAAAGAAGATCTTCTGTCTCTACGTAAGAAATGCTTTGTAAATATTGTAAAATTGTTTTTTTACAGCTATAATAATTTAACTTATAAATACTTAGTTTTCTATTTAATCTATTGTACAGAAATGGACCTAAAAATGAACAAAATCTTTTTACATACACATATTTTGAAATCGCATTAGAGTCGCATACAATGTCATTCCGTCTCTTGTACACACATGTCACATGTATCAATTTTGATACTTCAGGCATTACCTATGGCCATAAATATTTCGGATGAACTAATTATGCTCATAAGTATGACATAATGCGAAACATTGGGTGTTTTTATTGTCACATGAAACTTTACATTTTTTGCATTTCCAAGAGGTAAGTTTTCTACAATTGTTATGTTTACATTTATTTCTTGAATTCATAAATATTTTTCCATGGCCAACACGGACATGACGGTAGTACCTACTTGTACACCCACCCGTGGTCTTTTAGACGGTTCAGGAATCTCTGCTCGTCGACTGTTGGAACTTGGTCTTCCTCTTTTATTTTTCTAGCTCTGATAGTCTCTTTGACTCGAGTAGTAGTCAATGTCATCTTCATTACCGCTGGACTCGTCCTCTGAAATTTCACCATTTTCGAGCTGTCTCAAAATGGCTTCGATACATCCGGCTTCATTTTCGATAAATATCTACCGCGTGTATCTGACATCGACGCACAAACGATTTCCATGGGTCCAGGGCATGATTCTGGACACCCCAGTGTTGGAATTTTTCGTCGGTTCTTTTCTCATTTTTTCATTTTTTTCAAGAGTACCACAAATAGGTATCAGCTCAGCTGAGCTGATATCTATTTGTGGTTTTATTCAGATTGCTCTTTTTAGTGAAAGTAGTTAATTAATTATTTTTTTATTAAAAATCTCATTGGGTTAGGTCAGAATAACGATTATGAGCAGTCTAAAGTAAAAAAAACCCTTGAAAAAAATTAAAAAATGAGAAAAAAGCCGACGAAAAATTCTAAGTCTAGGGTGTCCAGAATCATGCCCTGGACCCATGGAAATCGTTTGTGCGTCGATGTCAGATACACGCGGTATAAAGAAATTGATAAAAAAAAAAGTAATTCCAACACCAAGCAGAAAAATTAAAAAAAGCAAATATACATTCAAAAATATGTTTAGCTAAAGAATTAGTCGGGAGGTTTCATGCAGCTCGGAATGCCTGAAGTATTAAAATTGATACCCACAAAAATAGCACGATTTTCTTCAAGCAAAGAAGACAATCGAAAAAAATATATGTATTTTAGTAAAAATAAGACATTGACTTATCTCAAAACTATTTTATTATTCGCAAAAAGAAAATTCCTCACAGGTTTATTGCGCAAAACTTTTTCAAAAAGTAAGGTCACTTGGTCACTTGTTCAATACGGCGGGAAAGCAAAATGTCATAGATAATTAATCAAACAATGTTGACATTTGTTTTTTTTTAATTTTGGTCGAAAGAACATTATGCAGTAATGTTCACAATCATACAGCCTAAAATTTAAAATACGAGTAACTGCAAGCGTACATTGACTTGAAAAGTTCGGTATCATAATTGAAACTCAAGGCATTTAAGGGATATTGACAAGGGACCGTCATGATGTTAATTTCTTTAAACAGTTCTCTTAGAGAATCTCTCCGGCGCAGATGGTAAATGGCTCTGATGGCTCTTTTCTGCAAAATGAAAATAGACAACATTGCAACAAATAGGGTAAAATGCTTGGCTGAATGCTGGTCCTGCTCCGCAGCCACAGCCACTAGGGCGCACAAACTAATCTATACATTATATATTTGGAGACATTGTTGAACCGGCTGAAGATTGGAAGATTGTAAGAAAGCAATATTTGCATTGTAGACTCAATTTTATCATTGTATAATTTCATCTTTAAACGGCATATGTGTGAGTACTGTGTATCTTTAACTTAAACTTGAGCTATCAGTTTTAAGTTTTTGTGCATTTTGATCGATTTAACAGCACAATAGTGGAAAATCATTATAGTGATGGTACGAACCGGCCGGTTTTTTATGCAGATCTGTTTCCCATAGAGTTAACTCCCATTTGCCTGTAAGCAATGATGAATACTGCAGTTATTTTGAGGGACAGGATGGGATGTTACGCCACCATTTCCCACAAAAGGCGAAGCCAAAAGACCTTGACTCAAGCTACTATGCTGTATTAAAAAAAGTGTTGCGTTCCGTACCACTTATCTCCGATACTTCTCAATCTTTTTTCATTTTATTGTTATCTTGCGGTCCTATCCACAGGTCCTCCCATAAAAAACCATAATTAGCAGATTCAAACGTGTTAAATTAGGTAGAGTAATAAAATGATGTGTGTAAAAATTGTTTCAGTTGTATCATCGATAAAATGACAACATAAAGATAAAGATCAACACAGGAATGTAGAAAGAAACGGAACGTAATTTATTTGTTATTGTTTTGGTGTCGCTTTTCTTATACGTCAGTGCTTTTCACGGTTTTATTGTAGTGTAGTGAATACTTAAAATTTCTAAAATAAATGAGAAGCAATAACAAATGTAATGTATCAATTTCAGAATCATGAAATTTACCATCCCAATCCCTATCAGCATCACTGTCAACGTTTCGTTGAACACTCCAAAAACCCACCCCTGCTCACTGTAACACAAAACAACCACTTTGAAGTCCCTGCTCCTCATCATGTTGTTTCCACTCAACCTGTTGGTGTTCAGGCACCTCCTGCAGCTCAGACCCTGCCGCTCAGGCCAGCTGTTGAGAAGAAGAAGAAATTGGTGACGAACAAGAGCAGTGTGGACACTTCCACGTTCAGCATAGAGGAGAGATTGGTAGCCGCGGCGTGGGTGCACGAGCGGAAACATACCAAGAGTAGTTTGAGCCAAGTAAGCTTCATAATGCTAATTACTAAATGGAAATCAACAAAATATTATCATGTGAATGCCTGTTCATATGGCAGCCCGAAATTATGCAATATTCGAAATCATACCTAAGTAAGTATGTAACTGTTTCAGATAAAGCATAGCTTTAGACAAAGATTCGGACGAGACCCGCCAGCTAAGAACACCCTGTTAGCATGGGAACGCAAGCTGTTCTCCACAGGGAGTGTACATGATGCTCCCCGGCCTGGTCGCCCTGTCAACAGGTCAGCTCTCACTAAGTCTGACTAGATCATACAGTAGCAATGAGTAATGTTTGAGGAACAGAGGAGGATAGAACTGTCAATCAAACTATGAGTCTGGCACATTAACTGCTCCTGCTTTTTTTTATTTGTTGTCTCGGACCCACATAATATATAATAATGTATTTCACCTCAGATTCAATGGTGAATCAAAAACATAATCATAATACTTTGTGTTCTGTAATGAGTTTGATCCATTTGTGTGTGTCACCAATGTAATGTTTGTGTGAACAGACGCGCTCGCATGGAGGAGGTGGCGGCGTCGGTGCGCGCGGCTCCGGCGCTGTCGCTGCGTGCGCGCGCGCTGCAGCTGCGCCTGCCGCGCACCACGCTGCGCACCATCCTGCGCCGCGACCTGCCGCCCGCCAGCCGCCCCGACGATGCAAAACTCCCTGTACCTGCAGGTACTGTTCATGCGTGCGCGCGCTCTTCCCTCGCCCTTATCGGCGGCTGTTCATTTATCATCAGTTGCTGCTCATACACATATCCCTACATTTGCAGGCCTTTGAACTAAATCCCTGGCTGGTCTCATAAAGCAGCCGCCATGGTAAGATAATCTGCCCACCTATTCTGAACCTTCATGTACTGTTTGTTTGTTGTTTAGCAGTTCTCTGAATATAATATTATTGATTATGGCTTGCAGGAAAACCGCAAATAAAACAGAGTGTGAAGAGACAATTGAGAAGGAAGCTGGAGTCACAGCGAGAGGTCAGTCGCGCGGGCGCCGGCGGGGCGTGATGCGCATGCGGCTGTCTGTGGTAGTTATACGTCTCTCAGAGCTAGGAATTCTGTTTGTATACTGTGATTTAATTTAATAAGTTATCTTTGTACTATAACTTGTAAATATCAAAATGAATATCAAAAAATAATTAATTATATTTAAACTTTTTGTTTTTTATTTAACACTTTCACATCATTAAAATAATTAAATTAAAACACTTGAAATCAACAAAATACTTTATTTTTATTGTTAGATAACAGAAAGTAAAGAAAGTTACACTTATGTACACAACCATGATTTTATATAATGTTTAATTAATGTATTGCGTCGATGTTCTGATTGATAACTATTATAATAACAATTTTATTAAAACTTCTCTCTACACAACTTTCTCTTGCTTCACCCCGCACTGTTTACTGTAATTAATGAAACACGGTTTACTTTATAAATATATAATTAGAGTTTTAACAATTGTGAAGCAGGAGCTGTTGTTGCTAGCTCGTAAGCACAGCATGCAATAAATGCTGTGCTTACGAGCTAGCAGCTAATATAATGAAGTTGCAGACTACTACATGAAAAAGACACAAACTTAGAATGTAAGTGTTGCCACACTAACGTCCACCTAGGACACACTGAACGCGCGTGCGCGACACCACTGGTGCGGTCACAAGTAACACGAAGACACCGCACTTTATACAATATCGAATATAGGAGATCTAATTATAATTCAAACTTAGATGTTACTTAAAACTAGAACAACCGTACGTTATGTATCGCTCGGTTGTCCGTGCAATGCGGAAGGTTTCCCCACATTCAGATATGCACTGCACCGCACCCTGTCACCGTCGAAGCATATAATATTCACTACGTCACGTTGAGTCGTGGCCGTTTATAGACGGCTCCCTTTGGAACGGAGTACTAAGCGAATGGAGGATTAGCTTAAAGCCTGGAACAATTTATTGCGCCGTGGTGTGTCGTGGTATCACAAAATAAAATCAATACTTTGCTAATCAGTATCAGATGGTGTCATACTGCGGCAAAACACACCACGAAATTGTGCACCAGGCGCGTAGCTGACAATGCACTTGGCTGTCACCGTGCTGTGCTACGCTTTACACGATGGACAGTTCCCGGATGGGTCTGCTCAGTGGAGTCACAGCAGCTGCAGCGGCTCCGGCAGGTCGCGCATGTCGCGCGAGTCGTGCGAGTCGTGCGGGTCGGCGCTGTGCGGCTGCACGTAGTTCCGGCACAGCCCGAAGAACTTGTACGGACGCAGGTTACGCTTCAGCGCCTCGAACCTACACAGTCATACAAATGTTTCACTGTGCACCGAAATTGGAAAAGATTATTTACAAGATCATTGATTTTAAAATGAGAGCGATGAATATTCTGCAGTTGGATATTCAAAGGCTGAGTTTTCCAACGCCAGATACTTTTGGCGAGGAATATTTATTTACTATTATGCTTTATTATACACCTATGGAGGTCTGGTACTGGTATTCAGCTGAATCCGGTTTGACTGGAAGGCAACCTCAATTTAGTTCGGAAAAGGCTAGGCAGAGGATGATGATTAATTGTACACCTCATTAGCATAGGACAAACAGAAAAGCCACAGGCAAGCAAGTGCACAAGGGCAGTCTTATCGCACACACCAATCCTTTGTAGATAAACTTTGATTTGTTTTTTGTGCTTTATACCGTCAAACGTCAATTGAATTCCACGGCTAGAAGATAAAGAGTGTGCGTAGCCGGGGAACCAGGAGTACTCCGCGGACGGCGCGCCGTTGGTCTCCACGTTGCTGGTGTGGCTCACCGTGAGGATGTCGTGCATGTAGCCGCCTGCACACAACATACACTATACCTATAGCGTACCTCCAGCCGACATGCGCCATACAGTTGGCGCACAGCGCCACGGTCCAGGTGTAGCCGGGGAACCAGGAGTACTCCGCGGACGGCGCGCCGTTGGTCTCCACGTTGCTGGTGTGGCTCACCGTGAGGATGTCGTGCATGTAGCCGCCTGCACACAACATACACTATACCTATAGCGTACCTCCAGCCGACATGCGCCATACAGTTGGCGCACAGCGCCACGGTCCAGGTGTAGCCGGGGAACCAGGAGTACTCCGCGGACGGCGCGCCGTTGGTCTCCACGTTGCTGGTGTGGCTCACCGTGAGGATGTCGTGCATGTAGCCGCCTGCACACAACATACACTATACCTATAGCGTACCTCCAGCCGACATGCGCCATACAGTTGGCGCACAGCGCCACGGTCCAGGTGTAGCCGGGGAACCAGGAGTACTCCGCGGACGGCGCGCCGTTGGTCTCCACGTTGCTGGTGTGGCTCACCGTGAGGATGTCGTGCATGTAGCCGCCTGCACACAACATACACTATACCTATAGCGTACCTCCAGCCGACATGCGCCATACAGTTGGCGCACAGCGCCACGGTCCAGGTGTAGCCGGGGAACCAGGAGTACTCCGCGGACGGCGCGCCGTTGGTCTCCACGTTGCTGGTGTGGCTCACCGTGAGGATGTCGTGCATGTAGCCGCCTGCACACAACATACACTATACCTATAGCGTACCTCCAGCCGACATGCGCCATACAGTTGGCGCACAGCGCCACGGTCCAGGTGTAGCCGGGGAACCAGGAGTACTCCGCGGACGGCGCGCCGTTGGTCTCCACGTTGCTGGTGTGGCTCACCGTGAGGATGTCGTGCATGTAGCCGCCTGCACACAACATACACTATACCTATAGCGTACCTCCAGCCGACATGCGCCATACAGTTGGCGCACAGCGCCACGGTCCAGGTGTAGCCGGGGAACCAGGAGTACTCCGCGGACGGCGCGCCGTTGGTCTCCACGTTGCTGGTGTGGCTCACCGTGAGGATGTCGTGCATGTAGCCGCCTGCACACAACATACACTATACCTATAGCGTACCTCCAGCCGACATGCGCCATACAGTTGGCGCACAGCGCCACGGTCCAGGTGTAGCCGGGGAACCAGGAGTACTCCGCGGACGGCGCGCCGTTGGTCTCCACGTTGCTGGTGTGGCTCACCGTGAGGATGTCGTGCATGTAGCCGCCTGCACACAACATACACTATACCTATAGCGTACCTCCAGCCGACATGCGCCATACAGTTGGCGCACAGCGCCACGGTCCAGGTGTAGCCGGGGAACCAGGAGTACTCCGCGGACGGCGCGCCGTTGGTCTCCACGTTGCTGGTGTGGCTCACCGTGAGGATGTCGTGCATGTAGCCGCCTGCACACAACATACACTATACCTATAGCGTACCTCCAGCCGACATGCGCCATACAGTTGGCGCACAGCGCCACGGTCCAGGTGTAGCCGGGGAACCAGGAGTACTCCGCGGACGGCGCGCCGTTGGTCTCCACGTTGCTGGTGTGGCTCACCGTGAGGATGTCGTGCATGTAGCCGCCTGCACACAACATACACTATACCTATAGCGTACCTCCAGCCGACATGCGCCATACAGTTGGCGCACAGCGCCACGGTCCAGGTGTAGCCGGGGAACCAGGAGTACTCCGCGGACGGCGCGCCGTTGGTCTCCACGTTGCTGGTGTGGCTCACCGTGAGGATGTCGTGCATGTAGCCGCCTGCACACAACATACATTAGACCTATAGCGTACTACACACTCGGTGCACTCTAGGTGTACGAGTGAGCACTCCATGTGTTACTATTCTGTGGCAATTGACTACATAGGAATAGAAATAGGATTTAGACTCTAGGAATGTTCAACTTTGAAACGACCAATATTAATATTATAAATGTGTCAGTAACTCTGTCTCATCTGTCTGTTACAGGGATTTGTAAGAAACATGGCATACGGGTAAACTATGTCCCGGAATAGGAAATAGAATACCTTCATCCTGGTGGTATGTTCCCTTGGCATAATTTTGAAACATCGCGCGGGCGAAGCCGCTTTCAGAAGCTAATTAGTTATACATGAAAAATCAGTATTTACCTAAATTAGTATAATTGGAGTGCACGCCCTCGCTGGACATCGCGAAGATGTGCTCTCTGCGCGCGATCTGTGTCATACAGGACGAGCAGCACAACACGCTTTTCTGGAAACAAATTCAATTGGGAGTGAAAACTAAATTTGTAACTTATATTATTTTTTTATTACTACACTGCAGGGCAACTGCCTCCATCCCTTTCTTCTTTCAAATCTTCCCGACTCTAGGTTAGTATGGACCAATCCTGTCGATAGGCGTCTAGCTCGTTCCGTCATCTTCGCCTGGGCAGCCTGTATGTGAGAGCAGGGTGCTAGTTACCCTGTTGATGAAGTGGCACTCCATGTGCAGGCGCAGCAGCGCGTTGTCGACGACGAAGAGCGCGAGGCGGTCGGCGGCCGACAGCGCCAGGTTGGAGGCCACCCAGAAGGACAGCGACACGGGCTCGTCCGGCAGCCGGTCCTCCAGCGACAGCGACGCGAAGTGCTCGCGGATGACGCGGCGCAGGCGCGACAGCTCGAACATGTCGTACACGAAGCGCGGCCACGCCGTCGCCGCCGCGTCCAGCGCGCGCAGCCGCTGCTGCACCGGCTCGCTACACGGGAATATTTATTTACTATGTGGAGTATCATCACCACATTGCTGATATTCGATAATAATATACGTAATGCCGTTTAAAAGTCTCCATGCTTAAGAAATGTGAATGCGCGGACAAGTCTTGCTCTAGCCACGTCTTTAGTCTGACCGAATGTTTAGAGGACGGATACGAGGCTATCAGAGTTTACAGTGTCGTCTTTATTGACCTTTCGGCAGCTAACGAAACCATTAACATCAAAGTTTACATAGAACAGTTGGCACCCTTACTAAAGATCATAGATTTGTGCGCATATTGAGTCCTGCACAATCGCCGCTTCCAGGTAAATTATCATTCCACCAAGAAGAGCAGATGGCGGCGACAAAAGAACGGTCTGCCTCAGGGCAGCGTGTTGGCGCCGACGCTATTTAACATTGATACAAACGACCAGCCTACCACGAGGAACTATCAAATCAAATTTAAAATGTATAAAGTTTGCCTTGCCAAATGTTAGAAATTTAGGTCCTAATGTAATCTTAAGTGACGAGGTGCTTGAAACTGTGGACACGGCAGTATTTTTGGGCATAACTGTTGATTCCAAACTACAATGGGGCCCACATATATCAAGCCTGTCGGGAAGGCTCAGCTCTGCCGTATACGCCGTTAGGAAAGTTAGACAATTTACTGACGTTGATACAGCTAGGTTAGTCTATTTTAGTTATTTCCATAGTGTTATGTCCTACGGTATTTTATTGTGGGGAAAAGCTGCTGATATACAAAATATATTTGTCTTACAAAAACGTGCTGTGCGAGCAATATATCAGCTAGGGTCAAAAGCTTCATTAAGAGAAATTTTCAAAGAGATTGGAATTCTCACGGTAGCATCTCAATTTATTTTTGCAAACATTTTATATATTAGGCAAAACATACATTTATACAGTAAAACGAGCGACATCCACAACTTTAACACCAGAAACAAGCACAAGCTACATGCTCCTTCACACCGACTTCGTAAGGTCCATGATTCATTTGTGGGGTGTGTGTATCCGTTTATACAATAGACTTCCAATTTCTTATCTTGATCTGCCTTTTAACTCATTTAAAGAAAAAGTAAAATCTAACCTCTGTTCCAAGGCATACTATTCTATTAATGATTATTTAGACGATAAGAATAGTTGGTCGCTGTGTTGAACGCAAGACAAATTATCATGTTCCTTGAGTAGATAGTATAGTAGTTTTATGACAGGTTATATGTAAGAGGATTCCGGGTGAAACTCGCTTCCATCTTCGGCCTAATCATCACTTTCCATCAGGTGAGATTTGGGTCAAGAGTTTCCCCGTTTTGAATAAAAAAAAAAAAAAAAAAAAAAAAATATGTGTTCATATAATTTTTTATTTTATTTTATTTGTTCTTTTATTTTCTTTTTTTTTATTTATTTGTCTGACTATGTAGGTCATTTTTTTATACTTATTTAAATCCACATACGTCAACACTTGCTTAAGTGTGTATTTTGTTTTACGGTCATAGTGCTAGTAGCTAACAAGTGATAAATAATGTATATATTTATTTTTATGTCATGTAAATTTTAGAAGGAATTTTGAATTTTTGGATTACTTTGCATATTAATTAGTGTAAAATTCTAGTTCCTAAAACGTAACAGACAGTTGTGTTGCTGGGGAGTTTGTTGGCCACTTCTTCTCCACAGCTAAAACACTAGGAAGTGGTGACGGGCGGGCGTTTTGGGGGACTGTCTTTTGTAAAACATGACGTTCAAAAAGTGCTGGCCCTCAGCCTAATTTGAATAAATGACTTTTGAATATTGAATTTTTTTTGAATTTTGAAATTAATTCAAGTTATTTGAGTAAAACAATAAACACATTTTTACTTAAATCTATGTCAAGTTCACGGGTGTTATGTGCCTGAACTAGGACATCCTGTGTTTTATGCGAAAGTAGGCAAATATTATGAAGTAATCACGGTAATTATAAATGTAATAAAATGGTCATGTATAGCTATGTAAAAAGTGTAAAAACAAATCATACTTCTTAAAACCTTAGTATACTAACTTAGCTAACTAAAATAAAATAACAGGACACAAACTACCTTTATTTCAATACCGCTAGCAACCTCTCGTTATCTTCGTAAGATAAACTTTGAAGAGTTTCCTCGAGAGTATTCTTACAATTACTAAAATTTTGGGAATAGATGTTTGCTTTTGCGTTTAGTCTATTATAGAATAGTGAATCTAGTCTGCAAGATATCTTAGCTTTTTGAACACGAATATCAGCTTACGAATTCTCTTATTTAATGCTTCCGTATGATGTTTGAAGGTTAGGGTTTCGTCAATTAAATAACACCCAAGTATTTTATTTTGTTGGTCTTGTTAATAATGTACAACAATGGGCATGCAACGTTGGAGGAATATTTTAAGTTTTTTTGCGCATCAAAAACTTTATGTAATGTGTCTTTAGAGCAATAAGAGTTAGTGAGTTATGCTGAAGCCATTTATTTACCATACTGAAATCATCTTGCGCGAGCTTTCGGATTCAACCAAAAAATGATAATAATCTCTTCAAAGTTAGACTGAATAGGCTCCTTCAGGGTAAGCTTGCTCCATCGTAGACTTTGTCTCTGTCATCTCTGACCAAGACTAGAATCAAGAGCAAACCCATCTCAAATAATAATAAAAAAGAACAGCAGTGTTATCCGCGTAAGATATTATTGTGCCATGCTTTAGCTTCAGATTACAAAGGTCATTTATGTATATCAGAAATAAAGTGGACCCCAAAATACTTCCTTGGGGAACACCAAGAGTCGTGGTTTTTTGGTCTGCGCTGATAACACTGCCAATCTTCACGCACTGAGTACGGTCTTGAAAGTAGCTTTTGAAAAGTTTCAGCTGAATTTGTTTTATACCCACTGCCACTCACTATGGTCGAACACTGTTCGAACCCTAGGTACCTAGGTATGACATTGGCCTAAACTTACAAGTCACACTGCTACAAAACTAAGCAGAAGGGATATGAAATAATTGAGTATCCGCGTGGCCGCTGCGAATATAATCTGGCTAAAAGGGGGATTATTTATCCATCTAAGACCCGGTGCGAGTATGCGACTGAGGTGCGGTCCAGACCAAGGATGAAATTTCAGATCTGGATATGGATATAACGGGTGTAAGGGACAGCCCTCCTCAAACTGATAGGGTGATTTCAGTATATCGTACTAAGTTGACCGGTACATGAAATAATTTCAGGAACTTTATGGGAATCCAATAAAACTGATTTGTTTAATTACCTCACTCGCAAGTCGCAATGTATCGCTACCTCTGCAAAACGCACGCAGCGAACGGCAGCGCAGCGAGCTTTCGAAAGGATAGCTGCGCCCGCGCTAGGTTTTAACAGCAGATTTCATGCGTCGTTCATGAGATTTTTATTTTTTCATTTTAGCTGTGTTATTTACATTAATGGAGCTCTGCATACAGATTATGTAACTTTACATTGAAATAAAGCAAAAAAAATGAAAAATCGAAAAAAAAAAAAAAAAAACCTGAGGAAATTTCCACTGGAATATGATTCAAAATAAGGAGCTGATTGCACCCTGGTAATTTGTGGAAGGCTGTCCCTTACACCCTGTATTATAGCGGTTTCGGACATGATTACAGATATGAAATGATTTGGGATTAATTAGTTTCGGATAGTTTAGGTTAGAGTGTAGCAGTGCGCACACCGCACAGGCAGTACGTACAGGCGGCGCGGCGTGCGCAGCGGGTCCAGCGAGGCCAGGCGCGCGGCGCGCAGCGTGTCGCGCGCGGACATCTCCGGCAGCACCTGCACCTCCACGAAGCGCATCCTAACCACACAATGCACGATACTTTATTATAGTCTGCTGGTACACTCCACATAGCTAATCTGTATACATTCTTATTAGTATTCAGATTAATAAATACTAGTATCTGGCATAATACTAGTAGGCTAAATTCCATGCAAAGTTTAAAAACTATGGAAATCTTTCGGATCATCAATCTTTTGTTATTTTACGTCAGCGCGCTAAAGATTTGGAGAAGGAAATGTTTGATAACTACATTTTCTAACATGGAATCAGCTATTACTAAAAATCCTAGGGCTTTCTGGCGATATGTAAAATCCAAACAACAAACCAACTGTTACCCGTCTGTTTTTAAATTTGGTGAAATTTCGTCCAACAATAGAGAGGAAATCTGTAATATGTTCGGTGACTATTTTTTTTCTAATTTCCAAGAACGAAGTGAATATGATGAGTTTTTGACCACTGTTGGAATGGATGAGCAGGTTAGTCCGACTGCTGGTTGTATATCTGACATTTGCACTATTGATATACGGGAGGAGGAAGAGAAATAGACCCTAATAAATCTGCAGGCCCTGATAACATTTCTCCAATTTTCATATCTAAATGTGCCAAGTGTCTATCGGTACCGTTGACGGTTGACGATTTTATTTAAACGTTCATTTGTATTAGGAGTTGTAACCACTATCTGGAAGTCAGCGTATATAATGCCGATCCACAAAAAAGGACCTAAGGACAGTATAGACAATTATAGACCAATTTCCAAACTTTGTGTATTTGCTAAAGTTATGGAGAAAATTGTACACAGACAACTGTCTTCCTCTCTCAAGCTATATTTTGCGGAACAGCAACATGGATTTTTAAAAGGGCGGTCTACGACATCCAATCTCGCTGTCTGTGGTCACTTTCTGAAGGAGCACATTTCCAGGAGGCGCAGGTCGACATTATACACACTGACTACAGCAAATGTTTTGATCGAATTGATCATGCACTCCTTTTGCGTAAACTGTTATTGGCTGGTGTGAGGGGGTAATTTGTTTAGATGGTTCTCAACTTCTCATCATATGTGGAGAACAGGTGTCAGACGGTGGTCCTCAATGGGTTTACTTCGAGAGTGATGTTCATTCCATCGGGGGTGCCTCAGGGATCCTTATTGGGGCCTCTTTTTGTATTTGTATTTAATATTTTTATAAATGACATAGCATCTTGTTTCCTATATTCGAAAATTTTACTGTATGCGGATGATATGAAAATTCTGGGTCTAGTATCAACCATTGAGGATTCTTGTCTCTTACAGGGAGATTTGGATCGATTTCAAGATTACTGTGCTAAAAATAGGTTACACTTAAATGTTTCCAAATATTATGTATGCACATTTAGTCGTAAGCCAAACCCTATTCAGTACGATTACGATTCAGTGCTATCGAATACTCTAATAGCAAGAGTCAATGTCATTCGGGACCTTGGAGTTACTTTTGACTCAAAGCTTTTGTTTGATGCTCATATAAATAACAGTCACTAAAGCTTCTAAAGCCTTAGGTTTTATTTTTAGGCTTTCTAATGACTTTAAGAATGTCAAGACAATGAAAATTCTTTATTGTGCGTTTGTCCGTAGCCATCTTGAATATGCTTCTCAAATTTGGAATCCCACCTATAATTTTTACATCAATCATACAAAAGCGGCAAGCATACAAAAGCGGTTTTTAAGGTACACTCAATATCGCTCAAAAATCTTTCTCCCTAATTAAATGAGTCGGTGTAAAAAAAATCATTTTCTGCCACTACACGAGCGAAGAAAAGTTGCGGATCTCACATTTTTATTCAGTATTATGAACGGATCTACTGATGTCCCTGAGCTGGTAAGCAAGATCGGACTTCGTGTGCCGTGTGCGTTTCTTCGCAGATCGCGTCTCCTTCATGTTCCTCAAGTTAAAACGAACTACAGAAAGAACTCGTATATCATAAGAGCTTGTCGTACGTTTAATATGGTGTGTCAGGATCTCGTGCTTGATTTATTTAACAGCAGCGTTAAAAAAGTTAAAGGCGGTTTGACTCATCACTTCTTTGGTGTTTGATCACCGTCTTGAGTTTTGTTTTTTTTTGTTGTTGTATCGAACGTGAGTATTCGCCTGCTAGCTGTTTTCGTGAATTTGTTTTTATTATTCTTTCAAAATATAAGTGAAAACTTGTTAATGGCCATTTTTTACATATTGTTACCTTATATTGTTATGTAATTAGCTGTAAGTTTTCCTAAAATTAATAAAATAAAAATAAAATAAAATACTAATGTAAGATTAATGTAAATGTCGTCAGCACATTCAAGACATAGTACTTGCCTGGCATAAGCGTGCACAGGCACGCTAGCGCGCGGCACGCGCAGCAGTCGGAAGCGGTGGATGGCGCGCGCCTTGAACGTGAGCGCCGCCGCCGGAGCCGCCGGGGCCGCGTCCTCCACGCCCGCCATCACCACCTCGCACAGCACGCCGTAGCCCGACAGCATCGTGCCCGACTCGCTGCCACATGCGAAACGTTAACATCTAATCATCTAAAGTAAATCAGAACCGAAGTCAGACTGAGAGGTGAAGGTGGTGGCAGAGAGATGTGCGATGAAGGGCGATGACAGAGTAATAACATGACGAGGGAGTTCTTCACACGAAATGCATAAATCTGTTCGTACACGTTATCTGCGATGCGTTTTCGTCAGATTAAAATTTCCGATTTCAAAGTGTCGGGACCAGAGGTATATCAATCGGATGTTCGGCTTATCACTCAGAGTCAAGCTGCGTAACATCCCTAGATACTTGTTTACATGTTTGCCATGCAATTTCATATAAAAAAATCACAAAAACGCGTAGATCATCATTATATCAGCCGAAGGACGGGCACTATGCTGAACTCGACCTATTTGGCGCAGCCGCGGGGCACACAATGTTACTTTTTTCAAAACTTCTTTCAGACTCACTCGGGACAGAGCAGACCGAAGAGCTTGTCGTGGTTGATGGCGTTGACGAGCAGCGCGGCGTCGGGCGCGTGCGGCAGCAGCATGGGCACGGTCTCGCCCGGGAACAGCACGCCGTGGTGCGCCGCCGCCGGCACGCGCCCGCGCCAGCCCGCCTCCAGCACGCAGCGCCCGCCCACGTTCACCAGCCCCGGGCCCAAGTACTGCGGGGAGGAGGATATTTCATTACTTAAACCTATCTCTACACTACATCTACATGGTTCTGGTCTCCTGGTACACTCATAATTCCAGCCCCAAAACTACTTCCATATTTTTCTGGTGTCCTGTTACTTTGTAACCCTAACTGCTAACAATTCCAGCTCCAAAAAAACTTTTTACAAAAAAATACAACCGACCGTGTGTGGTGTGTGCGGTGTTTTTGTTAGTTTCTTCGTATTTTGACACCGCTTCCGAAATTAAAGTTATTTTTACTTTGTAGTATTTTTTTTTTGGAAGTCGGTTGTATTTTATTGTAAAAAGTTTTTATTTTTCAGTTTGTGGTACCCCATACCTAACAACACCACCGCAAAATCGCGGAAAAGCAAAATATGCAATTTCGATTACTTGGATGACATAAAACAATCACCCAAGTACAGTACGAATAATCTAAGTTTACCCATGCGAAGTACGTCGCAATCGATTGCGCAGGATGTCAATTTGACAAGAAACATAGAAAAGCGCATGCGCGGGTACGTCGCGTATGCTGTCTCAGTCACTCGTATACGTTTGATGCATACTTGTGCCTCGCTTCCTCAATGCAATACGACTGTTGGTGCGAAAAGTGTTAAACGTTGTTATTGTTTTAATTAATTATTCTGGTTTTTTCTTACTGTTTGACTTGTATTTTGTGTTTTCTTGTAGTGTATGTGTTTGTTGTGTTACTTTGTGATCGTGTTATTGTTATTGCATGCATTTTTTCATAAATATAACACGTACACAAAAAAAAAACATAATCTACGAACGTAACACTTTTCTACGCGATGGGAACTGCGCGGTCGTCACTAACAGCCAACTTCGCATGGGTAAAGTTAGAATATTCGTACTGTAGACGAATTCCAGCTATTTCGATTTAAAATCCAAAGTTCGTAACTGATTTCGATAAAATTTAAACGGGACCAATCTGCAAGTATATCCTTTCAGATAAAACAAGATTTTTTCAAATCAGTTCATAATTGTCGGAATTATGAGGTAACAAACATAAAAAAAAAAGTTAAAGACCCGTAATGACAGCCACAACCCATCTATAGTCAAGCCCCAAACACAAGGTAACTGCTGTAAATCGTTGAGGAATTACCTCGACTGTCTTTCGGCTCCATCATCAGATCGACTCCAGACCTTCATTAAATTGTAGTGCTTTAAAATACTTAATGACAAAAATTAACAAACGCACTAGTTGCCTGTCACTAGTTGACTTATGTCAACATTGCATTGCACTTAAAATTTAGTCCTGTTTCAAATGAGCCCAAACACGACTACGGTGCTGTAATTTCAAGGTTTGTACTTTTTCTGATGCTCCTGGCTTCAGCATCAGGTCTCTATGTACTTCGGTGTACCCCATTAACAATACGTTTATCAACACATCGAGCCCTTTTCAATGAGCCTAAACACGATATATCTGCTTTTTAACCGACTTTATGACTTTATGACTTGATGATCATGAGACCAAATGTGGCAAATGCCCTATCAAACATCAAAATAATTTACTAAAACAATCCTTGCCTGTTCGAGTAACTTCTTACTGTTAAGGAGTTCTACCTTCCATCATCAGCACAGCTACCTGAGATGGTGACAACCATACGCAAATACACAAGATACTTCATAAAATATGCGAAAAACTATAAGTACGCCTATAAAATTTGAGGGTCGCCCTCGATTTCTCTAAGATCCCATCATCAGATCCTAACTTGGTGACAGTGGGACCACCTCAGAACTATCTACTTTCGAACAAAAAAAGAATTTTGAAAATCCGTCGACAATTGGCAAAGTATTCGATGAACAAACATACAAAAAAAAAAAACATACAATCATCCGAAAATAGTACCTCCTCTTTTTTGTGAAGTCGGTAAAAATACTTTATTTTTATTTATTTATTTATTTATTCCAGTAAACTATCTTACAAAACATCTTCATATCTTCTGCCAAACTGCTGCACAGTTTGTCGGCAGTCAAAGACTTGGTCATGTATTTGGTCTCCTGGTCTAAATGAATCACCTTCTTTTTTTTTTTAAACCTAATACTAATCCTAGTGTGTAAGTTGTAGTAACAAAATTATGTTGTTCTTGAAATCTGAGATCTGTAATATGTTCGGCGACAATTTGTTTTCTAATTTCCAAGAACGAAGTGAATGTGATGAGTTTTTGACCACTGATAGAATGGATGAACATGTTAGTCCGACTGCTGGTTGTATAATATCTGACATATCGTCGGCTTAGAGTGTAAACCTGCTAAGTGCATATCAGGTAAATTTTCAGGAGAGACAAAAAACATTCCTTCAAAAAATCCAAAAAATTTGAACATTCATTATTTGTACGCGTTGTTCCGGATTACATGGAGTTAGCCGCATACTTTTGAAGTTATGGATTTGACAGTTTTACTCATCACGCGTTTTTGTCAATTTTAAAAGAAAACTGACTGTAACTGTTATTCGTATGCCTCTCCGTACCACCACTGCTGAGACCCGACGGGTAACGCGAATAAAAAGTGAACTTGCTTGCGGAATCTTCACGTCTGGATCCTGGTGACGCGAGGCCCCCTGCTTCCCCTGACGGATGCGAGTCGAGTATGTCGAACATTCGCATTCATCAGATTTTTTTTTTTAACTTCTCAATGAATAAACATTCATAATCATATAAAAATTTCAAGCTTACAGGAGCAAATTTTTTTTAATATTTCAGTTCTGTGCCTTCGGCTTGACCTTCGGAGATAACCTACCTTACCTATCTATACACACATGCGTCTACTTACGTCCTTTCATCTCTGAGCGTGTTCCAGGTGCGGGGGTGAGGCGCGGGGATGCCCCCCCGCGCGGGGGGCGACGGCTGCCGCGCGCGACCGCAGAGCGCGCGTTCTCGTTAGTACGCTTACTTTTACCGACTGTATGCACATGTTTCTGTTACGTAGTGATTACGATCAAAATATTACGGATTGATCACGAAAAGTTAATATTTCAACGTTGCTGTAACGTTTTGTGAGTGATTTACCATTGGATATCGGGGTAAGTCATTAAAATTATTTTTTGTTTCTGTGTTGTTACGTTCAAGGTGCGGTTTTTCTGTGAAATTTATTTTGTTTGTGAAATATTGCAAGCTTAGCATGCTCGATGGCATTACTGGTAGCATAATTTTTGTCGGACATCCCATCCACAAAATATGCTCGGGTAGTTATTGTATTTGTCGGACATACCATCCACAATATACATATAACTATTGTGGCGCTGCAAATGCGCTCGTGGGACACGTCGGCCATTCAGCCACAGTCCGGCTAGTCATAGCCACAGCCTGAGTAATGGGCAGCGCGCCTCGAAAACTGGGCGGCGCGGCCCAAGACTTGAGCCGCACGGCTCAAAATTTGGGAGGCGCAGCTCGAAATTTGGGAAGCGCGGCTCAAGGGTTCAGCGGCGCGGCCCGTATATTGGGCAGCGCGGCTCATCGATTGAGCTAGCGGCGCGGGTCGTCTATTCTTTGGCTTACGCACTCAGAATGTCCGAGGGGTTTTTTTGCTTAATCGGTGAACTGCTAGAGGTCAGCTGAATGCACCTGCTTGGGTATTGCATGACCGTTTCACTTTTGATTCAGATGACTCAACAACAAATCCTGGTAACCCTCGGCGAGCTACTGGACGAGCATGCAGCTTCGGACCAGGACGACGAAATTTTGGATCGGGTGAAGCTGCTAGCGCAGGAACATCTCCCGGATGGCTGGTCGCGCTGGGAGGTTACTACAGCGTCAAAAGAAGAAGTGTTCGGTGAGAAGATAGATCCCAATATACTAAACAAATTAGTATTCGCCCTGCCTACTGCAGGCTTAGTCCGAGCATTTGTACCAGAAGCTGATCATCTTTCGGAAAAAGGGTATCGAGAGATAAGGTGCAAGCTTCTTGATTGGGCCTTTACGCGGGCTCTTATTATTGGCCCACCAGCTGTAGCTAACCGCATTCGGGGCTCAGCAGCGCGCACTGAATTTTTTAAGCAATCAGTTGCGGCACTGCGGCCGCTGTTACATACTAGGGCCGAAACCGATCGAATTCTTTCCGGTTCTCGCTCTGAAACCGAAGAAACTTGTAGGAAGAGAAGGAGCTCGTCGTCTTCCACGCCAAGGAGTCAAGAAGCTTCGGCACGCAAACGCAGAAGGGACTCGGTCTCACCTTCCACATCGCGGGATTCCAGAATCGAAGCTCTGGAACAAAAGGTGGAGGGCATGTTTGCAATTCTCTTGGAAAAACTAGAGCAGCGACAGCAGTCCGACTGCGAGTCCGACAAAGAGAATTATTTTTCCGACGGCGAAGAGGATTCTGCTTCAAACACTTCTGACTCTCCGTCATGGAGAGCACCTGCTCTGGACCCAGTTTGGCAAGTTGAGGGAGAAGAAAAGGAAGTCGAATTTCTGCCCTCAACCAAAGAAGCGGACCCTCTCATACCCGAGCCTTCGCTACTAATTAAGACGGAGGGCATTGAGTGCCAAAGATTGGGCACCGATGGCTGGAACCGAATTCGATACAAAGAAGTGGAAAAGCACTTACAGGCTTCGTCCGTATTCAGCGCTCTCAAAGTTAATACGGAGTTGAGCACTCTAGCCTCTCAACCATCTCCTTGGGTGACGAGGCAGGAGAATTTGTTAGGAACGATAACACACGGGCTGCTGCTACAACGTAAGGCCCTTGCGGAAAGTTTAAACGCAATAATTAAGAAGTGTCCGAGCGCCAGCGCGGAACTAAAGCAACTAGTGACGGAGGACTCTGAATTTAAATCAATTTCAGACAGACTCCTCCAGTTTGTGTGCGCTCATCGATCCGAGACCATTGACCTGCGTCGTAAGGCCTTTAAGACAAGGAATGAGATACTTAATAATGCACTCAACAACATTCCTCCATCGTCGACCCACTTATTCGAGGAAAAGCAGCTTAGTACTTTAGTCAAGGATAACGGGGGAGTGGCAGCTGTTTTTATCTCACCAAAAATAATGGAAAAGACCGTTCATTCCTTTCGTAAACCAGCTCCACCGGCTAGATCCAAAGGCGCGAAGCCAACTTGGCGCACCCGACCGGCTACTCAATACTTCCGAAAGAACCACCCGTCGCCCTACCACTCATTCGCTAACCACCCATCATCCAGCAATCCATCACCTAAAGGGCCGTCTAACTACAGTCAACGTAGGGGGAGAGGTGGAAGCAATAAGAAGTCCCGGAAATCGCGTGAAACATATTGACGGTTTTCGAGCGGGACAGCTGGGCGAGTTCCGACCACAATGGGAGAAAATAGGGGCACCAAAAGCGATTTTAAAAATAATTTCGGGTTACACAATACCTTTCGTGTCAAAACCGCCTTCCATTCCCCTACAAGAAAACTTAGAAAGATTCGCGACAAAACCCTCGGACACGATGACCAAAGAGCTCGGACAACTTCTAGCCCAAGGCGTAGTCGAGAAGTGTCATTCCAAAACTGGATTTCTGTCGCGAATGTTTCTAATTCCAAAAACAAACGGAAAGTTCAGGCAAATTTTCGACCTTCGTCGCCTGAATTACTATTTAAACCCTCGAAAATTTCGCCTAGTAAACCAGGCTCAGGTCCCCGATTTTCTCCAACCCGGCGACTTCTTAGGAAAGCTAGACATAAGTCAAGCCTACTTTCATGTGCCAATAAAAGTGAGCCACCGAAGATTTCTTGCGTTCGGTTATTCAAACGAACTCTTCCAGATGACGTCCCTTCCCTTTGGCCTATCCAGCGCGCCGTTAGCTTTCTCCCGCGTCAGCAAATGGGTAGCAGGGTTTCTGAGAACAAAGGGACTACGAATTCTAGTATATTTGGACGATTTCCTTTTAGCACATCAAGACCCGGATGTTCTAAAAAGCCATATTACCTACGCAGTGGGTCTTCTACAGAGCCTCGGCTGGTGCGTGAATTTAGAAAAGTCTGTTCTAAAGGCAACAACAAATTTAGAATTTCTAGGGATTGTGTGGGATACAGAGAGGAACGAGAAAAGGCTTCCGGAAGAGAAAATAATTCGAATATTGACAGATTTAGAGAATCTATTACAAAAGCGCCAATGGACGTGGAGGTCAGGGACTTCACTCATAGGTCGACTGGGTTTTGCAGCTCTGGTAACCCCTCTAGGTCGTCTGTTCACAAGATACATTCAACGCGCCAGTCTAAAACTGGCTCAGAGCCAGCCCAACCGGCTGCGGGTCTTACCGACGCAGGCTGTCAACGACGTTCATTGGTGGACACTCAACGTAAGAATGCCAGGGAAGATTTTCATTCCAGAGCCTACGATTTTTGTTACGACAGATGCGTCAGACGAAGGCTGGGGTGTTCAGATCGGCGATGGTCATCTATTGGGGAAATGGACCACAGAGCAAGCTGCTTGGCACATAAACAGAAGAGAACTATTTACCGTATACATAGCTCTAAAGAAATGTCAGATCACGGTATCAGGACAATCGATCATGATTCAATCCGACAACAGAACGGTGGTGTCGTATCTAAAGAATCAGGGAGGATCACGGTCCAGAGTTTTGTTAGAGGAATCCAAAAAGATCTTATTACTAGCGGAAAGCTTACGAGTAACCATTCATTCCTTCTACCTCCCTGGGCGTTACAATTCTATAGCCGACTGTTTGTCAAGGGGAAAAAGTCTCCCGGATTGGCATGTCGTAGACGAGGTCACAACAAAAGTGTTCCTCAAGTGGGGTACTCCTCAGATAGATTTATTCGCAACCAGTCGATCGAAAGTAGTCTCGACATATGCGTCAATAGAAGCATGGGACACGCAAGCAATGTTCATCAACGCATTCAGCCAGAGTTGGCATTACAGACTGGCATGGGTCTTTCCACCTCCTCCTCTGATTCCCAGAGTACTAAGACATCTCAACCAATCTTCGGGAACGTACCTACTGATGGTTCCACGCTGGGAAACAGTGTTTTGGAGGGGCGACCTGAAACGACGGGCTCTGGAAGCCCCCATGCAGGTACGCAATATCAACAGTTGTCTGGTCGACCTATCCACTGGTCGCCCTCTGCCGAATGCAGCAGACCTCTGTTTCGAGGTTTGGAAGATACGGGGTGGGGTGAACTTATAGCAGATATGGATCCTGGTGATATAGATCTTTTACAATCAGCATGGCGTGATTCCACGTGGCGCACCTATGAGTCTAGCTGGAAACAGTGGGTCTCGTGGTGCAGACAAAATGGGAAAAGCCCTAGTAATCCTCGACCCCAGGATGTAGCTACCTATTTGGGGTACCTTTTACGTGTAAGAAAGCTCGCAGCGTCAACCATTTTGGTCCACAAGTCAGTTATTTTAACTTTGGCGGATCCCACACAGGAAAAGCGATTGGCAGCTCACCCTTTAGTTTCGACTATAGTCAAAGCTATAGGAATTAAAAAGTGCGCATCCTCTTCATCCAAGTCACAAATCTGGGACGTCCACGATCTGATAAGATGGTTGAGATCTCATTGTCCAAGTGAAGATAGCATATTCCAGGTTTCTCGGCATGTAGCCTTGCTTTTATTGTTGGCATCAGGTCGTCGTATCCACGACCTCACACTCTTATGTATCGACGAACAGCATTGCGATAGGTCAAACACTTCGATAACATTCTGGCCTAAATTTGGCTCTAAGACCGACAACATAAAGAATCGGCAATCGGAATGGCAGTTATCTTGTTCAGGAGACCCAGAATTGAGTTTGGTCAAATGGGTGAATTGCCTGATAGACTTGTCAGCGAGTAGAAGAAGGGCACGATCGAATTTGCATAGTCTTTTTATCACTACACGTGGTGAAGTAAAGGCTGCCACTAGAGCTATAATTGCTGGTTGGTTTAAGACTCCCTTTCGAGATTTAGGCATAAACTATAGTCCGGGTTCAATAAGATCAGCAGTGGCGTCAAGTGACTATCAAAATAATATTCCTTTAGACTCTATCTTGAAAAGAGGGAACTGGAGACGTTCCGACAATTTCTTTAAACATTATTGCAAGTCAATAGAACGTCCTAGAAATGACAACGTTGTCAATGTTCTTAATAACTCATTCTCTGCAGTCTGATTAGTTGTAACTGTTACTGTGATTTTATTGAGATTCAAAAGACTGGAAAAGATCTCTTATTTTAGTTAAATAATAAGTATTTGTTGTTTTTGTTTCGTAAAAGTCTAATTCGATACCTAAGATTTTATTGTCTAACGTATAATGTTTGGTTTTTATTGGACAAAGATCCATTAATCGTTTAGATTATAATAATGATTCTTGCTATTTGAACGCTGTAAGCTAGACCTACGGCATTTGAGATATAGACTTGTATTAGATTTATAATTCCTTTGGGGAATAAATGTATGTCTTAATTTACATAAATATCGGTTTTATTTCAAGGATACTTTATACCTATTCCTGTCACAGTACGCTATAGTAAGAGGGCGCCGGCAGAAAATAGACACGTCTCCGAAGGTCAAGCCGAAGGCACAGAACTGAAATAAGACCGTTTTCCACCCTGAAGGGAAGAAAACGAGTATTTCAGGTCTTGCCGAGGCTTGACCTAAGCAAGTCCTTGCCGGCTCTTCGGAGTAAGCGTACTAACGAGAACGCGCGCTCTGCGGTCGCGCGCGGCAGCCGTCGCCCCCCGCGCGGGGGGGCATCCCCGCGCCTCACCCCCGCACCTGGAACACGCTCAGAGATGAAAGGACGTAAGTAGACGCATGTGTGTATAGATAGGTAAGGTAGGTTATCTCCGAAGGTCAAGCCTCGGCAAGACCTGAAATACTCGTTTTCTTCCCTTCAGGGTGGAAAACGGTCTTATTTTTTTTTAATCTCAAGGGTTTAGGGTTGATCACGTGCAGGGCTGATGCGCGCCAGGCGATGGTTACCGTACTTAGCATGCTGTGACTCATCAATGGGTTTACTTTGAGAGGTTTATTCCGTCGGGGGTTCCTCAAGGATCCTTATTGGGGCCTCTTTTATTTAATATTTTTATAAATGACAGCATCTTGATTCCTATGTTCGAAAATTTTACTGTATACGGATGATATGAAAATTCTGGGTCTAGTATCGACCATTGAGGATTCTTGTCTCTTACAGGAAGATTTGGATCGATTTCAAGATTACTGTGTTAAAAATAGGTTAAATGTTTCCAAATGTTATGTATGTACATTTACTTGTAAGCCAAACCCTAGCCAGTATGATTATTAGCTATCAAATACTCTAATACCAAGAGTCAATGTCATTCGGGACCTTGGAGTTACTTTTGACTTGAAGCTTTTGTTTGATCTATACTATATATACTATATTACTATACATATTTACTATATCTATACTAATATTATAAAACAGAAGAGTTTGTTTGTTTGTTTGTTTGTTTGGTTGAACGCGCTAATCTCAGGAACTGCTGCTCCGATTTGAAAAATTCTTTCAGTGTTAGATAGCCCATTTATCGAGGAAGGTTATAGGCTATATATCATCACGCTAAGACAAATAGGAGCGTAGCAATAATGGAAAATGTGACGCAGACGAAGTTGCGCGGGTCAGCTAGTGCTCATATAAATAACATAGTCACTAAAGCCTTGGGTTTTATTTTTAGGCTTTCTTATTGTTATGTTTGAATCGAGCTGATTGTTTATAATAGTTGTCTAATGTAACATTTTGTAATGAGGGTACAAATGAATAAATCAGTTTGCTTTCTGATCTCGACTTATGTGTATCTTTTAGTGGCGAACTGGCGACTACGGAAAATAAGTTGGATTTCGGTGAAAATGACGGCAAATGTAACGAATATAGTGTTTCCCGGACAATTTAACCCAAAGACTGATAAGTGGTGTGATTATAAAGAACAATTATTGTGCGCGCTTGATGCGGCGGGTTACGACGTACCTAATCTCGACAAAGGACGATCGCTGTTTCTGTCTCAGTGCGGCAAAGACACTTTCGCGCTAATTGCATCACTTTTAGTTCCAAAACGTCCTACGGAAGTACCGTTAGCGGACATTTTTAGTGTTTTGGACAAGTTTTATGAACCCGAGGTTAACGAAATTTTGCAAGCGGGAAAATTTTACAAACGTCAACAAGTGCAAGGTGAAAGCGTGCAAGACTTTGTGGCGGCTATAAGTCTACTTGGTGCAAAATGCAATTTCATGGACTTGAAACGACAGTTGAGAGACCGACTAGTGCTGGGGGTGCGGGACGATCGCTTGCGACGCGACTTATTAAGAAAGAAAGACTTGACGTACGAGGTCGCGTTACAAATGTGTCTTGACTATCAAGTGACGTTCCCTGATTTGTACCCTGCGTGTGTGGCTAGTGAGTCTAAGCAAACTCCGTCCAGTGTCACAGAGACTCAACCTATGGACATTGGTAACGTTAAATCGAACGAGTGTCGACGGTGTGCACGTGCACACAGGCCGGGCGAGCGCTCTCCGTTTGTTAAGGCGAAGTGCTTCTATTGCAAAAAGTTTGGACACATTGCGGCGGCCTGCGCCAAGAAGCCAGGTCGTGAACACCAGGTCGACGACACAAGGGAAGCCAATACGAGTGTGGACACTTCAACTGAGAAGATGATGGGCGTATACGTCTGCGTGGAGAATTACTCACCACCTATTACCACAGACGTTGTGAATGTTGTGATAGACGGCGTTCAGTTATCAATGGAAGTGGACTCGGGTGCATCGCGTACCATTATGTCGGAAGAGACATACAAGAAGCTGTGGTCGACGCCCCCACCCCTACGACCTACCAATCTAAAGCTCGTGACATGGACTCAAGGCCCTTTGAAAGTATTAGGACTAGCAGACGTGCGTGTTGTGCTAGGTAACAAGGAAGCACAATGTGAACTGGTCGTGGTGTCGGGGAATGGACCAAATCTGCTGGGCAGAAACTGGTTCCATACACTAGGACTTCAAGTATCAGGATTGTGCTGGACTGAAGAGGAGATAGAAGAATATAAAAAAAGAATTTCCAGAACTATTTAAAGATGGACTCGGCGAGTACAAAGGCCCTGAGGTGTCACTTCACGTGCGGTCGGATGCTACGCCCCGCTTCTTAAAGGCGCGTGCGGTGCCCTACCCTCTTAAAGAAAAAGACATTAGACAGTTGAACGAGATGGTGCAGATGGGTGTACTGACACCTGTTCGTTATTCAAAGTGGGCGACACCGGTGACGCCGGTGATGAAAGAAGACGGAACAGTGCGAATGTGTGGTGACTATCGTGTCACTGTGAATGCCGCCGCTGCCGACATCTGTGAAGGCGTTTGTGAGACTGAGTGGCCGCAGAATATTTAGTAAACTGGACTTAAAAAACGCGTACACACAACTGAAGGTAGACGACGAGACAGCTATGCTGCTCACGCTGAACACTCCAATCGGTCTAATGAAGGTGAATCGCCTGCCATTCGGTGTCAGCGCGGCGCCAGCAATTTTTCAGCGTCTTATGTCGACGGCACTAGCGGGGATGGACGGAGTGGCGTGTCTGTTAGATGATATAGCTGTCACGGGGGCCACGATTGATGAACACAACCGGAGACTTAGAGAAGTACTGATCAAACTGCAACAGATGGGACTCCGCCTCAACGTGAAGAAATGCGTGTTCGCGGCGAACAACATCACATTCCTTGGGCACTTGATTGATGCAGAGGGACTTCACCCAGCACCGGCGAAAGTCAAAGAGATCCAAGAAAAGTCGGCCCCAACCAACAGAGAGACTTTGCGTGCCTTTCTGGGCATAAATAATTTTTATGAAAAATTCTTGGCTGATAAGAGCACTGTGTTGGAACCACTGTATCGACTTTTAGAATCAAAAAGACCTTGGAGGTGGAGTGAGAAGGAACAGAACGCATTTGTGGAGGCGAAGAAATTACTGTCATCAGATCGAACGTTGGTGGGCTATGACTTGCAGAAAGAGCTACTTCTCATTTGTGATTCATCGGAATACGGTCTCGGAGCGATCATTGCACACGTCATGGAGGACGGGTCAGAGCGGCCAGTGATGATGGCCTCACGGACACTACAGGCTCACGAGAGACGATACGGGCAGATTGATAAAGAGGCCCTGGCTATTATATTTGGATTGACAAAGTTTCACGAGTTCTTGGCGGGTCGTAAATTTTGTATTGTGACAGATCATAAGCCGTTGGTCGGTTTATTCAACCCTGCAAAACCAATTCCAGATCAGATATCACCGAGGATGTTGCGCTGGTTATTGAAACTTTCCAGTTATAATTACAGTATACAGTACATGCCTGGTAAATTAATTAGCAACCCGGACGCGTTGAGCAGGTGGACCGCTCCGGACACGTCGAGTGTGCAGGAGGAAGTGCTGCGCGACGTGGTGCTGCTAGAGGAGCAGCCCAGCGGCTGGGAGTTGGACGCTACTAAGATAGCCGCGGAGACAAAAAAGGATGTGGTATTGCAAAAAGTAATGTTTCATGTTTTGCATGGATGGCCACGAAGAAACATGGATCCGAGCCTGCAAGCTTATTGGACACGGAGAGAGGCTCTTTCACATAGTAAAGGTAGTTTATTGTGGAGCAACAGAGTCATAATACCTTCGTCCTTACAGGACAAAGTGTTAAAATTGTTACACGCCCCTCATGCGGGCATTGTCCAGACAAAAGCGTATGCAAGAGGCTACGTGTGGTGGGTCAACATGGATCGGCAGATTGAGAGTGTGGTGGCCGCGTGTCAGCAATGTCAGCTTGTGAGAAATAACCCACCAAAAGACCCGCAGACTTGGATTGTTCCAGAGAAGCCATGGAGCCGTGTGCATGTGGATTTTGCGGGGCCCTTTCAGGGAAAAATGTTTAAACGTTTTTAGACGTGTTGGTGTCTGATAATGGACGTGCGTTCACCTCGGAGGAATTTAATAATTTTCTAAAAAAAAATGGAATTATGCATCTGTATTCACCGCCCTACCACCCAGAGACGAACGAGCAAATTGAACGCACGATTCAAACATTTAAAAATAAAATAAAGAAACTAGAGAACCTAGACATGCAATGGCAAGAGAAACTTTGCAAAGTTTTATACTATTTACGGACGGTACCCAATAGCTCTACGAACAAGACACCTGCTGAGTTACTGAATGGACGAAGATACAGGACGGCCATGTCGAGCTTACACCCCGACTCAACGCCGAGCCGCGTCGAGCAGCAACTGGAGGCAGCGGCGCAGCGCCCACCCGCGAGGACTTTTATGCTACTGCAGCCCGTGCTCATACGCATGTACGGGCCCGGGAACAGATGGTGTCGGGCCATCGTGGAGACGGTAGAGGGGCCGGCCACTTATGTGGTAAGAACGGAAGATGGAGAGCTGCATCGGCGACACACAGACCAATACTGGCCGGCCGACGGACACATCTGCTAATGGATCACCAGTCATTGACAGTCAACCAGCCAATGATACAGACTCTGAATTATCTCAGGATCCGCCGATTGTGATTCCGCCGCCTGAATTATGGCCAGAATAATATAGGGATTCCTAATGAATGATTGAAGTGATTATAGATGGTGTTGTATGATTATGTTAGAAGTAGATATTTTTGTAAAATTGATTTTGGTATTTACATTTGAATTTATTGTGGTTTGTACCAATCATTATGAGAGAAAGGTATGTTATGTTCGAACGAGCTGATTGTTTATAATAGTTGTCTAATGTAACATTTTGTAATGAGGGTACAAATGAATAAATCAGTTTGCTTTCTGATCTCGACTTGTGTGTATCTTTTACATAAGACTTTAAGAATGTCAAGACAATGAAAATTCTTTATTGTGCGTTTGTCCGTAGCTATCTGTAATATGCTTCTCAAATTTGGAATCCCAACTATAATTTTTACATCAATCGCATTTAAGATACACTCAATATCCCTCAAAAATCTTTCTCCCTAATTACATGAGTCGGTGTAAAAAATTCATTTTCTGCCACTACACGAGCGAAGGAAAATTGCAGATCTTACATTCTTATTTAGTGTTATGAACGCATCTACTGATGTCCGTGAGCTGGTAAGCAAGATTAAACTTCGACTGCCGTGTGCGTTTCTTCGCAGAACGCGTCTCCTTCCTGTTCCTCAAGTTAAATTGAACTACAGAAAGAACTCGTATATCATAAGAGCTTGTCGTACGTTTAATATTATGGTGTGTCAGGATCTCGAGCTTGATTTATTTAACAGCAGCATTAAAAAAGTAAAAAAATGTTTGACTTTCTTTGGTGTTTGGTCACCATTCTGAGGTTTTTTGTTGTTGCATCGAATGAGAGTCATGCTAGCTGTTTTCGCGAATTTGTTTTTATTATTCACACAAAACATGAGTGAAAACTTGATAATAGACATTTTTTACATATTGTTACCTTATATTGTTATGTATTAGCTGTAAGTTTTCCTAAAATTAATCAAATAAAATAAAATGAAATTAAATTAAATTATGGATTGCAATAAACAATTAGAGATAGTTTTTTTTGACATGAGAATTTAAAAAAAATTACAGTAAAGTAATATTTATTCTACTATACAACTAATATATATAACATAATTAATCATTTGTAATTGCATGCATACGAATTCTTAAAAGCCCCCTGCGCCTGGCCTAGCCTAGTACAGGAAGTCTTTGAAAATTCTTTTATGCATAATTTTTAAAGAAAGTAAATGATCTAATACTCAATTTGTAATCTATATTTTGATATATGAGACAAATCTTTTCTTATTCTTACAATACATTAGGTCCTAGCCTGATGGCCATATAATAAAACTCCTAAGAAATAGATTACGCTACATCTTAACTCCCAATCAACATAACCGACATTCACAGACTGATGGGGAGTGAAGATTAAAGGAGATATAGTGACCATCAGTTGCTTGTTTATACAAGATTTATATATAACCCCCAGCTGAAAGTTACCAAAAATATTACATACAATTTTACATTGGCCCCAAACTAGCTAATCTTGGGTCTTGGTAGGGTTATTAATTCTTGTTTAGTATGGAAAGAGAATATATCAAGGAAAAATAATCTATCAAGTCTGCTTCAAGAAATATTTACTAACTTGCTGCCATATCAAGAAGTTTACCTACCAATAAATAATTGAAGAGTGATACAATATTTCTGTATGCACTTTTAGATTTTTTAAAGTTAATTTTAGTCTATAATTCAAGAGTGAATAGATTACTTCTAGGCAAGTGTGCTCTATCTTTAACCATTGCTTACCATCAGCTACCTCCTCCTTTTTTGGAAGTCAGTTCAAAAAAAGTAAGGTGTATTGAAAAGTTTAAATTTGGAAACCAGTGTAATTAGTATAGTACTGACCGAGGGAGAGTATTATTTTGATTTTCAGAATAGTACTGACCGAGTGTGAAGCAGCTATGGAGATGTCGTAGGGGCGCTCCTCGTCGGAGTCTCCTCCCGTGCTGTCGCTGCCGTTGTCTTCTTCTTCGTCGCCGTCATCATATCCTCCGCCTCCCGGACCATCCGGCCCGCCCCCGCCCCCGCCGCCGCCGCCGTCGTCGCCACCGCCGCCGCCTCCTTCGCCGCCGCTGTCGCGCTCGTCATCACGGTTTTGGTTTTGACTACCATCACTCTCTGCATTTCCATGTAAATAAAAATATCAATATACAGGTACAGTGATCCCAGTGATCGACGAGCAGCTTCGGTAACTCGCGAAAAGGCTATAATAATAACGATTTGTAAACATAGTATTTAAAATCAAAACATAAAGTAAAAACAGTATACGCACTATCTTTACTTTCGACTGCCAAGATAATTTACTTTTACTCACCGTTGCCGTCCATTAGCCTCAAAAGTAATAATTTTAAAGACGAAATCTTGTCAATATTTAGCTGTATCTGTATAAAATAAGCGCTGGGCTAAACAGATTATTGTTTTGTTGTTAAAAATAAATAAAAAGTAGACGAGACAGATATGCCGTCACTTTTTTTGTTTAGTTGTGTTTACGAAATAAGTTTGAAAACAAGTGTGTGACACATGAGGAAATCGTGTAAATATTTTTTTAAATTTATTTTAAACAAATAAGTACACAATTTTGAACTAGAATACTTTTTCAAAATTATCCATCACTGATCTGTTTGGCTTTAGCCACAGTTTTAAAAGCGTTGGCGTTGAATAGAGAAAACAACGAACTCCACGAATACACCTCTAAGTAATGACGGGTTTCGGGTACGAGCCTTTTAAGTAACCAAAGGGAAGTAACTAGGCACGAGATCTGTAGTGCGATTCACTAAGGCAGAACATCTTTACAACCAAGAAATCATCGTTGAAACATCTGATGTGGCATATATTTATCAGATGTTTCAACGATGATTTCTTGGTTGTAAAGATGTTCTGCCTTAGTGAATCGCCCTACTGACTGGGTTGAGTACATCAAGTATATGATACTGATAGGTACCTGTCGTAGACAGAGAATCTCTGCCTACGGTACCTGACAGTACCTGATAAGGCTCTATGTGGTCTGTGCTGTATATTAATACGTAAATGTCAACTTGTAGGCAGGTTGCCAACGTATGGAGAAATACCCAAATTACGGGGAATCTCAAGTTGATTTGGGAGTTTTTGGGGATTCACAAGGTGGAAAATATTTTTCCACCTTGGGGATTTTGAACATTGGTTGTCCGGACCATGTCATTGTTATAACACTTTTTCGAGAAATATATATGCGTTTTAACATTTTTATTAAGTTACATACATATCCAATGACTCTCTTTCCTAATGATGAATAAAAAATTACGGAATTGCTTTCATGTACCTTTTTATTTGCGAGTTTCCGATATTTCGCCACTGTGCTGTTGCAAGCGCCATGATCACGGAGTAAAATGTAAAGGTCAAATGCAATTCCGTAATTAATTTTCGGATTTATTCCGGCATATTTCGCCACTGTTGCAAGCGCCATGATCACGGAGTAAAATGTAAAGGCCAAATGCAATCCCGTTATTAATTTTCGGATTTATTTCGGCATCTATTTTCAGTAACCAATGATTAAAATATGATAATTTTGTGTGTTTTTGATATTTTTTTATACAACGTATTTCCAAAAAAAACTTAATAAATTTAATTTTTTTAAAGTTTTTTTATTTCGCTTAATTTTCACATTTTTCCGGTCTGTGGTCGCAAACAACCAACTTGAAATAAAAATTGTTGATATGATACTGACGTTTTGTGGATCGCATTGTCCTTAAATTTTTATAGCAGAGAACTGCAATTATTTAAATACAGATACGATAGTAGCTTTTTAATTCGTAAGGAATCAGAATTCTTTTTGTCCCCAAATTGGGGAATTTGACTTGCATTTTCGGGGAATTTGCTAAATTGGTGTTGGCAACGCTGCTTGTAGGTCTCCATTCTCCATTTCTCCAATATTTTATTTATTATCTGTTGTCTTTCACTACTTCGCGGACGTACGTCTCGTGAGTTGACTGATATGATAAAAATATCGAATTGTGTATGAGAAATGTGAATAAACAGTGCTTGTTGCAATCAACAGTTGCATCAAAATGTATCGTAAAATATTGTGGTGTTATGTGTTTGTGTTGACGTTGTTAGATATATCTCTGAACACGAAGCTGTCAGCCCAGGGAAAGAGCCATGGTAAAATCGATTTTAAAATACTAAATATATGTATTTGTTTTTCTCTGCAATCATCCTAGTTTAATTATTGCTGTAGACTTACAGAGAAAAGTAGTGAGGTAGGTCAAATAAAAAGTTATGTGGAATGGAATAGCGACAATAAGTTGGCAGGTTCGTCGTGAGGCGGTAGTGTGCACCGATGTTATTTTAGATCGGGGCCGAGGCGCGCTTGTTTGTCGTTTTTGTTCAACTATGTGCATGGTATTTTAGTAAGTAGAGAGACGCTAGGAGCCGGCGAGCACGCGGGGGTGGCGGGGGGTCGCGTGCCCCGCGCAGCGCGCAGCAGATGTGCACAGCTGCACGCACGCTCACCCCCCGTGAAATACCCACATGCTTAAAAAAATTGTTGGCGCCTTCTTTGCTAGGCCAGCTGATAAATAGTTAAATTATTGGTTATAAAGTAGGTTTATATCTGGTTTTCGTTTGTAATAATTGAAAATATTTAATATTTAAATGTCAAGGACCCTTTTTTATTTAAATGTTTAATTTTATCTTTGCAGGTGTCACAGTGCATGATTCCCTTATAGAGGGAATTACATTTCAGGTAAGCAGGAGTAGTGAGGAACAGTATTTAATTAACAAACTATTTCAATGAAATTTTTCATAATAAAACTCAGCACTGTTGATCAGGTCATACTTACCTTTCACTTTATTCTTAGCCATAAGGGCCAGTTTCACCGGTTAAGGATAAAGTGTCGGTTAGCCTATTAGGAACTTATCTGGCAGATGAACTAAAACTTTTGGTTTCACAGGTGTCAGATAGCGATATCTGGCAGATTTATTAAGTATTTGAGTATTATAAAGTATTAGGGCCAGTTTCTCCGGTTACGGATAAAGTGTTGCTTAGTTATCTGATGGATAACTAACGGACACTTATAATACTATAATACTTTATAATACTCAATTACTTAATAAATCTGCCAGATATCGCTATCCGACACCTGTGAAACCAAAAGTTTTAGTTCATCTGCCAGATAAGTTCCTAATAGGCTAACCAACACTTTATCCGTAACTGGTGAAACTGGCCCTTATAGTATTATAAGTGTCGGTTAGTAATCCATCAGATAAGTAACCAACACTTTATCCGTAACCGGTGAAACTGGCCCTTGAAATACCAAAGAATTACCTTTAAACACAATAATTTGTATGTGCATCATGCTCATCTAGTATTTGTAGTGATATCATTTAAATGTCATCTTCTGATAACAATATGAAACACATTAGTACTACTAGCTTATCCTGTAATCTCACAAATGGACAAGCCCCCTCAATACATAAATCCTTGATACACAACATTGATAAGATTTACTTATTTAATTGTTATTTACTTTGCTTCCCTGCAATACCTAAGACAGAACCAAGACTTAGTTTCGACAAAAAAGGCTGTAAATATTCATACAAGGAGTGTTTATGAAACTTTCAATGTTGTAATATAGCAGTAGTATAAGTACATATTGGTGTGTGTGTGTCACATTGCTATCAGTGCTTAGTGTTGTTTCCCTGTGGCGTCTATTCCCGACCACTTCCTCTGTGCCATCTAGCCCTGGCCGGCGGTCACTCACCTCGACCCACACGCAGCTGTTCTACTCATGTCTATTGTACCTACTGAAACTACTTTGTGGTTAAGAAGTTAAAAGAGAGTGATTGTTCCTTTCAACTATGTGTTTAGGAACTGTGTTCATGCACAATGAATAACTTTAACTTAATTATGGAGATAAGCTGTGAGACAAAAATATAACATCCTCTGATAACTAACAAAACTAGTAAATGGATAAAGCTACACACAGAGTGCTTGCTTGTTCTAGTGAACAACTATTGCCATACCACTGTGCGACTGTGCAGTACCATCTCAGTAAACTATGTTTTCCTTACCTCAACCCAGCAGGACAATAGGCAGACAACACAATACATTTCTGTTAATTCAATTCCCTATTGAGGAAAAATACCATGCTTTAATGGAACAGGATAATGAAATAGAAATAGAAGACAGACATCCATGTATTGGGTTTTGCATGTCATCTGCATTCTGAATTTAAAAAGGAATTTTAAATAGTCTATAACAAAGTTATATTGCATAGTTTTTAATTTTTTCACATTTAGCGGGATTGATTGCCAGTTAAGACAGGCAATATAGGGAATATGCATGCAATTTTTTTATTTGCAAAATGAAATGCTTATTAGCTCTAGTAAATCATGAAATTATTTTTTAAAAACCTTCATCAGCAATGAAGTTATAAAGCTTCAAAGATTACAATTAGAAAGAGAAGTCCGATATGGACTTTGACGTCAAAGTCCATGACGCCTATACAGCTGCCATAGAAAACAGCGTTTTCGCGAGAGGGACAGATATATTTGTTTAAAATAGTTTTATCTCGATTTTTGAGCGAGCAATTTTGATCCTATTTTCACTGTTAGTATTATATTTTTGACTATTTTTAGAAAATTGGATAGATACTAAATATTTTTTTCATGCATATTCCCTATTATTTACATTTTAGAAAGTATTACAATATTTAAGGTACTTTCCCTCCATGTGGCCAAGTCTTGGAACACCCTGTATAGAAACAACCCATTGAATTGAGAGTAGTATTCTTACAGAAGTCGGAGGTTCTAGGCTAGTCTATTTAGGGCACACTGTATGTGTATGGCCTCTGTATGAGCGGGGCTTCAGTCAGCTACAGAGTGTGGAGCTGTGATTGGCTGCTCCCACTCGTTGCACACTGATCTAAGTGTGTCACAATCAGCTTCATTATTTGTTATTGTTTTGAGGAAAATGTGATGTTAAAAACTTCAAATTGATAATGTTATTAATAATATGGATGGGAAACAAATTTTAAAGCCTATTTCGACAATTTGTCTGCTATAATGTTGAATTATGTTTTTGGGATGGTTGCTAAAATTGTTTCAGCAACATGTTTTTGCTATTGACATTTCTTAAAGGTAAGTACTATGAGACATGTTGCCAGCAATGTTGAATTGTGTTGCAGTATGTTGTGGAACGATTTGTTGAACTTTCGTACTTGTTGTCATCTCAGCGTCTCAGTCGACTGCCTTAGTTCATGCCTGCATTTGTTCGCCTGCGACTCAGACTTGTGTGTGTTGTTGGTGTGTACAGGAATGGGGCAAGGAGTCGGGGGGCGGGGGGCTGCGCGGCGGGCGCGCGGTGGCGGCGGGCGCGCTGGCACTGTCGCCGCCGGCGCTAGAGTTCGGGCGCGCGGCGCTGGCGGCGGCGCACGCTCTCACCGTCACGCTCACCAACACCGCCAACACCACGATGCATCTGGCCTCCGTGGCCGGCACCACGCCCGACTTCCACGCCTCCTTCTTCGAGTCTAAGGTATGGCATATCTACGTCGACTGACTGGCACAAGTATAGGGCTCCCATTAGACCCGTTGAGCGTGGGGGTCCTCGCTAACATAGCCAGCCGATCTCCGCCCGGAAGTACGGCAGCTTCCTGGCTGCTTATGTCGGTAAGCCACGTATCTGGGTGCTTATATGTGTTAGTGTTATGGTAATCGAACCCGCTATACATATAGTAGTCATGCACAAGTTAACCACTGAATCGCGTCGACTGTCAACATTGAGGAAACTGTTGGGTGCACGGCACGTCGACTTATTGTTCAATGTTAAGGTGGAAGCGCCAGGCTAGCCCGCGAAATTCAAATATTTTTATGTTTTTTTGCAATTTGCCGGTCAGTGTGAAGGTGTATGTCTAACAAAATACAATTCGCGGCCGTAACGCATATTTATCTAAAGAATTATACCCGTTTTAATTATCAATATAACCCTTTAGGTCCATACAACTCGATTGAATGACTTTATCACGAAATAACATTCAATCGAGTTATATGAACTTAAAGGGTTATATTGATGATTCAAGTAGTTATAATCCTTTAGATAAATGCTCTTTACGATCGCGAAACGTATTTTGTTCAACATACAGCTTCGTTAGTTAGCAAGTTACAGTCGAGTGCAGTCAGGCTGGGCATACTTGACTGCGCACGTGCCACGTACTCAACTCATATCGACTCATAAGTTCGCCACTTACTGCTGATCTCATGAATACTAGATCAGCAGCATTTCCTCATTTCACGGGTTAAAAAATAGTAAGAATAGGTACCTACCTACTAAAACGGCAAGTCACTAAGGTAAATAATTATTCAATCATGATATAAGGAAAGCCGTACGTATAACCTTCTGTTTTCGAATGCAGTTGATTATTTTTCGCTACTCTTAAGTGATACTCGGCACCCGTCAGACAAACCTGATAATAAAATTCTCGAAATCAGTAAAAACTTGTAGTATTTACATAATATTTATGTAACAGGTATTTGAAAAAAGCTAGCTAGTAAGTGACCGTGACTCGTGACATATCGTAGCTGGTCGGCGAGTGCTGGTGCACTGCGCGGTGGAGCGTGACGTCACACGACTCCACTGCCGCCCGCGACGCTGCAGCAGCCGATAGCGCGCCCTCTGCCCTCCTCCGACGCTCTCGATAACACCGCTAGTCCGCTACGCGCTGAGCCGCCGAGGCCCGAGCTCCTCGTTCTCGACAACGGACCCATTGTCTCTCGGGCACGCCTACTAAGTGACGTGACGTCGCTAATCGACTAGTCACACCAGTTTTTCTGCGTCGTTTATTATTATCTTTGTCTAAATATATCAAATCATTGTTACACGTCGATTACGTTTGAAAACGAGAGTGAACGGCGGTTTATACATAATATTATGTAGCACGTTAGCTCAGCTTTACTGGGACAACATATTTTACCTATAGAAAGTGATTTTATTCGCAATTTCATCCAAGTATGTTTAAGCTCAGTTTTACTTTGGATAAAGCAGCGGTCAAGGCAGGGTTATATGAGTCACATCAAATGTCCTGCGGAGCTTTCTGCATGTCGCGCAAATGTAGTCACTGCGTGACGCATGCCGATGGTCGAACATGTTCCAATGGTTTGAGCAAAAGCGGGCTCGGCTCTGTCAGATAAAACAGCAGCAGCAGTAAGCAGTAATAGTAGCGAGTGACGTCACGCATGGCGCTATCAACGCGCTCTCCTGTGTGTGTACTGTATGCTCACTGGCTGCCGCCTGTCCGCGCCGGCCCGCAGCCGAGGCCCCGCGGGCCGGCGCGCGGCGTGGAGGCGCCGCTGGTCACTCATGTCGTATTGTTTATCCTATTTGACCACTAATTGTAGCTACACATTTACATAAACATGGTGCAATATTAGCCGCTCCAAGATTATGAAACATGCGACATACAGCTGAAACACGTACCTATTACGATGTCCTAACACTTTCAGAAGCTAATTTCTGTCCGTTGACAGGTCTCACGTAGTCACGTCTCAGTGACGCCTGAAAATATGTATATTGAGAAGATTTGCCGTAATTTTAGAACGAGTCAGCTTCTGACCTACGCAAATATTATTATGTTCAGCTGAGCTGATACGTTTTTGAAATTGCCGTCACGCTTAACTACTAATTTCGTTCATTCATTAAGTTCCAAACAAGAACGGAAAGCTAAATGAAAATTTGAATACAAGTAGTTTTGGAAAATTGGTAGCAGTGATGAAAATACACGACTGGTAACATTTAATTTAATCAATTGTGGCACGCGTGTGTACAACTAGGATACTGTGTAATATAAATATCGAGCGAAGCCTCGCGTTGTCCTGAAATAGAACGTCATTGTGGTTTCTTATCTGACACACATAATATGTACGCGATGTACGCAGCGCTACCATGTAAGGTGTAAGGTCAGCGGTGTGTTGTCGCCGCTCAACTTTACTTATTTGGGCCGTTTTATTCGTGGACGACAGTCGATACATTAACGCTATGGATGTGCTCTCCTCCCTGTAGTCAGCTAGCTAGCTATTATCGGCCGGCAAGCCGTAAGATTGGTCAGCTGGCCCTGCAGCTTAATCGAACTCGAGTAGAAGAGCAACAAGTTGATGACAGAATGCGACTGATGCGGTCGTCACCTAATTACAGACGTATACACTATACCGGTATATCTTGATTGATAACTCGATAACTCCTTGCCTGACCCGGGACTCGAACTCAGGAGTCAGGATTTCATGTCCGGCTGTCGCGATTGTGATCATTGTAGACATCGGTGTACGTCAGCTGGTCGAGCCTTGCGCCGAGTTATCCTCGCTACATATTTATGTACAAACTGAGAGGACTCGTTAGTGTTGCGCACGCGCACGCTGCTCAGCGCGCGTACGGTCGCCTGCCTCTCCCGCTCTGTTGTTATGGAGATGTTCTCCGACAACACTGACGTGGCTCGTTCACATATTGCCCGTCATGTATATTTAAAGCGGTCGCCTCCTCGCCACTGAGCATTAAGTAATTGTATTTACTCAGTAAGGCCTTACTATTGATATAATGATACTATCGTAAGACAAATGCTTTCAAAGTATGTATGTATCAGATCCAAGCCAAACTCAATACAAGTCTGCCTACATGAATGTTACCAGCATTTAGGAAAAACATGCCCCTAGCAACTATACTATAGGACGAGGTTTACCATTGTATTCCAAATGTGTTTACATAGCACTAAAACATTTTTGCATGACTCCTCGGTTTATCGCGTCAATCGCACAATAAAATTAGCTATCCAAACATTCAGTGGCGCTTGTTTACTTTGCCCACGCAGCGCGATGCGGAGGAGGCCAAGTTAACATGCTTCAATATCTACACCAACAAGGAATTTACAAATGCCATGATGTAACTCAACTTTTCGTTTGAGTAAACAACTCGGGGCAAGCCGTCGAGGGCTCGGCTAGACGACGGTCGTCTGTGATCTGTCGTCAGCCTCCGAGCGATCCGCGGTCGAGCGTGAAGTCTGTGTATCTCAATATCTGTCGGCTAAGAAACAAACAAAGGGACGAAATCCTTCATTACTAAAATTTTCTTTTAAAAATACACACTGGCCCAAAAGAGCCTGCTCGTGTACAAATATCTGCTGCTGCTGGTAGTATGTACCTGCAGGCTACAGGTCTCTTGGGGCGTGCTGGTGGTGGACACAGTGACACTGGGTGTCAGCAAGCTCGCGAGCGCGTGGTGGCGCGCGGCCTTGTCCGCCGTCAATGACGCAACTCTTACGCTGCTGTGTATCTTCTACTGGTTAGCACTCGCCCCCGCACCCCGCCCCCCGCACCACGTGCCGGGTTGACGCGCTAATTGCTACTGCATCTAACACGAGCTCACCATCGAGCACCGACACTGCAGGTCACTGTTTGTACTGGACATTGTTGTAGGGTATTGCGTTGCTCCTGGTACTTGATGCGTCTTCTTTGGAAAAGTAAACTTTTGACATAAGATTAAATAATATTTAATAATAATCGGCGCAAGCAGTATGACAATATCATTATAGACTAGCTTCTGCCAGCGGCTTCGCCCGCGTGATCCCTAGGGAACATATTCCCGGGATGAAAAGTAGCTTATGTACTATTCCAGACTATAACCTATCTTTGTTCTAAATTTCATTAAGATCCGTTAAGCCGTTCTGGCGTGATTGAGTAACAAACAACCAAACTTTCACATTTATAATATTACTCGTTTGGTGTAAAGCGAAATTATAACCATCTTCCCCTCGACATTATAATTATTAAAGGATATTGCAAACTGTCGTAAGCCGTTTTCCGAAGCTACTCGCTAGCCTCTAGGCGCCAAGCTAGCCGCCTGCCTGTGCGTTCGCGACCACAAAAATAATCCAGCATGATTCAGTATTCACGCGCGATGGCTTATTATTAGCGTTTTTCATGTATAACTTTGGTGTTTCTGTACCGATTTCTATGATTCTTTTTTTATGGAATAGTTAATAATGTTAACTTTTATTAATGTTAATTAGGGACGACTGAGAGTTTTATAAACGTAAGAGTAGACAAATACAATCAGAAAGCTTCGAACTGCTAAGCTATCGGGAGTTACACGTGTTATTGTTCGTCAATCATAAAAGATAGACATATGCTGTCGTTGGATATTTTTTATATAATTTTAAGGAGAACATTTCCGTCAAACATGATTTCTGTGTAGCTTTCACCATTAAGGTTGCACACGCGACGGAAGCTTAAAAAATGGAGTAACTTCTCCCGTTTTCCCAACATTTCCCTTCACTGCTCTGCTCCTATTGATTGTAGCGTGATGAAAAGTATACTATAACCTGCTCAGGAGTATGAATAATAATTGTACCAAGTTTCATTAAAATCCGTCGAGTAGTTTTTGTTTCTATAACGGTTATACAGACAGACAGACAGACAGACAGACAGACCGACAGACAGACAGACAAAAATTGTACTGATTGCATTTTTGGCATCAGTATCGATCCCTAATCACCCCCTGATAGTTATTTTGGAAATATATTTCATGTACAGAATTGACCTCTCTACAGATTTATTATAAGTATAGATAGATTAATGTTGCTTGTACTAATAGCTTCACAACCAACTGTTTGACAAAACTCTTCATAATAAATGTACAGTTTTGGAGAGACCGGACGCTATTTGATGATCGCAGCATCACAAATGATAAGGAAAGTAAAGTTTGGCGTGTAGCGAGGGCAGGAGAGGGGAAGTGGGGTGAATTGAAGACGTCATGGAATTGTATGCAGACGATTTTCACCAGCAATACTCGTCTGTCATCAATGTCATGTGGATACTTGTCTAGAGTTCACTCTGGATGCGTGGCAGCAAGCGAGGAACATGTCACGCAGGAATGTACACAAATAACAGATATTAATAAAAGGAGTTCTATTAATAAGTGGGTCGTGACGCGGAAGTACGAACACGTCGGGTGTTGTGGGAGTGGGTCACGTGATCGTGCGCGACTGTGCCGTGCCCTCCGCACAGCTGACGTGGCCCAACCACCCTCTGCTGTCGGAACATTTACAAATTGAACTGATCGACTTTGATCGCGCCCCTGCTACTAGCAGCCTCGCACAACATAATAATGATATAAATACATTTGACATAACACCTTATCATGATCACGTCATCGCCTCCAGCGATTATCAGTAGCGTACAATAAAAACAAACCGCGGCTTGTTCACTGCGCCGCCTGGCTCGTAAACGGGCTAACTTTAAACTAGTGCATCTGTCTCCTGCTGTAAGCTTCACGTCAGCGTCATTAGTTGCAATCCTATGCGGGTGTCGTGCTTGGCATGATGTAACTCAGGCCACTGGTTGCCATGCATGTGTCTGGTAGCCGCGCGCCGGACTCCGCGTGCGTTGCGACCGGTGCCGGCGCTACACTTTCTCCGCTCCCAACAGATGCATGGCACGCTCGATATATTTAGCGCGTTGTATCCAAGCAGTAACAAAGTATCGGCGTTGTTTGTTGCTCTTATTTAACGATACCGTGGCTTTGCGCCGCTAAACAGGCCATGCAGCGGTGCAGCGCTGCAGCGGTGCGACGTCATAACGTCTTTCCTTCAACACCGATCATTATGTCATTTCAATCAAGGTCGTGTTTACTGTATCTAAAATAAAAAAACACCTTTCCAGTTGTTTAACTGACTTACGCACACAACAAATAACATTGTTTACGTTGTCTATATATATATATATATGTTATGTTTAAACTAAGACCCTGGCCACATGCTCCATTAATGTAGTTTACTTTAAAAAAGAGTACGTTAAGATGTCAATGCGGGGCACACCTGCACAGTGAAAAAAAAAAAAAAAAAAAGCCTTTTTAGGGTTCCGTAGCCAAATGGCAAAAACGGAACCCTTATAGATTCGTCATGTCTGTCCGTCTGTCTGTCTGTCCGTCCGTCCGTATGTCACAGCCATTTTTCTCCGAAACTATAAGAATTACGCTGTTGAAATTTGGTAAGTAGATGTATTTTGTGAATCGCATCAAGATTTTCACAAAAATTGAAAAAAAAACAATAAATTTTGGGGGTCCCTATCCTTAGAACTGAAACTCAAAAATTTTTTTTCATCGTACCCATACGTGTGGGGTATCTATGGATAGGTCTTCGAAAATGATAGAGGTTTCTAAGATATTTTTTTTCTAAACTGAATAGTTTGCGCGACAGACACTTCCAAAGTGGAAAAATTTGTCCCCCCCCCTTAACTTCTAAAATAAGAGAATGATAAAACTAAAAAAAATATATGATGTACTTACCATGTAAACTACCAGCGAAAATTGGTTTGAACGAGATCTAGTGAGTAGTTTTTTTTTAATACGTCATAAATCGTAAATCGCAACTTCTGCTTACGGAACCCTCAGTGCGCGAGTCCGACCCGCACTTGGCCGGTTTTTTTTTAGGGATGGGAAATCATCAAATGACTTCTCCCGCTTTGGGCGGAGTGGGAGGGAGTGTCATACTTTTACTGACTAAAACCCAACCATGTTCCTTCATTTGATTGCCCTTTGTGTTCCGGAGCCACGGTATCTCTTTCGAATAGTCCCGCAACTCCGGCAGGCGTAGGCCCTTTCGGGCCCCTCTGTGTGCTGACTCTCTTTGAGGCGCGCGTGGAACAAGAACGCGCCGTCGGCACGGCCTGTCATCATAAGACGGACGGACGGCGAGCTACCCATAGCTCACCGTCCACAGGCCCGCGCCTACGGTGGCCTCTGACGCCCACGGCGTCTACCGCGGCGGCCGGGACGAGAGGTTCTCTCCCCACTCCGCCACCTCCTTCGCTAGCATGACTGCTTCGCAGAAGGAGGTGACGGCGTCCTATTTCGTCTCGCTCCGGACCATGGATTGGACCAGGGCCGGACGCGAGAGGTCGCCGCCGTTCGCCGCTTCGAGGACACGGCGGTGCTCAACCCAAGCGGGGCACACCTGCACAGTGTGCTCCACCGTGTCCTCCGGTCGATCCTCGCAGTGGTGACACCCGGGTGTTTCCTCCCGCCCGATTCGGTGCAGGTACCTCCCGGAACATCCGTGTCCGGTGAGGATCTGCGTCAGGCGGAAGGTGAGGACACCGTGGCGCCTCTCAAGCCACTCCTCAAAGAGGGACTTATCGCCACTATCGTGGCGTGCCCTGCACAGGGTTGCGATAGTCGCAGTCTCCATGTCGCCATGAGATCGCGCCGGAAGTCTGTCCTCTGAGCGGCAATTAGCCGCGGCAGCGGAGTTTCCCCCCGGCGTAGTGCCTCCGCGCGCCATTCATGCAGGCGCGCGAGGACTATCGCCGCCAGATCCCATGACGGCAATCCGGCAAGGAGACACGCCGCCTCGCGGGAGATCGTGCGGTAGCCGCGGGCCAGCCTTACGGCTACAACCTTTTGGGGCGCGTTCAAATAATGGGCAGCACGCTGCCTCAATGAACACGCCAACACCGGGGCCCCTTGCAGGGCCATGGACCGCTTGATTCCCGCGTAGAGCCTCCGGCAGGAGAGATGTCAATGCCTTACGTTGTATTTTACTCATTACTATTTACATAAACTACATAAAATAAGCACAAATAAAAATAGCAAAGCATTTATTAAAACAAAATTAGTTTCCACAGAAATGAAAATAATTGAATTAATAATCTATATATATAAAACAAAGACGGGTTTGTTACAACACTTATAACTCGAGATCTGCTGAACCAATTTTCATGGTTATTGATTCGTTGGATTTGTCTCCGACCCGAATAGCAGAATACATCTTAAAAACAATGAAAACTCGATATGTGCAATGAATACTTAATTGACGGGAGCGAAGCCGCGGGGTCCAGCTAGTATTTATATATTTGACATGCGACTATATGGGCACACTAGACAAACTTCCACAATCTTCTAATTTAGTCTGTGCAACAAATGTCTGTGTGATAGAATTTGTTCAGTGTGTGTGTGTGTGTGCAGACGCTGGCGCCGCAAGCCAACACGTCATTCAGCGTGGTGTACCTGGGGCGGCGCGAGGGGCCCGTGTCCGCGCACCTCTACATCCACACCTCGCTCGGAGTGCACAAGTACCCCGTGAGTATACACGTCACATAACACGACGCTCAGCGTGGTGTACCTGGGGCGGCGCGAGGGGCCCGTGTCCGCGCACCTCTACATCCACACCTCGCTCGGAGTGCACAAGTACCCCGTGAGTATACACGTCACATAACACGACGCTCAGCGTGGTGTACCTGGGGCGGCGCGAGGGGCCCGTGTCCGCGCACCTCTACATCCACACCTCGCTCGGAGTGCACAAGTACCCCGTGAGTATACACGTCACATAACACGACGCTCAGCGTGGTGTACCTGGGGCGGCGCGAGGGGCTCGTCACTCCGTTGACAGCAGACCTGCGTGATGCCTGCAAGCAGCCTGTATGATTAGAGCCTTAAACTTCAATATTACTGAGCCGAATTTTTAGTACAAAATAATCAAGTCTGCTTCTCCGTGCAGGTGTCGGCGGTGGGCGTGGCCAGCGAGTGGGGCGTGTGGCCGCTAGTGGGCGTGCGCGTGCCGCACAACGCCACCGTGGAGCCGCTGCTCACCTTACACAACCCCACCGACCAGACCATACAGGTAACACTCCTAACAGCACGAAACAGGCTGGGAACTACAACTTTACGTGTCAGTATTTATGTTATGGGAAGTAGTTATAATGTCGGTCTGTCCCCCAGGTGAGCGAGGTGTACTCGTCGGGCGCTTGGCTGGGGCTGGCGCTGCCGGACGGCGAGGCGTCGGCGCCGCGCGGCGTGTGGAGCGTGCCTCCGCGCGCCACGCGCCCGCTCGTGCGCCTGCGCATCGAGCCGCCGCCCGCCGCGCCCACCGCCGCCTCCGCCGCCAGCGGGGACCACGCCGCGCACCCGCTCACCGCGTACATCAGGTGAGCGAGGGGTACTGTACGCTGCCGGACGGCGAGGCGTCGGCGCCGCGCGGCGTGTGGAGCGTGCCTCCGCGCGCCACGCGCCCGCTCGTGCGCCTGCGCATCGAGCCGCCGCCCGCCGCGCCCACCGCCGCCTCCGCCGCCAGCGGGGACCACGCCGCGCACCCGCTCACCGCGTACATCAGGTGAGCGAGGGGTACTGTACGCTGCCGGACGGCGAGGCGTCGGCGCCGCGCGGCGTGTGGAGCGTGCCTCCGCGCGCCACGCGCCCGCTCGTGCGCCTGCGCATCGAGCCGCCGCCCGCCGCGCCCACCGCCGCCTCCGCCGCCAGCGGGGACCACGCCGCGCACCCGCTCACCGCGTACATCAGGTGAGCGAGGGGTACTGTACGCTGCCGGACGGCGAGGCGTCGGCGCCGCGCGGCGTGTGGAGCGTGCCTCCGCGCGCCACGCGCCCGCTCGTGCGCCTGCGCATCGAGCCGCCGCCCGCCGCGCCCACCGCCGCCTCCGCCGCCAGCGGGGACCACGCCGCGCACCCGCTCACCGCGTACATCAGGTGAGCGAGGGGTACTGTACGCTGCCGGACGGCAAGACACGGTTGGCGCAGTGGTTGTGCGATTGACTGCTGCGCAGCATGTCGCGGGTTCGATTCCCGCACGGAACAAATATTTGTACGACCTAGGTACATGTATTTGTTCCGAGTCTGGGTGTTTTTCTATCTATAATATGTATGTATTTACAAAAAATAAATGTATATAAGTAGTTTATCAGCCATCTCGTTACCGCCGGCCCCGTTAGACATTTCAAATGTAATGGGGCACCAACCGACGATTATCCCTGTATGCACTGAAAGTATTCCCAAGGACAATCCCCGGTTGGAGCAGTACTATTGCAGAATATGGAAACAAAAAATGAAACGCTATGGGTTTGGGTGGTTTAGTGAACTGATAATCATTTATTATAGAAGAACTATCGGCACCTGCCTGACCACTAAACATATACACGGCTTTTAAATGGCAGGGGGTGACTTGCACACTCAATGAATGGGCCCCCAAAAACGGTCGCTAGCACAAAGTGACGTAGCGCCAAGGAGGCAACATAGCCTGAGGTGCTAGAGGAGTGGAGAGGTATAACACGGCTATCAGGACAATCCCGGAAGTGCGGTCAAGATCCCTACCAGCATCTTACTGGATTATACATCCTTCTCCCAAGCACGTGTGCTCTAGCGAATCTCTACTCAGACCGGCCAGTTAAGACAAGAAAGAGGTGGGAGCTCTGTTCCTCGTCAGTTTTCACTCTGGCCAGCCAATAAAGGCAAGCCGTAGATGAGGAACAAGACTTCTCCCGGGAGATAAGGTTCGTGGGGTCGCTACTGCCCAACAGTTCGGCACAAAACTGCTTTGCGGATTGTATCTCTCTTTGTCTGGCCCCTCACCCTAGTGTAACACGGCAACTTCACACAGACGTGTTTTATTACCTACCCGTGCTATAGTGAATTTGTAGGGTATATACAAATAAGGAAAAGATTCAATTAAACACGTACCTTGCTACACAATACAAAGTTTATTGTTAACAGTACATATGCAGTACTTACATGCAATACACGCTCACCCTGTCTCCGTTCCAGGGTGAACGTATAATCAACATGAGACATAAAAAGTATACGAACTCAGGGAAGTTTGTTATGGGAACGTGAGGTGAACCGCCAATAACTTTAAGCTCAATCGTTTAAGTTAATTAAATAAATTAGTTGTGCTCTATGCAGAAAAGACTATGTTCAACCGTCGAGAAACAACATACACTGTAAATTATACCAGCCTCTCAATTACACGGTCTTTCTACCAATAAGTGACCAGTGAGGTTCACTTTCTCTCGATGTGACTCAAACTCACATACAATATAACCTAGCCAACGGTCATAGTTAGCGGTCTTAAATAGCTTAATAAATTAGCGGTCTTTTATAGCGGGTCAATAACCCCTTGGCATCAGCTCTGTGCTTAGCACACGAGCCACGCGCACAGCACGTACCTACGGGGGAAGATATCGTTCAGAACGGGAACAGAAGAATAAAACACGTAGGTACCTTCATGGACCTCCTCGAACGAGGTGGAAATGCATGTGGCCTACCTCGGCAAATGGGTCGGCCACGCTATCCGCACACGCGCCGGGAACTAGTACTTATCAGCACGCACCAAACGTGACATCTGCGTCCCTCTACAGGCTAGCGTCATAAAGCCAGATCCTGCAACAATATCCCCCTAATCAGACACAAGAACTCAAACCTCAAGAGGCAATAGAAAATAAACCACGTGCGTGGGTATTACCATCAAATTCCAGAACAAGGCCTAGCAATTATTAGGCTGCGACTCCATCGGTCTTCTCAGGCTGCGAGCAAAAGGAACTCGACCCAGAGACTCTCTCCAAGACACACCATTGGGTTTACAAAATCATCATCACGTTCAATTCCAATGTCGTCTGTCCTGCCGTCTTGGAAAAAATGCATCTAGTCCATCCCGGTAACAACAGTCCCACAGATATCTAACTATGTGACCATAAACGATTTCTCGACTAAAATGCCAATGCACCGATATAGTCTTACTAATTTATCGATATCCAATTTGAACTGAAATTAATACTCGAGTTTTATTTTCGAATATTTTATATTTTAATCGTTTAATTGTGTTGTTATTTTTAATTGTCACAATTAATAATCTTTAACTCAAATACTCATGTCTATACGACTTTGGCGCCATCTCTTTACTTAGTCAGAACTAAACGAGATATGTCAATAATGACAATCCGAGAGATGTCGCCTATAGTCGACGTTATGATTTTGCAACGTCACACTAGGTATGACCTAAGGTCCATCGGGACGCGCAAGCCCCACCACGACGCCAACGTAGAGATACTGCGGTGGGGTTATTATTATTATTAAGACGTGGCGAGGCATACTTTACCCAAAACAACACCTTTTTCCCAGCTGACCCTGGCTGCCCTTCCTCCCCCAAAGCCTTAAACAGAGGTCTGTTTAACCTCACAGTACCCTTAGCGTGCAGTCGCTTAGTTTGTATATTTTTAAAAAGCTCTGACTTGTGGCTTTTAAAAGGATGTCACACGCAAGTCAAGTAAAGCAGAGAAGGACATCCTCCTAGCTAGACTGACATGGAAGAGGTCAAAGTTCTTTAGAAACAAGTAGTATATTTTTATTAATAACTCGCTGACCCACGCAACTTCGTCTGCGTCACATTTTCCATTAATGCTCGGCTCCTTTTAGTCTTAGCGTGATGATATGTAGCCTATATCCTTCCTCGATACATGGGCTATCTAATACTGAAATAATTTTTCATATCGGACCAGTAGTTCCTGAGATTATGCCCTACATACAAACTTACAAACAAATGTTACCTCTTTATAATATTAGTATAGATTATAATGCTGTATCTGCACCGTTTCTCTGTGTGTACATAAATTGTAAAATAAATAAATAATTAAAAACATCAGACAAATGACTGACATGTCGCCACAACCCCTCTACAGCCCCATGGTGTGGATTTATGTTGATTGGTCACCCTACCGAGCTGCGAGATAATTACGCTGATGTCTCGCTTCACCCTATACAAACACGCTCACTGTTTCAGAATCAAAGCGAACATGACGGGCGGCGGGCTGGTGGTGTGCGTGGAGGCGCGCAGCGTGCCGGCGGGCGAGTACGTCTCCCCGCTGCAGCTGCGCTTGCGCACGCGCGGCTCGCGCGACCCGCCCGACACCGTGCGTACCCCACCCCGCCCCACGACCCCACACTCTGCGTGCCCACACGACCCCACACTCTGCATGCCCACACGATCCCACACTCTGCATGCCCACACGACCCCACACTCTGCATGCCTACACGACCCCAAACTCTGCACGCCCACACGACCCCACAATGTGCATGCCCACACGACCCCACACTCTGCATGCCCACACGTCCCCTCACTGTGCATGCCCACACGACCCCACACTCTGCATGCCCATACGACCGCATACTGTGCATGCCCACACGACACCACACTGCATGCCCACACGACCCCACACTGTGCTTGCCCACACGACCCCACACTCTGCATGCCCACACGAACCCACACTTTGCATGCCCACACGACCCCACACTCTGCATGCCCACACGACCCCACACTCTGCATGCCCACACGACCCCACACTCTGCATGACCACAGGACCGCACACTGTGCATGCCCACACGACCCCACACACTGCATGCCCACACGAACCCACACTGCATGCCCACACGACCCCACACTGTACTTGCCCACACGACCCCACACTCTGCATGCCCATACGACTCCACACTCTGCATGCCCACACGACCCCACACTTTGCATGCCCACACGACCCCACACTCTGCATGCCCACACGACCCCAGACTGTGCATGCCCATACGACCCCACACTGCATAGCCACCCAACCCGTCACACCCAATTTTCTCTGAATCCACTAGAGCGATTCCGTTGAAAGGGCTTAGGCCCACTGTCGTCATTTTATTTTTTTTACAGTTGCAGCTCGCGAACTAACATGCATAGAAAGATACTATTACTTAATATACCAACAAAAAGATGGTGTCATGTTGCCGAGATGTTTAAAGTCACCATGTGACCATCATGACTAAAAAATTACTTAATTAAGTGCTGTTGCGACGGGGGACTATGTTTTGTCCCCTTTTAACTGAATCTGACTGACTGAAAGTTTAGTAGATTCGGAGAAAATCAGCAGGGACGGACAGACAGCCAGACATGCGGAATGTATCGGAACCCTGTGTCTCCAGTTTGCCCCTATAACACGGCAACTACTACACGTGCACTTCAGTAAAAGCAATAGATACTCAGTCCCACACACACCCGCATTTCTTAAAGCATAACGAACTAAACAATCTTACCTCATCATGTATAGCGTGTACTTACTATGCACTATACAACACACAACACACAACATTTTTTTATACACACAAAAATAGTGGTCGCTATCGTTGTGCCGTGCAAAAGCAATTTATTTTACATATAATACGCTCGTGATTGTCTAAATCGTAAAGATATCGAACTTGGGGTTCTAAAAATAAAATAAATACAAAACGGTGTGTCTACAAAATATTATAATAACTCCATTGATCATAAATTAAAATATAATTAACCTTAACAAAATTGTAATGTGGTTACGCAATTCTATACTACGCTGTAAAATGAGTATATATCGTTATTTTTCATCGATCTTCTAACCGTGTTAAAACGGAAAAACAAACTATTGTAAAAAAACTATAAAATTTATCAACACTGACATTTTTTGTGGAATACTCTATCCCATAGTTAAAAAAAAGACATGTGCGATTTTAGGCGAAAAAATAAACATTGTGTATTGCAAAAAACTTAAGAACATTAGATTGTAGTGTATTGCAAAGTGAGCACTGTTTGGGTTGCAGTTCGACATCATGGCGGGCAACAGCGGCGCAGCGGGCGTGACGCTGTCGGGCAGCGTGTGGGCCGCGCGCTGCGCCGCCGCCCCCCCGGCGCCGCCCCCGCCGCCGCCCGGGGCCGCGCCCACGCACAACGGCGACAGCGACAAGGGCACCGCCAATGGAAACGGTACCGTCACACTCAACACTTGCACTGTCATTCCATCTTGTTGCATGAATTGAGCACTCGGTTCAAGCTCACTTCACCTGGTGTTCACGATGAGCTGTTTACTTAAAGACTAGACCAGCTGAGAATCCTCTAGTTTGTAGAAGTAGCCTTGTAGAACTTCCTCGTCTAAATTCAGAACAATTCCAGACTCAGACAGAACTTACATTTGGATTGGATGTGGTTCATAACTGCAGACTTAGGCACCTGTCTCACTGCCGGCGAGGAAGCGATTAGCTTTCGAATATTTGCTCGCTGAGGAAAGGGACAAAATATATAGATCTCGTGTGAGTAAAAGAGACACATACATACATAGTCGGTAGCTGGCTGTTCACATTGACGGCGAGCGGCTCTTACCACTAGTTGATCGCAGCGACAAGACCTATCAAAGATCGTACTCGCTGATCGTCGGCATTGAGACAAGTGCCTAAGACCCCAATTTAACAGTAAATTGCTAAGTGCGAGTGACATGTGAATATGAACTTTATTTGTGAAGGAATAATGTTCATATTGGAAGAAACATTTTTTTAAAGCTTTTATGAATATGAACATAAACAGCATGTGAATAGAGTTGACAGCTGTGTGTAAAATGCACGTGCTTGCCCGCAGGCGCTGCGGAGGGCGTGCACGTGTCGCTGCTGCGGCCGCAGCTGGCGCCGCAGCAGGCGCCCGAGCGCGCCGCCATCTTCACGCTCGACTGTAAGTACCGCTCGCTTGCAGGCGCTGCGGAGGGCGTGCACGTGTCGCTGCTGCGGCCGCAGCTGGCGCCGCAGCAGGCGCCCGAGCGCGCCGCCATCTTCACGCTCGACTGTAAGTACCGCTCGCTTGCAGGCGCTGCGGAGGGCGTGCACGTGTCGCTGCTGCGGCCGCAGCTGGCGCCGCAGCAGGCGCCCGAGCGCGCCGCCATCTTCACGCTCGACTGTAAGTACCGCTCGCTTGCAGGCGCTGCGGAGGGCGTGCACGTGTCGCTGCTGCGGCCGCAGCTGGCGCCGCAGCAGGCGCCCGAGCGCGCCGCCATCTTCACGCTCGACTGTAAGTACCGCTCGCTTGCAGGCGCTGCGGAGGGCGTGCACGTGTCGCTGCTGCGGCCGCAGCTGGCGCCGCAGCAGGCGCCCGAGCGCGCCGCCATCTTCACGCTCGACTGTAAGTACCGCTCGCTTGCAGGCGCTGCGGAGGGCGTGCACGTGTCGCTGCTGCGGCCGCAGCTGGCGCCGCAGCAGGCGCCCGAGCGCGCCGCCATCTTCACGCTCGACTGTAAGTACCGCTCGCTTGCAGGCGCTGCGGAGGGCGTGCACGTGTCGCTGCTGCGGCCGCAGCTGGCGCCGCAGCAGGCGCCCGAGCGCGCCGCCATCTTCACGCTCGACTGTAAGTACCGCTCGCTTGCAGGCGCTGCGGAGGGCGTGCACGTGTCGCTGCTGCGGCCGCAGCTGGCGCCGCAGCAGGCGCCCGAGCGCGCCGCCATCTTCACGCTCGACTGTAAGTACCGCTCGCTTGCAGGCGCTGCGGAGGGCGTGCACGTGTCGCTGCTGCGGCCGCAGCTGGCGCCGCAGCAGGCGCCCGAGCGCGCCGCCATCTTCACGCTCGACTGTAAGTACCGCTCGCTTGCAGGCGCTGCGGAGGGCGTGCACGTGTCGCTGCTGCGGCCGCAGCTGGCGCCGCAGCAGGCGCCCGAGCGCGCCGCCATCTTCACGCTCGACTGTAAGTACCGCTCGCTTGCAGGCGCTGCGGAGGGCGTGCACGTGTCGGCGCCCGAGCTTGTGGTCAAAGCGTAGAGAACAAATATAAGAGAAAGTAAATGTATTGTTTCCCCTGTACAGACGCGGCGCTGTGGGCGGGCTACGTGGGCGGCGGGCGGGGCGGCGGCGCCTGGTGCGCGGGCTGGCTGCGCCTGGGCCGCGCCGCGCTGCCGTACTCGCTGCGCCTGCTGCCCGGCACGCTGCGCCTCACGCCGCACCAGCTGCAGTAAGTGTATCGTATGTACAGACTAGTGGTGCGCGGGCTGGCTGCGCCTGGGCCGCGCCGCGCTGCCGTACTCGCTGCGCCTGCTGCCCGGCACGCTGCGCCTCACGCCGCACCAGCTGCAGTAAGTGTATCGTATGTACAGACTAGTGGTGCGCGGGCTGGCTGCGCCTGGGCCGCGCCGCGCTGCCGTACTCGCTGCGCCTGCTGCCCGGCACGCTGCGCCTCACGCCGCACCAGCTGCAGTAAGTGTATCGTATGTACAGACTAGTGGTGCGCGGGCTGGCTGCGCCTGGGCCGCGCCGCGCTGCCGTACTCGCTGCGCCTGCTGCCCGGCACGCTGCGCCTCACGCCGCACCAGCTGCAGTAAGTGTATCGTATGTACAGACTAGTGGTGCGCGGGCTGGCTGCGCCTGGGCCGCGCCGCGCTGCCGTACTCGCTGCGCCTGCTGCCCGGCACGCTGCGCCTCACGCCGCACCAGCTGCAGTAAGTGTATCGTATGTACAGACTAGTGGTGCGCGGCCGGCGGCGCCCACATCGACTGCGAACAATCTGGATTTTTCCTGTTTTACAGAGTATTCCGATTTGGATGATCCTTTTCTGGCACATTTGCTCAAACGATAATACCTTAAAATGGAAGTGTACATATTTAGAGTAAATGAAATGAATGTGTGGTTGCAGCTTCGTGACGGCGAACCGCGAGGAGTCACTGCGCGTGCGCGAGGTGCGCGTGCGCAACGAGTTCTCAGTACCCGTGCACATCGCGCGCCTCGACCTCGGGCCCGACGTCGACAACTACTTTGAGGTCAGTCGGCTCGCCTTTAACCGTAAAGTTCGGTAGTAGTACCAACTGGACCTCGACAGGCGAACTTCCGCCGCGCCGGCTCGATATTAGTTCCAATTGGACCTAAAAGAGACATCCTTTTAAAAAATCCATTGCAGGTGGAGTCGCTGGCGCCGCTGGTGGTGGAGGGCGGCGGCAGCGCGGTGGCGGCGCGCGTGCGCCTGCGCCAGCTCAGCGACGCCTCGCTCCGCTCCGAGCTGACGCTGCGCACCAACCTCACCGACTACAGCCTGCCGCTGCTGCTCTACTCCGGCCGCCTCGACGTGGTCAGTCATTTTACACAGTTAGCTGTAACGCTCACCTAGTTTGTGTAACTTAAAATTGAATCAGTCTGCCAAAACGTCTTCAATGCTTTCGACAATTTCAGTCGTGAAGAAATAGCGCAACAAAGTTGTTGTGTGAATGTGTAACGTGTTCGTGTGCAGGAGTGGGAGTGGCCCAACTCGGAGGACGGCGAGCTGCGCCTGGGCGTGGTGGGCACGTCCAGCACGCGGCGTGTCACGTTGCGCGTGCACAACCCCGCGCCCACCACGCTGTGCGTGCCCGAGCACACGCTGGAGCTGCCCGGCGCAACGCTCGCGCTCACGCCCTGCGCGCACCTGCGCGCGCCGCCGCCCAACCACGCCTGCGTGAGTCACACTCTGTCTCTATCACTCGACCAAAATCCTCCTTTTAATAAAATAAAACATAACATTCCATTTTACTCAAAACGAGTTAATTTACTTATGATAACATTGGGTTGAAAGAAATGCGATGAGTAAACGTGTATTCGGCAATAGAGTGAGTAACGTTGTGGTGTTGGCAGCGCTGCATCGGCGCGGGGCTGTCGGTGGGCGGCGTGCTGACGGTGGTGGCGCCGGCGCGCGCGGGCGGGCTGCGCGGCGCGCTGGCGCTGTGGGCGCGCGCGGCGGAGGGCGCGGCGCCGCCCGCGCAGACGCGGCGCGCCGTGTCGCTGAGCGCGCTGCCGGGGCGCGTGGCGGCGCTGCCGCTGGCGCTGGCGCGCGCGGCGCCCTACGCCTGGGCCGAGGCGCCGCTGGTGCTGGAGAGCAGCATGGCGGCGCGCATGCGCGTGCTGGCCGTGAGCCTGCCGCCGCGGGAGCGCGCGCTGCAGTGGGCGGCGCCGGCGCAGGCGGCCGAGCTGGGCGCGGGCCGCACGGCGGTGGGCGCGGTGCGCTACCGCCCCGAGCGCCTGTGCGAGCCCGACTGCTACACCGGCCTCGACGTCACCACCACCGGTACGCAACCCGCTACCCGCTACCCGCATCCGACGACACGACACACCCTACTTTTTTATGATCTCTTACCAAAACGAAAAACAGAACCACTGACTGTCAGTTATCACCACTTTCTCTGGAACTTCTTAGACAACGCTATAAAAAAGTTAGGCAGTTTATACATAATTCTAGCGAAATAATTAGGCACTGGCCTACAGGACACTTCCCGTTGTCTTAGAATCATTAAATTTAGCATAAAGCAAGCTGTTACAGCACAAGTAAAGGATATAGTAGTATAAGTTTATGTATTGGTGTTCGTTTAGAGTTGTTATATGTCAATAATATTTAAAAAAATATATAACAACAGTGTAATATTTTTAGGGTTCCGAGCATCCGTAAAAAACGAAACCCTTAAAGGATCTTTGTGTCTGTCTGTCTGTCACAGCCAGTTTTCTCCGGATCTACTAACCGATTGTGATGAAATTCGGCATATGAACTTCTGTGACCCAAACACAATTAATTTTGAGTAAAGGTTACTTTTGGGGTCAAACTAGCAAATTAAAAAAACGATATTCAAACTGTACCTATCGTGTGAAATATCAAATGAAAGTGCGTACTGTGAAGTTTTAATTAGGTATTTTCATAATTTTAAATAAACAGTTTTGAAGTTATTTAAAAAATTTCACCATAAATTACCATTCCCTTACCTCCGTAACTACTGAGCCTACAATTTAGAAATAAATGCAGATAAATATTAATGTTTTAAATGCTATTATCTGCATATAGTGTTACAATATTATGTTAAAAAATTAAATTGGTTCGGAACTCTTTGCACGCGAGTCCGACTCGCACTTGGCCAGTTTTTTTTATTATTTTCAAATTAAAAATCTTGCTCTCTTTATAATGCTTTTGAAGGAGTGTAAATTGGGAATATCGTTTATTGAAAAGAGATTTAAGGGGTTTTAAAGATGAGGAGGAACACGTCAGGTCTCTTCAGTAAGAGTGTGACACTCCCTTCTGCTCCGCCGAGAGCTGGGGATTGTATATTTGTTCGGATTGACGGTATAACGCATGCGCTGCGGTGTTGCAGAGGGCGTGGCGTGGCTGCGGCGCGCGGACGGCGTGTCGGAGGCGACGCTCCGCGCGGACGCCGCGCTGCAGGGCGCGCGCCACGCCGCCTTCCGCGCGGAGCAGCCGCGCAACGTGTCGCTGCACGTGCACACGTCGCACGCGGTGCAGCTGGGCGCGCGCGGCGCCGTGGCGCCCTGGTGGCCGCGCCTGGCGCCCGCGCGCGCGCACGCCGGCCTGGCGCCCGTGGGCGGCGCGCAGCCGCTCACCGTGCGCGCGCGCAACCCCTCCGCCTCGCACGCGCTGCTGCTGCAGCCCGTGCTGGCGGCGCCGCTGCACGACCTGTGAGTACGTCGCCACGTCGTGCGAGTGAGTCGGTGTGTCGGAGCGCCGCTACAGCGTGTGTGTGTGTGTCCGCAGCGCGGGCTCGGAGCCGGCGGGCGCGTGCGCCGGCTGCGTGTGGGCGCGCGGCGCGTGGGCGCTGCGCGAGTGGCGCGGCGTGCGCGGCGTGGTGCGCGCGTGGCACGGCGGCGCCAACGGCTCGCACCACGCGCTGCCGCTGCTGCTGCTGGCGCCGGACGCCGAGCTGGAGCTGACGCTGAGCTTCGCGCCGCAGCAGGCCGCGCACCTGGCCGCCTACCTCTACCTCAGGTCAGCTTCTCACCCGATGCTCGCCACTTCTACGAGATAAATTATCGTGTTTTTCACATCTCCTTGACTGTCGGCTAGAAAGCTTTATAATTTGTTTACGCCCTTAAGCGTCACACTAAAAAAAAATCCGTGATGGAATATTATTAATTACAACTGTTCGAGTTTTAATCGAACACTAAGCGAAAATGCATAATTGCATCGACCGCAAATATGCATTTAAACAGCTTGAAACAGTGTTGTTTGCCAACAATACTTTTTTTTTTTTCTTTTCACATAAAAACCTGATAATAACAAACACAACAAAAAAAAAATTTGCGAAATCGGTTCAGCTGTTCTCGAGATTTGCGCTTACATTTAGCAATTCATTTTTAGGGTTCCGTAGCCAAATGTCAAAAACGGAACCCTTATAGATTCGTCATGGTCACTTCCAAAGTGGTGAAATGTGTCCCTCCCCTGTAACTTCTAAAATAAGAGAATGATAAAACAGAAAAAAAGTTTTTTGTGCATGAAAATTGGTTATGTACGGATATTTGTAAAGTCCGGCCGCGAAGCAGAAAGAATTTCGTCCGTTGACCTATTATTACCTGTCTCTGTCACTCCCGCGTAAATAGAATGAGTCTCGCTCGCACAGATGCAATGGCCGCCGTCCTCAGGGATTGTAAACCTTTGCCTGAGAGTGTAAGGTTTCTTCTTGTTTGCAAGTGTATGTCACGTAAAAAAAGAAGGAATCGAAATTAGTTAAACTAGATGATAATGTAGATAAAACTGTTGATTCTTTGTAAATTGTAATAAATGTGATAGGCGAGACGTTTTCGGAAAGCAGTAACTCCGATACAGAGGAATCGGATTCTGATTTTTGAATTTTATTTTTGCCGTATTATTACGTAATTGTAACTCGAGTTTTATAACTTATAATATAAAATCTAAATACATCATTCATATGATAATAATATTCTTTTTATTTTCAATGTTGGTACTTTCTCCTTCAAGTATTTAATATAAACCGCACTTAATACAAAAATGTTTGTGACCACTGTCAGTAGGTAAAAAGGTCATTGTACGAAATTCTTCCTACTCCGCGACTGGACTTTAATAGATTCGTGAAGTTTTTTTTTTCTTCTGCTGCAAAAGGAAGTGTGAATGCTATTTGTCAGTATGTATGTAAGTGCATGTGTGGATGTTTGTAGGTACGTATGTCTATAACAGACAAAAAACAACACGTCGTTACATGTGCGTTGGTGATATTTGTGTAAAACAAAAACGTAAACAAACACAGTTGGCGCAAAACTTCGACTTTGGAAATCGAAAAACTTATAATATATCGTTAGAAATATGGATACATTCGTCAGAAAATCAAAGATGAGCAAACCACTATCTTTGTAATGGAGTTTGAGTGTCCTCAAATCCACAATTTTTATGTTTTTAGCCCCAAACATCGCTGTCACCAAAATTTCAACGTAATTATTTTTTCAAGATACTTTTGTATGAAAAAGGACAAAACGAAGAACGCAAATAGAATGATTATGTCTTGATATTTTTGTTTTGCGTTTTTTTAGCAAGCGACAAGTTTGTTGACTTATATATTTTCAGAAAATCTAAGCTTTAATCGACTTTTTGAGGGGTGAAGTAATTTATATTTAAGACACATTTTTAAGTAGACTGAAGCGATCCGAACTACGGAAACAAATTTTTCATAGTAAATTCGATTGCCGAAATTTGATGTTATTCCTGAATTTGATGATGTAATTCGCCGTCTCAGTTCTCGTGGGTCGTACTCGTGAGTGGACGTGTGATTAGTAATACAGCGCTGTGCCGAAACGTTGCGTAATTGCTATCGTAGCGCGCCATCGCGATGTCAAAGTTACCAAGAACACCAACCAAAGGGACCAAACACTTGTCGGATCCGAACTTAGCGTCGACTAAGGACAAGGAATGGTCACCGCGAGGCAGGGAAAGAAGAAAAGGGAGGAGAATGAATCGGATAGCGATTCCTTCGAATATCGCAAGAGAGTAGGAGATTTAGGTCGTGTTGTCCAACAAGCACACTGAACGAAACAATAACCGCATTCCGCGAAGAAATGAAGGCCATGCACACCTTGTTGACCACCATGAAACAGCAACAGGATGAGAAATACGCTGCTATTCAAACAGATATCAAGGATATCAAAAAGGAGGTAGTGGAAATAAGAAATAAAAACCTCGACACTGATCTTACTTTAAAAAACCTAGAAGATAAACAAAGAGAATTAGATCAGGCACAACTGAAGCTGATTTACTCTAACCGTAAAAATGAAAATAGAACAAAGGACCTGATACAAAAGGGTGTATTTCTGGAAAAGTATAATAAATCATTGGAGGATCGTATAGGATGGCTGGAGCAGAACGAGTTGAAATTAAATGTTGAATTAATTAATGTAAGTAAACAGGAGGGTGAAAACATCAAAGAAGTAGTGGAGAAGATTGCGAAGGAACTGAAACTGAGGGTAGATGGCATAGAAAATGTATGGAGAGTCAGAGGCGAGGGACAAGGTACACCAGTTATTGTGAAAATGTGTAACAAAGAGGCGCGAACTCAATGGCTTAAAAGTAGGTAACAACAGCTGACGAATCACTCGATCTACAACATAGAGTATATAACTATCTACAACTAGAGAGCGTATAGGCCGATTTCTTCTAAGTACGCGGCTCACTACAGCGGGCCGGGGGACGAGGAACAACGCGCGGCTGCAATTGGTCCGTTCAAGGTCAAGTTGTATAGGTAGCCTATGGTTAGTGGTGCCACTACTTGATTAAAGGAAAATAGTCGATATCGATAAAATGGATTTGAACATTATAAAAATACTCAATCCAAACAAACAGCGCTATATCTTGTTTAAACAAAGTTTCCCTATTAACCTTATCTTTCCACTTTTATTTTAATTCTGAAATCTTCGAAAATCTAAAATGAAAACGTGTATGTCAAATACACAGATGAAAAATCTGAGACCCTCCTCCTATTTTTAAAGTCGTTTAAAAGTAGTTACGTGTTTAATGTAAGTATGTGAATTGATTAAAAATTGTATTAGTTGTAATTTTATGATCATCGATAAATCGACTTCAATCATTAAACGTAACAGCACAGATTTTTACGATAAAAATACAAAGGGGAAGAAAGGGATAAAAATATAAGTATTTCCTAATGAAAGAAAGAGACTTTTCCAAAAGACATCAACGCGCGCTTCTCACAGTGTGCTCGTTCACCTAACCACCATTTTATATAGACCCCTGCAGTGGCTCATCATCTGATTCAAATTAATCAAAAATATTTTGCGTAGTCTTTACTCTCCGATGAAAAGTTATGCCATCATTTTTGTAACAAAAGGTCTAGGAATGTTTCCCACACAAATTCACCGGGTATGAAGGCATTTATATGCGTTATAAATTGCGTAAAAATTAAAACGATTTGTAAAAACTTAGCATGCCCACAGGTCTGACAATTGGTCACAACTAAAATGGTTACTAGTGCCGCTGCCTAACATCTGAGCAAAAACACTAATAGTTTTCGTGCGTCGGGGCACTGTATGCGCAGTCAAGTGGTTTAATAGTCTTTGATCTACAACAACAACGATGATACCCGCAATTTTATTACATTAATGAAAATCTTACGCGTCAAATGCGCCAGCTATTCTGGACAGCAAAACAGAAGCTTAAGGATGATTTCAAATTTATATGGATACAAGATAGAAAAAATTTAATTAAAAAGAGTGAGGTCGAGAGGAAAGTACATAATATCTGCTGTGAAAGCGACATAAATAAATATATATCTATTAATAACGAGAACAGAGTAAACAATATCTGAGCAAGCCCTAATTAAATAATAGAATAAATAAACTACTAACTACTAAATTAATTTATTAAACACAAACATGAACGATGAAGACCTACAGGATATTATATACTCAAAATATGAATCTACAAACCAATGGATAAATCATATTACGCAAAATAAAAATAAACTAAATATCATACACATGAATATTTGTTCGTTAAGGAAGCACTTTAATGAACTAATTGTACTAATAAAGGACTGTATACCTACATTGGACTTAATATGTCTAACCGAAATAAATATAAAAGAGGAAGAAGTCTATAATTATGAAATAAATGGCTATTGTTCATATTACTTAACTAGAGAAAAAAGGAGGGGAGGTGGTATTATAATCTATGTACGGGAAAATTTGGATTTCGAAATGATACGAAATTATAACAATTTATACTGCGAACTAATGCATGGCCAAATAATCATTAAAGGTAAAAAAATAGTTGACATAATAATTACTTACAGGCCTCCACAAATGAATAAAGCACTCTTTGTTAACGAACTCAAGAACGTAATACAGGATATACCGGTTACAAATGATTTGGTGTTTATGGAGACTGCAACATAAACATAATGCAGGGGGAAACCGACTCACGTGCCAACGAATATTTAGACACTTTGAGTGAGTTAGGCCTGGAATGTTGCATCCAAGATGTTACGCGAGAAGTAGTGTTATCGGAGCGACGAGTGACATCATGCATTGATCATATTTTTGTGCGAAGTGCGCGACCACCCGGCGAGCTGCACGCCTACGTACTAACGACTAAAGTATCCGATCACTATTTAACGGGACTCTCAATGGAAGTGGACAAACAGCTGATGCCTCCGTGTTATCGTACGACGCTTAATAATGAATTGGTCAAAACTAAGTTATGTAATGTAGACTGGAATAACCTCATGCTTGTTGAAGATCCTTTGGAATTGTATGGGCGATTATATGGACTGTGCGATATTTTTGGCAACATATACGGAACGTCGAAAACCACAAAATTAATTAAACAACGTGATTCTAATATCTGGGTTGATAAAAAGTTGCAAAAACTATTAGAATATAAAGATGCTTTGTTTCGAAAATGGAAAGCGAATCCTAAAAATATGACACTACGATTAGAATACACAAAATATAGAAATAAAGCAAGTAAAGCTGTAAATGTTGCTAGAAATGCGCACAGGCGACTAGAGATAAAAAACTGTAATGGAGACATGAGGAAAGTATGGGAGTGTGCAAACAAGTGGCTTGGCAGGAAAAAGATGAATGTCGGTGACGTCATACAAAGGTATTTTATAACAAGTAACGAGAAACTGGATAGCGTATGTAACCATTTTTGTCAAGTATTTACCAATGAAATTAGTTCGTTAAAACAGAAACACTCATGCAGTCGTCTATTCTATGAAAGATGTGAATATGTAAAGGAAAGTGATGTGAGTTTCAGTTTTAAAAAGGTATGTCCTAAAGATATATGTGTGAAATGTCCAAGGATATTTATTTATTTATTTATATGTTTAATAATTGATAAATTAAAATGCAGCAAGTCCCCTGGTTCCGATGGTATTAGAGTTCAAGATTTAAAAATAATTAAGTATCCAATAAGCCAAGTCATTGCTCATTTCATAAATAAATGTATAGAAAGAGAATTATACCCTAATGAATTAAAAATTTCAATTATTAGACCAATCTTCAAGGGGGGGGGGAATACAAAGAATACACAAAAGGCCTATCACGATATTGAGCGTAATTAATAAAATAGTCGAAAAAGTAATTATGGGCCAAATAACAGTGTTTTTAGAAAGTAATAATATTTTAAGTGATACCTAACATGGTTTTAGGCCAAATAGAAGCACAACAACAGCATTACTTAAGTTTACTGAAGATATAAATAGCTCATTAAACTCGAAAGAGGTGGTTTTATTGACATTTATTGACTTTAAAAAAGCCTTCGATACTCTGGACCATGAGGGCTTGCTGCAAACCATGGATGAGTGTGGAATACGAGGGCCTGTAAAAGGGTGGTTTGGGCAATATTTACACAACCGGTTTCTAAAAGTTAGAATTAAAGGAGCAGATAGTGAACTCGGTAAAATCAATTATGGGGTGCCGACCGGGTCAGTTTATGGACCGATTGGGTATATCATGCACGTCAATAGTATGGTCAATGTCATCAAACACTAATACTTATATGTATGCGGACGACACGTGCTTGCCATACAGTGGCCGGGACTGTGAACTGATCCAGTCGGCAATGCAAGAAGATTTGGATAATTTAGTAAAATGGGCGCACGATAATGGCATTCTAATTAACTTAAAAAAAAACAAATGTATGTTGATATCGTCCCCGTATAACCGATTAGCTAAAAATTCAAATATCTCAGTAAAGGACCACTCGTATGATTGCCTACATGATCACAAGGTAAATTGTCAGTGTGAGTGTGTTGAGCGTGTAGCGAGCTATAAGTACCTAGGGCTAACAATTGATGAGAGGTTTACTTAGGACGTACATGTAGACACAGTATGTAGTAGACTGCGCTCAGTGCTGGGTAAACTGAATAATTTAAAATATATAGTTAGTAAGCGAATATTGTTCATTTTATACCACGCACTCGCAGATGCAACAATAAATTATGGGTTGGCTGCTTAAGGACTGACGTTTCCGGTACATTTAAATAAAATAGAAAAATTGCAAATTAGATTATTAAAATTACTATCAAACAAGGTAACTAAAGACAATATTAATAAGGAGTACGAAAAATTATTTAAAATTTGTAGAATATGGCCTACCTATACAAAAAAAAGTTAAGTGTAATCTTAGGACACCACAATAAAAACGAACACAAAATTAAGCGAGTATATAACAGGCCAACCCGTAAAGCGACACAGAGAAACAAATACGTAGTTCCTAAAGTAATTAATTATTTCGGACAAAGGACACAGCGATGGCAAATTCCAACATTATTAAATGAGTTACCTGCACAAATTACAACTGCAGCAGTTTCAAAAAATGTCTTAAAAAAAGTCCTACGTAAGCATTATTTGGGTTTGTGTCCGTAGTGTAGTGTTTTAAGTAGTTTTATGAAGGTGAGCAGTCTTGATGTGACTTTGTAATCTTTATTACTTATTTAAAAAAATAAGTTTTAAAGTGACGTGCAACTAAAAACAAGTACAAGAACTATTACTTAATCAAGTGACTTGCAGTATTGTATTTGTTTGGAATGTATTTGTCACATGGAGATTGTTTACCACTGGTTGGCTACAATTATGTAATGACTGTATAAAGCAGGCGCCGGCCGGCCAGGCTGGCATGCGCGCGCGGCGGCGTGTTTCAGTGTTGTTGTCACGTAATTGGCAATCACGCTGCCAGTCTGGTGGGTAGGACGACCTGATCCCCTCGTAAGCTATTTGTAGCCTCTTTTATTATTATTGAAGCTCTTTGGAAATTGCATACCTAGTATCCACGAGAACACTGCCGACAAACTGTGCAGCAGTTTGGCAGAAGATATGAAGATGTTTTGCAAGTTACTTTACTGGAATAAATAAATAAATAAAAAAATAATGTCTTAGTTGGTGTGTCATTTATGTCAAAATGTTGTCGTGCAGAGTGGTTAAAGTTACGGGTAAATGAGAGCGTTTTCTGCGCAGAAATAACTTGACGATACTGGAGGGCGTTCTGCTGAGCGGACGCGGTGCATACCCAAGCTTCGAGCTGGGCGGCCGCCGCCCCGGGACCAACTCGCCGCTGCTGTTCGAGGTGAGTCCGCTACCTGCGCCGGTAGTGTGTGTGTGTGTGTGTGTGTGTGCGAGCGAGCCGCCCTCACGTGTGTGTGTGTGTGTGCGAGCGAGCCGCCCTCACGTGTGTGTGTGTGTGTGCGAGCGAGCCGCCCTCACGTGTGTGTGTGTGTGTGCGAGCGAGCCGCCCTCACGTGTGTGTGTGTGTGTGCGAGCGAGCCGCCCTCACGTGTGTGTGTGTGTGTGCGAGCGAGCCGCCCTCACGTGTGTGTGTGTGTGTGCGAGCGAGCCGCCCTCACGTGTGTGTGTGTGTGTGCGAGCGAGCCGCCCTCACGTGTGTGTGTGTGCGCAGGTGAGCGAGTGCGGCGGCACGGTGCGGCGCACGGTGGTGGCGCGCAACACGGGGCAGGTGGGCGTGCTGCTGCGGGACTGGAGCGTGGCCGGCCAGCCCTGCCAGGCGCGCGGCTTCCGCCTCGAGCCCTGCGCGCCGCTGCGCCTGCTGCCCAACGAGTCGCGCGCGCTCACGCTGGCCTTCAGCGCCGACTACACGCTGGCGCGCGTGGCGGCCGAGCTGAGCGCGCGCACCGACACCGCGCGCGCCGCCTTCCTGCTGGCCGCCGCCGCGCCCGCGCGCCTGCTGCCGCGCTGTGCCGCGCTGGCGCCGCGCCCGCCCTGGGAGCCCGCCGCGCGCGCCGCCGCCGAGCTGCTGGCGCTGGCGGCGCTGGCGCTCGTGCTGGCGGCCGCCGCGCTGGACGCCGAGCGGGAGCTGCGCCGCGCCCGCCAGGCGCGCCCGCCGCCCGCCGCGCGCCAGCCGCTCGACCTGCGCGCGCTGGCGCAGCACGCGCCGCCGCCGCCGCCCGCGCCCGCGCCCCGCCGCGGCCCCGCGCGCCGCCGCCGCACGCCGCGCCGCGACGCGCCCGCGCTGGACCCGCAGGCCGAGCGGCGCGCCTTCGAGCGGTGGCGCGCCGAGATGCTGGCCCGCCACGACGACGACGACTCGCGCTCCAGCGAGGACGCCGAGCGGGACGAGCCGCCCCCCGCGCCCGCCCCGCCCGAGCCGCGCGCCGACCCGCCCCGCGCCTGCGACGGCTACGAGGCCGACCCCGAGACCGAGGACCGCCCGCCCGGCAGCGGTGACGACGACGCCGCCTCCACCGGCTCCGGCTCGGCTTCCGCCTCCTCCTCTTCGCCTACTGCCGACGAACGCGACGAGCACGACGAGCGCGAGCGGACTCCGCCCCGCGCGCACGCCGCGCCTGCGGGAGACAGCGGCACGGGACCCGGCGCGCCCGGCCCGGCCCCGGCGGCGCCCCGGGCGGTGCGCGCGCACCGGGACGCCGGCGACACTCTCCGGCGCGGCGAGCGCGCGCGCACGGCGGAGGCGGGCGAGGCGCGGGACGCTCGCTCGCGGCCCGCCGCCGCCAAGCACCACGTGCGCAAGGACAAGCTATCCAAGCGCCTGCGCGAGCGGCCGGCGCTGTCGCCGCCGCGCTCGTCGCCGCCGCAGCCGGAAGCGCGGGGCGGCGGCGGCGCGCCGGGGCTGCGCTGGGGCGCGTCGTGGAGCTCGGTGGTGGCGCGCGGGCCGGCGCCGGCGCTGGCGCCCATCGGGTCGGACGTGCGGCGGCGCGCCGAGCCGAGCTGCGCGCTGGGCGGCGCGGGCGGCGCGGGCGACCACTCGCTGTTCTACTTCAACGGCGAGGCGGCGCACGCGCAGTGCCGCGACTCGGACTTCTCGTGGCGCCCGCCGCCGCCCCTGGAGCGCCCCGCCTTCACCCCCGCACGCGACTACCTCGGTGAGATTACAATTTGCTTGTATTTTCATTCATCATTTTCCTGTCCATTCATTTCGATCCGAATCATATCAGAAACAATCCTCACCTCAAAAAGACAGATGATCTTTATTTGTGATTGAAAACGTCTATGTGCAATGTGACTATGTTTGACTATATTATCATGTGCCGTAATTCGAAAAGCGTCATCCGCTGGCGACTCAAGTCTTCAATTGCAGCTCCCATAGAAAAATGATCCATTTGATATAAATTTTTCGTTTGCTCGCGAAAAAAATACTAATAATATATATATCGCGTGTATCTGACATCGACGCACAAATGATTTTCATGGCTCCAGGGCATGATTCTGGACACCCCAGTGTTGGAAATTTTCGTCGGTTCTTTTCTCATTTTTTCATTTTTTTCAAGAGTACCACAAATAGGTATCAGTGATATCTATTTGTGGTTATATTCAGATTGCTCTTTTTAATGAAAGTAGTTAATTAATTATTTTTTTATAAAAAATCTCATTGGGTTAGGTCAGAATAAAGATTATGAGCAGTCTAAAGTAAAAAAACCCTTGAAAAAAAATTAAAAAATGCGAAAAAAGCCGACGAAAAATTCTAAGTCCAGGGTGTCCAGAATCATAATTCCTGCCGGAGTCGCGGGATTATTCGCAAGAGACACCGCGGCTCCGGAACACAAAGGGCAATGAAGGAACATGGATGGGTTTTAGTCAGTAGAAGTCTGACACTCCCTCCCGCTACACCCAGAGCGGGAGGAGTCATTGGATGATTTGCCATCCCTAAAAAAAAAAAACATGCCCTGGACCCATGGAAATCGTTTGTGCGTCGATGTGAGATACACGCGGTATATACTACACTATACTATACTCACAAACAAAAATACATATACTACACTATACTATACTCACATGTCGTTCTCGTACGATGTAATCTGTTGTGATGTGGTTCAAGAGCGTGAGTTTGTGTGGTCGCAGACGAGCCGAGCACGGTGGGCGGAGTGGGACCGGTAGGAGCAGTGGGAGCGGTGGGAGCAGTGGGAGCGGTCGGAGCGGTGGGCGCCGTGGGCAGCGGCTCGTTCCGCTCGCTGAACTCCGTGTGGGGCTCGACGCTGGAGCCGCGGCCGGCGGCGGCGGCGTGGCTGTGGGGCGGCTACGCCGAGGGCGGCGCGGCGGCGGGCCCCGTGCGGCCGCCGCCCGGGTTCGGCGCGCCGCCGCGGCCCGTGCGGCCCTACGACCCCTTCCGCTCGCTGGCGTCCATCTGGGCGCCGGGCGCGCTGGACTGGCGCGGCGCGCAGCCCGAGCCCGCCGAGGCCGGCGAGCCGGACGCCTGCCAGTAGCCGGACGCCTGCCAGTAGCCGGACGCCTGCCAGTAGCCGGACGTCCGGCCTGTCGCCGGCGGCCGCCGCACTAGTCACGCCCCGCGCCGGCCGCCCGCTCCGCATCTCTATTTACGTGTTACAGTGTTCCCTACTTGATTGTCTGTTCGAGACTGAAGATTAAACTTACACTATCTCAAATGATGATGAACGACTTGTTTTATTTTTAACGTTTTTTTTTCAAACCTCATTTATTTATTATACGTGTAATAGAATAAACGCAATACCTCGTTAAGGGGTCATTGTACTCATTCACTATGAACATTTTTTTTAAAAGAAAACACGGTACGTTTTTTAGTTTCAACGTTTTCGTTCTGGAAATTTCGACCTTCAGAACCAACCCCGTGGAGGGCCGGAAACCAAAGTGGAAAATGAAGGATTTAAGGCTATTGTGGAAGCGGATCCATCACAAAACACTTCAGAGATAGCTGCAGGCTTCGGGGTAAGTGATACAACTGTGTTAATCCACTTGAAGCAAATCGGGAAAGTAAAAAACTTGAACACGCGTCGACTGCTGTTACTTTGCGCAACCGAAACAATAATGAAGGGATGTTCAATCGCTTCATTACTTGTGATGAAAAGTGGATACTGTACGATAATCGGAAGCGCTCGTCGCAATGGCTGAACCCTGGAGTCCCAGCCAAATCCTATCCTAAACGAAAATTTATTCAAAAAAGTTCCTTGTAAGTGTTTGGTGGACTAGCGCCGGTGTCGTTCACTACAGCTTTCTAAAATCTGGCCAAACGATTACGGCAGATATCTAATGTCAGCATCTACAAACCATGAAGGAAGAACTAGCTGCGAAAAAACCGAGATTGGTCAACCGCTCTAGGCCACTGCTGCTTCACGACAACGATAGACCACACACTGCACAACAAACAGCCACTAGGTTAGATGAGCTACAATTGGAATGTCTGCGACAGATTACCATTTTTTCCGGAATTTGGACAACTTCTTACAAGGAAAAAAAAATTCATCTCCGTTTTTTTTTTTTTTTTTTTTTTTATGCAAAACGGGGATACTCTTGGCCCAAATCTCACCTGATGGAAAGTGATGATTAGGCCGAAGATGGAAGCGAGTTTCACCCGGAATCCTCTTACACAGAGGAACTGGCTATCATACCTCTAACTGCCGGAACACAATAATGCTGTTAACATTGTTGTTATGGCGACAGACTTAGACATGATGGTGGTAGCTTGCCAGGCGGACTTAGAACAAGTCCTACCACCAACCAAACTGAGCAAAAAATTTGCCCCCGCTGGGAATCGAACCCGGGACCTCTGGGTCTGAATCAGGTGGTTTAACCACTAGACCACGGAGGCGGTTAGTGTCACCTGTTTAGCACCACCCGGGGACCACGTGTAGGGATTCGCTGAAGGGTATTCTCCTACGGACGCGGGTGACTGGGCCCCCAATATGTATCCGATGTGGCAGTCCAAACCGCCTTCAAAGAGTTTATTGATTCTCGCCCCCATGGTTTTTTTAGTAAAGGGATCAATGAACTACCTATGAGATGGCAAAAGTGTATAGATAACAACGGTGCATACTTCGATTAATTAAATATATTTTCCAAAAAAAAAATTGACTTTATATTTTTCCTATACAAAACGCCAATTTCATATGTAAGGACCTAATACTTGCTTCTATAGAGAAGAATGTGAAAGAAACTCTACGGATACATCCATGTATTAATCAAGATAATGAAACAACATTTACTTGGTTTAATTTTTTATTACATTTCACAATATTAGCCTTCTCAACTTATATGAATAAATTAATTTTTATTATTTCAACTTTAATTTTGATGTGTAACATATATAGGTTTCATTCATGTGCATGCTGAGGACTGGACTGGATGCCCATCATGAATGTATGAGACAAATATTGCGAACTTATGCTAAGGGAAGTAACTCCCTCCAATGGATTCTTCTCCCGCTTGGCCCTTGGTAAGCCCAGGATAGGTTTACAAGTCAAACTATACACACTAGTGATATTCAATATGATAATTATTATGGTACTTAAACATCACTTTCCACTTGGTCAGCAGGTCGGCATTCATGATGTATCACGAGCGCGACCTTGTCTGGCAGCAGATCGACATAGCTTGGACACCTCTCTTTGGCACAGAGCTTGTTCACGTCTGAGCCATGCTTAGTATCTGTACTTGGTGGAGTAGTCCTTGGGCGAGACGACGAGACCGCGGCCCTTGCGCGCGCCGCGGTACACCGTCTCGATGATGTCGATCATCTCCTGCTTGTCCTCCAGTGGCCAGTTGATCTTGTTGTTGTTGCCGGTGCCCAGGTCGATCATGATGTGCTTGTTGCGGAAAAAGAACATCACGGTGCACGGGTCGTACAGCTCGTACCTGGGGGTTGGAGCCAGTTGTTACATCACTCATCAGGGTACACGTAAGGGGTGCAAGCTAAACGTTGGCAATGTGCAAGTTGCTGACAAATACCTAGTCAATTTAGTTATTTTTGTATTTACTGTAAGAGCTATCTTTAACAGAGAGATTAAGACCCAATAGAATTTGATATTGGCAATGTGGCACTTAGAAAACGGCCACAACGTGTTATGGAAATTATTAATGGCTGTAACACATTCTGAGCCATAACTGATGCAACCACATCACAAAACTAGCATGTTGTATAGACGTGGCCTTGATATTCTATGTCACCTCATACTAAAAACTACTGTTTTGCGGTCTTCTCTTTGAGCATAACATGAACAAACATTTTTATGCAAAGTTGCCACAGATGATAGCATACAAACCCACTTGTATTGCAGTAATAAAGTTGGAGTTTAACATTATTAATATGAGCTTCACTTTTATATTAGTCTTAATTTGTGTAAATATTTAAGAACACATTAATAAATATGTTGCTGTATTAGGCAAGCATGCTCCATGCTGAAGCTCTACCACAACACTGCTTGCCACCAGGACAATACACAGTACAATATTGTACAGTTACGCAAAATTCTTATTTTTATTCTTAAATAAATAAAACCTTACATTTTGTTAAAATCAGGGACCTCTGTGATATCCACTAGGTAGATGACGGCAAAGTTCTTGACTTTCTCTGCGATGCTGTACAGCACCTCGTCCATCTTCATGCAGGTGGGGTCCCAGTCGTGGCCGAACCGGATTACCTGCCAGCACGCAATAACTCTACTTACATTGAGCACATTGATAATTTGTTGAAAAAATATTTATAGATAGTCGTCTTATGCATGCACAACTTAACAAAACACGATACTAATATTGATCCTATCAGTGATCTAGACATAGTGTGGCACTCGCAGCTCATCTAGAGAACAATGTGACCTTGTTTTGATGTTTATTGTTTACATTTTACCATAAGTTTTAGAAGCACTTAATCTATGATTCTAAAACCAAATAATACTGTTATTTTAGATATACGGGTCTAAATAACTAGAAATAGTGTTTGGAGTTTTTTTTTTATTCTCCTCAGAGGAGTTTGGCTTCGCACATCTTGTAATCTGGAAAATTCCTAACCTGTACAAAATAGTACATACCACAACTCTATCTTCTTCGGACAATATAGCCTGGTCCACTTGCCAGCCGTTGTGTAAATGTCCCAGCATGTAACTCATGGTTAGGTTTGATTGGTGTCTCTCTTGGTAAAGGTTTAAATGGAAACCTAAACAATAACGACAATGAATCAATGATGGCTAGCTAGACCTACCTACCTATCTTCTTTTTGTCACTGTCAAGTTTTTTTTTTTTAATAATTTTATTCTTGACTATGGATACATGTCCTTCAGTCGTCACTGTCAAGTCACACAGTAGTGTTGCCAGATGTGCCAATTTCGTTCAAAGTAACCTAAAACCGCAAAGTAGCCTATCCAATGAAGGGCTACGATTAGCCTAATTTTATAAACCTCATCTAATTAAAAAAATCGAAGAAAAACAATTAAGTTTCTAGTTTTCAAGAGAAAGAAATAATTGAAAATGCAAAAGATCGACTCAAATATACCTATTTTTGAGTGTGTTCCGGAATATAGTCCAACTCCAGTATGTAGCCAGTGCTCATGACATGATGAATCCGATGCCATCAGCCCACTGACGTATAAATCATAAGTGCATCAGCCATACTGTTGATTCAATTCGTTCCGAAATATACTGGCTAGTGTGTTGACGCTATATTGTACTTGTTTACAACAATCTTTATTGCAAATAGGTACAATTATTTTTTATTTATTACTGTTGATAGGCACGCGTTTGACCACTCACCTGATGAGATGATGTTTTTTTTACTCGAGATGGGTTTGCTCTTGACTCTAGTCTAGGTCAGAGATGACAGAGACGAAATCTACGATGGAGCGAGCTTACCCAGAAGTAGCCTGTTCACTCTAACCTTGAAAAGATTAGGGTTGTAAGCGTTCGGAAACACAGACGCAGGCAGAGGGTTCCACTCGTTTGCTGTGCGAATTATGAAAGACGCTTGGAAACGCTTAGTGCGAGTTGGTTGAATAGCAACAAAGTAGGGTCGGTGGTAAGTTGCAGTGCGTCTGGATGTCCGATGGTAGAAGGGGGCTCGTGGGATGAGGTCGTAGAGTTCTTTGGCACACTCTTCGAAGTACAATCTGTAGAAGACCGACAAGCAGGCAGCCTTACGGCGATGAGCCAAGCTGTGTAGCTTGGCATCCACCAGTTTTACGTCGCTAATGAGCCTCTTAGCTCTGCGTATCACCGAGTCAAGAGCGGCAAGCGTATATTTAGCTGAGCCAACCCAAAGGTGGCTGCAATACTCCACGCAGGATCGGACTTGTGCTTTATATAGAGTTAAAAGTTGCCCAGGCTTGAAGTATCGCTTCACCCTATTTAGGATGCCCAGATTTTTGACTTGCGTGCTGTGGTCTAATATGGAGCACGCTTGCCTAGAAGTAAACTATTCACTCTTGACAAGACTCCCAGGTTGTAGCTATCTGGAGGGCAATAGCGCTAATAAAATTCGGTTGGAACGCAACTGAACTGTAGCCATTTCACAACTTTTTTAAACATTCCGTATCGCGCTAAACGTTTGACAGAAACTTGGAACGCAACGCAATCACAACTGTAACGTTACCGCTGTCAAACAAAAAGTTGAAACAGTGCTACTTTTTCGTGACTTTTTCTCAATCGTTCGCGTTGTGTTGTTTGGATTTTGAAGGAAAATACGGAAATATTTGTAAAGGTTACGATATAGTTTTGACGCAACTTTGGTTAAAGTTTAATTAAACTTTAGCGCGATACCAAATTCCTTACAGGTGAATCGAAATTAGATCATAACTAAAACTGATTTTAAAATTAGCGCGATTGGCCTCCAGGAAATCATCAGACTCCGGCAGGAAATGCTACTCTTTTGCTGTACGCACTATGAATGTTTTCCCAAAACATTAATACAATATAATAATCCTCAAAATCACATGTATCACGACATTATGAGCACTGCAGGCCATATAATGGGTTATATTTCGGAACATACGCATTTTAAATTGTATTTTCCCAATTCTTTCCTAAAGGTTACAAAAATTCCCATGTTTTTATTTTCATTTTTCATGCTACACGCTAAGCAACTTTTAAATGTATTGACTGATGATTGAACATCACAAAGCTTTTTTTTTTTTTTTGGGATGGGAAATCATCCAATGACTCCTCCCGCTCTGGGTATAGCGGGAGGGAGTGTCAGACTTCTACTGACTAAAACCCATCCATGTTCCTTCATTGCCTTTTGTGTTCCGGAGCCACGGTGTCTCTTGCGAATAATCCCGCGACTTCGGCAGGCGTCGGCCCTTTCGGGCCCCTCTGTGTGCTGACTCTCTTTGAGGCGCGCGTGGAACACTAACGCGCCGTCGACACGGCCTGTCGTCACTAGACGGACGGACGGCGAGCCACCCATAGCTCGCCGTCCACAGGCCCGCGCCTACGGTGGCCGGAGGTCACCATGCAGGTGGTGGCCCCCGACGCCCGCGGCGTGCATGACTGCTTCGCAGAAGGAGGCAACGGCGTCCCATTCCGTCTCGCTCCGGACCATGGCTTGGACCAGGGCCGGACGCGAGAGGTTGCCGCCGATCGCCGTTTCGAGGACACGGCGGTGCGCCGCCCAAGCGGGGCACACCTGCACAGTGTGCTCCACCGTTTCCTCCGGTCGATCCTCGCAGTGGTGACACCCGGGCGTTTCCTCCCGCCCGATTCGGTGCAGGAACCTCCCTAAACATCCATGTCCGGTGAGGACCTGCGTCAGGCGGAAGGTGAGGACGCCGTGGCGCCTCTCTAGCCACTCCTCAAAGAGGGGACTTACCGCCACTATCGTGGCGTGCCCTGCACTGGGTTGCGACAGTCGTCGTCTCCATGACGCCATGAGATCGCGCCGGAGGTCTGTCCGCTGCGCGACAATTTGCCGCGTCAGCGGAGTTTCCCCCCGTCGTAGTACCTCCAAGCGCCAATCATGCAGACGCGCGAGGACTATCGCCTCCAGATCCCATGGCGGCAATCCGGCAAGGAGACACACCGCTTCGCGCGAGATCGTGCGGTACCCTCGGGCCATCCTTAGGGCCATCACCTTTTGGGGCGCGTTCAGATAGTTGGCAGCACGCTGCCGCAAGGAAACATCACAATGCTAATGTTTCTGTAAGGTTCCGCACTCAGAGGGTAACCAACGGAATCCTATTGCTAAGCCTCCGCCGTCCGTCCGTCCGTCCGTCCGTTTGTCCTGCTGTAAACCTGTCTGTCAGCGGGCTGTACCTATCTCAAGAACCGTACCTAATAAGTAGACAGTTGGAGGAGCTCGTGGCTAAACATTAACAGCCGCTGAGGTCGATCTTCCAGGTTAAGCAACATTTGCCAAGGTCGGTCTGTTGACCTTCTTAACATACCGAGTTTCCTCCTTGCCTCGGAAAGCACGTTCAGCCGTTGGTCCCGACTTTAATTTGTAGATCTTTGGTAGTCGATACGGAGTGTCAGAAGCCAGTAAATCTGACTACAGTCTTGCCAATCAGTACCGTTTTACCCTGTTAATGGGTTGTGGATGGTAGGCAGCCGCTCCACGTAAAATACTGGTATTCAGTTAAATCCGGTTTGACTGGAAGCCGACCCCAATACAATTGGGAAAAGGCTACGCAGATGATGAATATAGACAGTTGAAATTTTCCTTGAGTGTGTATATCTCTGGTGCTACCACAAATAAAAGTTAAATTAAAAATTAAATGGGCATACAAGAAACTGGTTTTTTTTTTCAGTTTATGGTACGGAACCCTTCGTGTGAGAGTTCGACTCGCACTTGGCCGGTTTTTTTCGCCTTCTGGAAAACTAACTCTTGTATTTCCATCCTAATTAATAGTGGAGATACATTCACGCATAGATTAAAATCTGACAACTTTCCTCAATATTTAGGTATAAGGCATCTACTTGTATTCCTAATCAGAAATAATTTATTTGGCGATGAATGTAGCTACAAAATAAGATGAAGATACTTATTATAAAAACCAGCCAAGTGCGAGTCGGACTCGCGCACCGAGGGTTCCGAACGAACCTTACTAGATCTCGTTCAAAACAATTTTCTGTCGAAATTTACGTTGTTTTTTTTTTTTTTTTTTTATTCAAAACGGGGAAACACTTGACCCAAATCTCACCTGATGGAAAGTGATGATTAGGCCGAAGATGGAAGCGAGTTTCACCCGGAATCCTCTTACACAGAGGAACTGGCTATCATACCTCTCTGGCTATCTATCTCTCCTCTCTCTCTGGTGATGTACTTACATCACATATTTTTTGTTTTATCATTCTCTTATTTTAGAAGTTACAGGGGTGACACACACATATTACCACTTTGGAAGTGTCTCTCGCGCAAACTATTTATTCAGATAAGAAAAAAAAAATATTAGAACTCAATATCATTTTTGAAGACCTATCCATAGATACCCCACACCGTGTATGGGTTTGATTGGAAAAAAAATGTTGAGTTTCAGTTCTAAGTATGGGGACCCCCAAAATTTATTGTTTTTTATTTTCTATTTTTGTGTGAAAATCTTAATGCGGTTCACAGAATACATCTACTTACCAAGGTTCAATACGGCATAATTCTTAAAGTTTCCGAAAAAAGTGACTGCGACATACGGACGGACAGACAGACAGACATGACGAATCTATAAGGGTTCCGTTTTTTGCCATTTGTGTACGGAACCCTAAAAAAAGTTTCAACACAGTCTACCTTACGGCATTAAAAGTAAAATAAAACCGGAAAGTGCGAGTCGGTCTCGCCCACCGAGGGTTCCGTATAAATTTATAGGTACCTACTTACATATTCCTATAAATAAAGACTATATTTTTTATGTTCTCATACAATGTGATTTATGGCAAAAATATAAGACAACACACACAACATGTTTTTCTCAATATAAAATATTTTGTAACCAGCGACAGTAGGTGGTTGTTGGTGGCGTGTTGTTTGTTTACTAGCGCGGCGCGGTGAGGCAGCGGCGGTGGCGGCGCGTCGCGAGGAGCAACGGAGCGCAGCGCGCGGGGGGCGCGGGGGGCGCCTGGCACCTCGCCACCGGAACGCGGTCACTCACTAAAACATACAGATTTCTCGGGAAAAAATAACAAGCCGCGCTCGCAGAACTCGGCAACACGTCGGGTGTGCAGCACATTCGCTCTCACCGCGTCGCCGGTAACTTTATACGCGTACCTGACACCAGGCCGCCGATTTCACGTTAATTTCCGCAGTAGTGAGTGAGTAGCAGCAGGCAGCAGTCGGGCGGCGGCGGAGGCGCGGTGCGGTACTCCGCCGAGGGCAGTAATTAGGTCGCGGTTCGCAAGTGATCGCGCGCAGCTGTACTGGACAGCACGTCGCTCCCGTACTCTCGCGAGGCGGCGAGGCGGCGCGCGCCCGACATGCGCCACAACACGCTGTGATCCTGCCGCCGACAACCTCAATGTGACGCAAGCGCAACCAACTTATTTATTAGTAGGTGAGTGTGATTAACGACCGGCTGACGCGAATCGTTCATGTTTGCAGCAAACCTATCTTCTATCCGGTGAAAGGAGCACTTCTTAGCTTAGCTAGTGACGATGCTGTTATTAAAAGCGCTTCAGCCGTCACGTGGACCTTATCAGATCTCGGAAAAATTTAATTATCCACGTTAATCTGTATTGTAAGCAAAGCGCGAGCGGTTCTGCCGAGTGCGAGGTATTTTTAATGATTACACGATCTGTATCAGATCCGACCATATGTCTATAGAGCCGATGAAATGCGCTTGCGATCACACCTACATGAAACTATAATGAATACCGGAATACGTTTACCAATACCTACTGCGGAATCGGTCGATATACAAGTTGCGACTTACGATTGCGAGACAGCCTGCGCGTCAGCTGACCCACACGCAAATGATGTAGAATGTAGACACTGGGACTCGACAGATAATTAAAGCAAGAGATTTTAGGGTTTGTACCAAAGATATATAGATATGAATGGTTCGCAGCATGTAAACACGCGCTCCCTTCCCGTGTTGCAGCTGACGGAGGCGCATGGACGCGGTGTACCCGGCGCAGGCGTCGGCGCTGGCGCGCGGACGCCGGCTGCGCCGCGCCGGCCCGCGCAGCCGCCACCGCACCACGCCCGTCACCTTCGCCGAGATCAAGGTGCGCCGACACATCCATACCTATCATAACGACGTCGTGCTCACTCCACCGTATCGATCCTTTGATATTATTCTTATTATAGGTACTGTCCTTCGGGCTCTTACTGAACTTTCACCGTTGTGTGACTGACATTGGCATGGCCACCATCATTTTAATTTTGATAACACAATAAATATGTCGCTAAATAGTCGTAATTAGTCGCCAAATATCAGAATTAATCGATCATTGGTTGGTCAGTTCAAAAGTTATAAGAGTAGCGTAGGTGGCCGATCGGGGGAGCGCCTACCTCAGCTTGCAGCAGCTACCCCATTTTAATCTCAAAAGCTAGGGCACCTAGTGAAGATCTGTTTTCTTCCAAATTTAGCCGCTAATAGTCGTAATTTTTCGCCAGGTCACAGATTTATGGGTCTCAGTTTAGAAGATATAGGTAATGTGTTCAATTTTCAAGATATAATAGAGGACCTAGATCGAAGAATTTGTGTGTGATGTGACAACACACAAATTCTGATATATAGCGACTAATTTCGACTAATCATCGACATTTTTTTATGTATTCAAAACTAAATCCCTGATGGTGGCCATGCCAATGTCAGTTACACTTTTCACTACTCTAATGGGATGTACCTACGGTTTCAGGGTTTGTGTATCACATCATAGGAGTTTCATGTTTGACACCTATCTTTTGGTATTTGGTTTCCGCACTTACTCCTCATCGGACAATGTGCGTGAGCCATGGCGACCGTTACAACTAGCCCACATCCCTCCAGAATCAGCCCTTCCAGCGTGTTCAGGACATCTGTGACTGTAAGCGTCTGAATTCTGTGTCCTTATTTTTTGCCTCCGTATTTCGGTGAGTGTGTGTAATGTGCGCCTGAACTGTCTCCTGTGTTGACACGTCTGTTCCGCCTCTCTCTAGAAAAAAGAACGGTGCCAAAATCCTGCAAGGTTGCAAATGTGCAACCGGTGCCCAAAGAGGGAGACCGCGCGGACCCTGCTCATTACCGTCCGATCGCCATTACCTCCATCCTATGCAAGGTTATGGAAAAGGTTTTAAACAGTAAGTTGCTGACCTACCTTAAAGACAATCTCAGTGACCGTCAATATGGCTTCCGCCGGGGACGGTCTACTGGCGATCTTCTTGTGTTTGTCACGCACTGCTGGGGCGAGGCCATCGAGAGACAGAGACACGGCGAAGCACTTGCCGTGTCACTCGATATCTCGAAGGCCTTTGACAGGGTCTGGCAAGCAAGTCTACTCAGCAAGCTTCCTGCTTATGGCATCCCAGCTGGTTTTTGTAGCTGGATATCAGACTTCCTCAGTGAACGGTCGATCAGAGTCGTTGTTGACGGTTGCTCCTCTGACCTCATGACTATCGATGCCGGAGTTCCTCAGGGGTCTGTCTCTCTGCAACTCTTTTCCTGCTACACGTCAATGACCTACTTCAGCCTGGTCTTGTTGGGTACGCAGATGACAGTACGGTTTCAGAGAGATACATGTCCGGTGCAACAACCAGCGGGGGTGAAGGTCATTCATTGAGAGACGCCATGGTAGACCGGACAAATTTGACCTTGAGCCTTGTCTCCCAGTGGGGTAACGAAAATCTGGTCACTTTTAACGCCACCAAAACTAAAGGAGTCGTTTCGACCAAACTCCTACTTTTCGGGGTATATCTGTTCCTGTGACTGATCTGCTCGAGCTTCTAGGCATGGAGTTGACATCCAGTCTGAACTTTGGCGCCGCCATTGAGTACAAAGCCAAAACTGCAGCCAAAAAGCTGGGCATCCTGAATAGAGTGAAGCGTTACTTCAGGCCTGGACAGCTTTTAACCCTTTACAAAGCACAAGCATGGAGTGTTGCAGCCACCTTTGGGATGGCTCAGCTAAGAACCAGCTTGCCACGCTTGACTCGGTGGAACGCAGAGCTAAGAGGCTCATCGGCGACGAAAAACTGGTGGATGCCAAGCTTCACAGCTTGGCTCATCGCCGCAAGGTTGCCTGCTTGTCATAATCATAATCATTTATTTGCAATAAGTATTGGTACAGTATGGGTCTTAAAGTTAGTAATTAAGTTCCGAATACATAGTCAGACATCGGTCTTCTACAGATTGTACTTCGGTGAGTGTGCCCAACAACTCCACGACCTCATTCCACCGGCCCCCTTCTACCATCGGACATCCAGGCGCACTGCAACTTACCATACCTACCTTGTTGCTATTCCACGAATTCGCACTAAGCGATTCCAAACGTCTTTTATAATGCGGACAGCAAAGGAGTGGAATTCTCTGCCTGCGTCTGTGTTTCCGAACGCTTACAACCCTAATCTCTTCAAAGTTAGAGTAAACACAGACGCAGGCAGAGAATTTCACTCCTTAAACAGGCTCCTTCTGGGTAAGCTCGCTCCATCGTAGACTTTATCTCTGTCATTACTGACCAAGACTAAGGTCAGGAGCAAACCCATCTGAAAAAAATATTTAAAAAAGAAACTATAGGTACTATAAGTCTTTTGTAAGTAACCAATTTTCTGAAGAATTATATTGATTGTATGTGACTGTTTGATGCCCTGACAGCACGCTTTTGTAATATATATATAGATTCATTGCCAGCAGCCCGACCCTACAGCAAAATACCATACAACATAATGCTGTGAAAGTAACTAAAATAGACTAACCGCGCAGCCATTGCAATTTCTCGTCTATAGTGATTCCTAGGAAAACCGTATGATCAATGCATTCCAGTTTTTGTCCATTCAATACGATGTCATATTCATTAGTTTAAACATTTGGTCAAGTAATTTACATTTTTTTTTTTTTTCATTTAGTACTAAGTTGTTTGCCGTAAACCAATCTTGAACTTGATGAATAGAGTTATTTACATTATCAAGATTTTGTGACCGTCGATCTATCTGAAATCTCCAAAAAATCAATGATGTGTCATCAGCAAATAGGTAGCTTCTTCTTTGGCTCATTTTGAAGCAATTGGGGCAAATCGTTTATACTATAGACTAAAAAGAGGAATGGACCCAATGTTGTACCTTGCGGAACGCCCATTGTCATTTCAGAGCCCAGTGAGTTTACACCGTTTACCTGTACTTTAAACTGTCTGTCTTTCAAGTACGATCTAATCAGATCAAGAGATGTATTCCTAATCTCCTAATATTCTCAACTAGCTGTGCCCGCGACTTCGTTCGCGTGGACGTCGGAAAATGATGTCAATGTTGCATATTTACAAAATCTACATTCAGTTACGTATCCTGATCTCTCTCAGAATTAAGAATATAGGAAGAGGGTACCTAATGCAGAAAAAGAAACACATTTTCTCCGATTTCTACTGACAATATTGCTGTTTTAGACCACTGATTAATTTCATTTGTTTTAACATTTTATAATATTAAAAAAGTTTTACTGGGTTCATAGAATCGATTTATTATAGAGGAGCTCGTAGCTAAATAAAAACAGCCGCAAGGGTCGATCTTCAAGGTTAAGCAACGCTTGCGAAGGTTGGTCTGTGGATGGGTGACCATCTTAACGTACTGAGTTTCCTTCGTGCCTCGGAAAGCACGTTAAGCCTTTGGTACCGGCTGTCATTTGTAGATCTTTGGCAGTCGTTACGGATAGTCAGAAGCCAGTAAAAGCTGACAGAAGTCTTGCATTGAATGAGTTGTGGAGGTCTGGTAGGCAGCCGCTCCACGTAAGTTACCGGTATTCAGCTGAATCCGGTTTGTCTGGAAGCCGAGCTAATATAGTTAGGAAAAGGCTAGGTTGTTATTATGGTCATCCATCCACACCTCCGTCCTCGTCACGCGATGCTTAACCTTGAAGATCGACGCGTTCGGCTGTTATAGTTTAGCCACTTTGAAGCATAATAACAAAAATTCACCACTTGTGTTAGTAAAACAGTTTACTCTTGTATACAGTTTACAACTCTCCTCCAAGTAAACTCGATAATTCAATCAAAAACAATCTAGTCGTCCAATTCCATAGCTTTAGAAACATATTTAACTTCAAAATATATAATCTCAAGATATAATTTTTCAAGAAAATGAATAAAAAAACATGGGGCTGAGGTCATGCTACTGCGGAGAATCTTAACAGAAAAACGCGTCATATGTACAACGCCACTATCGATCTACAACGTAATTGAACTGTCAAATATACTCGTAAGTTCGAACTTAGAAGCTTACACGTTACGATAAATAATGTATGTTCACTTTTCTTTTGCTACATTTTAAGTTTAATTAAAAAATAACTCAAAAGCACATTGTTTTGGTGTTTATTCACACATTTATTACTACAATTTTTCTCAATAGATGGCATTGCAAGTATCTGGAGTCTCAATGAAAACAACCTATTTTATCGCTCGATGAAGCTTCTTCAACTTTAAAATTCGATATCTTTTGATTTTGTGGGTCGATTTTGATAAAATAAACACTAAATGTTACTCACTACTACCATCTCTTAATATTTATAAGTATCTACAAACATTTGGAATCCAATCCGTGGTTTATGTTTAATGCTTCTCCAAACGCACATACAAACAGACAAACAGATAAAAATGTCAAAAATTGCAATTTTTGACATTTTTATTTGTATTGTAGTGTATTTTTAATGTCAAAAAAAGACATAGAACACAAAAAAACAGTTTTTTGTGTTCTATGTCTTTTTTTGACATTTCGATTTATTTTTTATGCGAAAATATTCAATTTACAGACACGGCAACTCTACGATTTTATTATTTATATATAGAATGGATAGATGAAGACAGCTAGTGGTTTATTATAAATTCATCTTTGAGACCACGCTGTGCAGTGCAGATTCTGTTGTATTCCCCGTGGAGTAGGCTTCTATGGAGTGGGTATTTGCACTGGGGTCCATCCCAAATGTATCTGTCACAGAGCCTCTCCAGGGCTTTCAGTAGAAAGAATGTCAGACTTGTTGGTCTTATTCCCCGGTTTGGGAATGAAAATGAGTTTCGCGCCATGCTAGGGGTACGTATCTGTGCGCTATGCTCATATGCATAAATAATGATATGCTTGGTAGATTGCTAGCAAGCATGGTGTCGGAGCGCTCTCCTCCATCGCACATCGGCTGGTCAGATGTTATCTCATCATATCGGCCGAAAGACGTCCTCTGCTGGAGATAGGCCTCCCCCAAGCGTCGCCACAACGCCCGTACCTGTGCGTCTCGCATCCATCGGTTACCCGCGACCTTCACCAGACGTGCTGTAGGCCAGTCCTGGTCAGTAGAGGCTCGTCCCACCCACGTCCTGTCCTCTAGAAGGTTACAGTCTGGGAGGTGCGTTTCCAGAAGTACCCTACTGGACTCCAGACCCTACTACGTTTGATATCTATGTACCTATGTAAGAAGAAGTCTGGCTCACTGTAGCCATGCCAAATAGGTATAGAAATGTGGGAATAGGAGTAACTTTGTCGACATAACATTGTGAGACATGAACATGTAGGAAACAAGAGTGAGCACAATGAGCTAATAATAGAATAATATGTTGGTCGTTTTATTTTAGCAAGCAGGGCCTTCCAACTCCTAACTCCAACTGAATATACTGTTGACAATTTCAAACCGCCTGTGTCCCTCATACATGAATGTTATACACATAATGAGATATACTTAACACGTTCTGTGGTGTCAGGAGGTGGACGAGGAGAACTGCGAGGCGGAGGTGGCGAGCGAGGAGCGCAAGCGGCGCCCCGACGTGCTGGAGGAGAGCCTCGGCCGCCAGTTCGCGGAGTTCCGGCGCCGCCGCGCGCGCCGCGACCTGCTGCGCGAGCGCGAGCCCGACTCGCCGCCGCCCGCGCCCCCCGCGCCGCTCGCACCCCCCGCGCCCGCGCAGCTCGCGCGCGCCGGCAGCGAGCCCGCGGCGCTGCACCGCGACGCCGCCTCGTGAGCGCGCCCGCCCGGCGCCCCTCGACCGACAGACGCTGCTCTCCCGCCGCCGTGCGACGTTGCTGATGACGCTGATGGCACGCGACCTGGCCGCCGACGCACGTCACGAAGCGACTATTCATTTTTAGTTGGATCGTATTAATTAATATTTTGTGTTATGTACAGTTCTAAAATTATCCGAATAACAGCCCTAATCAGATATTAGACATTATAGGTAGGTACTTTAAGTGACTCATTTATATTGGTAGGTAATTAAGTAGCACGCTAAAAATGTTTTCACACCATCTGCACGAAAACGTCAAATTATTTGCCATGCAAACCTTACCTAAAGTTCGTCATTCTAACCCGCGAGCCGCTCCCGTCCGCCTCCTCAGCTTAGTGCAGCGAGCGCATTCAAAATTAATTCCAAATTCAAGTCACATTAGTGCCCGGCGGCTTATAATGAAATTCGGTACAATATTATAACCCGGCTGGGTTGGAGCCATGTCTTGGGACTTGCAGCGACCAGGCAGTGGCATGCCCTAGGTTCTGAAGAGATGCAAGCCACCGATAGTTAAAAACTGGTTTCATCGCTATCGTGCCGAGCCGCCGACCCACTGCACCGTGCTGTTTCTGTACTGAATTCTGTGCTGTAGTGATTTTAAATTGCTACGTGTTCATTTCTTATATCATTAATAACATCGAAATATAACATAATAATAATAAATAGCTGTGCAAGATCAAAACTTTTTTTCAACCTATTAGTATTTTATAACGTAGATATTCATCATTCGCTCGCTAGGGTCGCTACAGTCAAAGTCGCTAGGTTCAATATAACAATCTAGTCCCCAGTAGATGGCGAAAAAAAGATTATTTTTTGACTCCGCATTGTTTACGATATTGATAATATTTATTCAGTAGGTACTGACAATGTGAAGAGTTTTACCAAAAATACAAAGTGAAATAACTGCATTATGTGTTTTTTAGAATTCTGATGTCTTTTCATGGCACCAGCCAATGACGTATTATATATAGACACGTCATAAGCCAACATCGCGGCGCTTAAAAACGGCGAAAATACTAGATAGCTACTAATACGCATGAAGAAAGGGAAAGAAAATATGGGGATGCCTGTTGCTAGAGGGAGATAAATATACATCTTCAGTTACGTCACAGGATAAGTAATAGTCTTCATCTAAACAAACGTAGCATCGCGCGACAGGTTGGTGCGTAACTAAGCGCGATGTGGCCAATTGGCTTCCTTTCATGTTGTCATTTTAGAGTGCGGACAACGTATCTATAGTTTTATATCATTGGCACCAGCAAGGTTACTGATGTATTCTAAGCATTCATTCATTTGTGTATAGTAGTACTCTATGCATTTGTGTTCTATGCTGGCGAATAAAGGGGTGTTAGTTATGTATATGTCACCGGAAAATGGCAGAATTTTATTATTAGATTATAATTTCTCGATATATTATGAAAAAATCGTTTCGTATACCTTTAATAAAGGCTTGGGCACACCAAAAGCAGGACAGGCGCAGCACCTTAGCAGGGCAGGTCAGTTGCGCCGCGGTTGATGTCACACCAGAAACATGAGCAGACAGAAAGCAGTTTGAAGGCGGGCCTGCTTTATAACTGCGTCATGTGTGTCGTATCGATAATTTTTCATTCGTTTCCATGATAAAGTTGTAAAAAATCACAACCGTTCACGACCTGCGCTGCGTCTGTCCCGCTCAACCACAGACTACATAGAGATACTGCGCTCAACTGCTTTGGTGTGACTAGTCAATATGGCGGACGTAGTAATACAACGTGTACTCACTGCGGCCGCCCCGCGCCTGCGCTGCCACCGCCCCGCGCCTGCGCTGCTCCCGTCCAAAAGTTTTGTAGAAGAGCAGTGCGTGCGCGGCGCAGTGGCGGAGCAGGTAGGATCAGCGGGCCCGCGTGTGTTCAGTGTGTCATCCCTCATATAACTACATTATTTTCTAACGTAGACGCACTGCTACCGCACTGCAACTGCTTTTGGTGTGCCCAAGCCTTTAATCCTATCCAAATTCAAAACTTTCCAGTTTATACGTGTCATAACTAGAAAAAAAAATTACAATTTCACGCGATATTTTACAATCTTACGGAGTTTGCCACTTTCTGGTGACATAATATATACAGTTAGGCTCTGCAGTCAACCAACGCCGGGCGTCTCCGCGTCTCCAGATCTATGAAGACTTCGCCGCTGGCGACCTGCTCCTTGCGGCGGGCCGACGCGCGCCACCTGTTTTCATGGCTAGAGCACAATTTTCTCGCAGTAGGTGTGAAAAGTATAGTATGCACCTCAGGGATAAAGGTCTTGGGCTAACTTAAATCCCTCACTGCATTCAGGATTTTTGTATTAAGTCCCTCGCTTCGCTCGTGAATTAAAATTTAAACACCCTCGCTACACTTTGGAGTTAACTATTGAATCTTTAATCGTGTTCGGGATTCAATATGACGCCCGTTTCCAATAAGACACTGCTTTATACCCTTGGTTCATAATCTACTATTAGTATATACCGGCCGACTGTACTCGTATGTAACCAACACTACGCCGGCGTCGGTGATAATACCGTCTGGTGTTCGTCATTAACAAATTCTTTGCAAACAAGCAATAATCTTGTTGAGTCAGGGCTCGGCTCTTGTACTGGAGCAGTGCTGCAATGGGGGTACACGACAAAGGCGTAACGGAAATAACTTTATTGCAAGTAAATGGCGGCAGATAGGTGCAAGCGTGATAGTTCAACACGTTTTTACAGACAACACAGTTTTACCACCCACCACCGACGCGACTGTTTATCTGTAGAGTAGTAAATTGTAAAAAAAAAATATACCCAGGGTCACAGATAATATAATACTAGCGTACAGATGCCTCATCTCATTGAAAAGTAAGTCTAATAATTCGCCGAACTATTTTTTGGATCTGTTTGTTCCCGCTAGGTGGTGTTAGCAGTGACAACCTGCAAGCGCGATGTCATCGACTCCAACTAAAATCGTTCGTAAAATTCGTAATACGATTTGTACGAACTTGCTTTTCTCCGTCCCGGTCGTGTCCCATCAGAGGCGGGACCCGGGATGTGTGCGGAGTTGCGGAGACGGCGTTGAAAGCGTACTGTGTTATCCAGTCGAACTGTGATCGGGCGCTCCACTTGACCATGAAGCTGACGCGTTTTGCATTTACAACATTCGGGCACGTTGAACTGCTGAGCTCATCGGGTATCTGGCTGTGCCACACCGAATATGTTGCACACAACCATCTTATCTAAGCGATATTTTTTTTCCAACATCACCCGAGCGATGTCGCGGGCACAGGTTTTATAATGAAAATTGATAAGTTGAATATATTTATAATTGTATTCATGTTGCGCCTCTGACGAGGCGGTGGTTCAGTGCAGTCGAGACGGTTACGGAGGTATGGTGGAGGGACGCCGATGCACACCAGTCACACCACCAGACAACTGATTCCGCCGAAATCATTCGATGTAATTATGTCGGCGTGCCGTGGACGCCTGCACCTAAATTGTATTCAAGCAAGTATGAAATGTTTCGGGACAATCGGATTATTGCGTACGTAAAGGTAGTCACTGCGATTAACGATTTTATAAACAAACGAAGTCGATCGCTTTACCGTAAATAGGTAGTAATTTAGTAAATCACGGTTTCCAGGATCCTACGCAGACATAATCCACGAGGATTTTTATAGAAGTGTGGAGTTGATGATAGATAGTGTGTTTAATGAAACAGGTTGTGGACAGTTCTCGTATAATTTATTGTACAATAAAATAAATAGCACTCTCAACCACGCGTCTGTCAGACACATCAATAAATAGACACGACTATGTAACTATGTATGTACAAGAGTATCACTATCACTCAGTAGTAACAATATCAATATCATTACAAAAGTTTAACAACTAGCCCACTACACCGCGGCCGCGTGCCGGCGAGTGTAGTACGGCGCCGAGTTTCTCGGGGCATTTATGCATATTTTATTTTAAGTAGCGTTTAATTAACAATCATACCAACATACAAGTCATCATTCTCAAAAAATTAAACTTAATTAACTCATTTACATAACGCACTATCGTTTAGAATAGTTAATAACGTTGCAAGCGCCATGATCACGGAGTAAAAATAACAATCCCAAGCAATCCCGTTATTTACTGTTCTAATGTTAGTGACCATGAAAGTTTAAAACAAGTACGAACATGACCTGACTGTAATAGTGTAATGTGTCATTTTCACGTGGTATCTGATTCGTAATCAAAAGTATTCGTTTGGGAATGCAACTTGCAGTTTGTAGTCGACAGCAGATCGTCACGGAGACACGGACAGTGTGACAGTGTGACGATGTACTTCAGTGACTGGCACTGGTCGCCGGTCGGGGTCGCTCTCTCAGCTCGCTACTCGTACTCTACGCTATCGCTACGTCACCGGTAACGCGTAACAACATACAAAACCTAATTATTGTGTAACGACCTTACTTAATGGTAGTTTGTTCACTTACTGCGAATTCATAATATATTATTATCTTGGGTATAAGTATATACTAAGTATAGTGCGGGCGGCAACAGTCTCTGTACAAGTGGTCCTAGCTACTAGCTACAGCCGTACAAGGTACGGTGGTATACCTTCAACTGTAAATATTATTGTAGCAATATAATCGACTCGTAAATACTCTTAAGTCAACATTTTCCTAAATAAATAATTATTTTGTTTTAATACTTTGTTTGTCACCCTCGACTGCCTCGCGAACTTCGCGTGGGCTTCCTAATACTGTCTACATTTGTGTGTGTGTGTGTGTGTGTGTGAGCGGGGGGAGGGGGGGCAGTGGACGGTGCGGAGTCAGTCTTGTGCGATGGCGCGCGCGTCCTCGTCGGGCTGCAGCTCCGTCTCCGCCGCCGACGGGATGGTGTGCAGGTGGCGCGCGACCAGCGCCGGCGCCGGCGAGCCCGGCCCCTCGTCCACGGCGGGCTGGCGCGTGAGGCGCGGCCGCGCGCCGCCCGCGACCCCCGCGACCCCCGCGCCCGCGCCCGCGCCCGCCGCGCCCCCCGCGCCCGCCGCGCTGCCGCCCGAGCGCGAGGTGCGCCACGTGCCCGTGGACGCGGTGGCGTTGGAGCCCGACGAGTCGTTGCGCGACGACGACAGGTTGGAGTCCTGCGACGTCTTGCGCGCCACCAGCCACGAGGCGGCGCGGCGCGGCGGCGGCGGCGGCCGCCCGTACGTGCGCCACGAGTCCGAGCGCGACGACGAGAACTCCACAGACGAGGACACCGAGCCCGCGCGCGCCGGCGCCGTGGCGGCAGCTCGCGGGGCCGGCGCCGGCGCGGGCGTGCTGCGGCGCCCGCACGCGCGCAGCCAGCCCAGCAGGCGCTGGCGCCGCGGCTCGCGCTCCCCGTCGCCGGCGCCGGCGCTGCTGCCGGGCAGCAGGCGGCGGCAGGCGCAGGCGGCGCCGTGCTGGCCGCGCGAGGAGCGCTCGGCCAGGCTGTTGGTGTTGGCGGGCGTCTGGCGGTTGCTGAAGTTGGACGAGTGGCGACAGCGGCCGATGCCGCGCGTCACGCGCGACTCCTCGATGGCCTTGCACACGAGCGCGCAGTCCTTCTTGAACTGCTTGGTGAGGATAGCGTACAGGAAGGGGTTGCAGCACGAGTTGAGCGGCAGCACGAACACCGTGAACACCTTGGCCTCTTCCAGCGACACGAGCTGCGCGCCGAACGCCGCCGTCAGCGCGAAGAAGGCGATGGGCGACCAGCACAGGAAGTCCGTGAACACCAGCAGCGCCATGCGCTTGGCGATGCGCGAGTCGTTGGAGTTCCAGGCCTGCGAGCCGCGGATGGCGCAGTACATCTTGAGGTAGCAGCCCAGCAGCACCAGGAAGGCCACGCCGTTGATGAGCAGCAGCGCCACCACGTAGCCCAGAGCCGCGGGCGTGGACGTCTCGAAGGGCAGGCACACGGCGAACTTGCGGTAGTCGGACACGCCCAGCAGCGGCAGCGCCGCCGCCGCCAGCGAGAAGGCCCACCCCGCCGCCATGACTCCGGCCGCGTGGCGCAGCGACAGGCGCTTGTTGAGGTGCATGGCGTGCGTGATGGCATAGTTGCGCTCCAGCGTGATGACGGCCAGCGTGAACACCGACAGCTCGGACGATAGCACGCCCAGGAAGCCCGCCAGCTTGCAGCCGCCCGACATCTGCCACGCGATGGCGTGCGCGCGGAACTCCCCCAGCGTGCCCGCGTCCACCACGGCCAGGAACCCTGTCAGCGCAACAGTTAACTAGCTACAGCCCGCGCGCCGCGGCGGAATCGCCTGACGAGCGGATGACGTAGCAGTAAGTGATCATACCCAAATAGATGCCCATGAAGAAGTCGGCGGCGGCCAGGTTGGTGACGAGGAAGCGCGGCACGTCGATGCGGCTGCGGCTGAAGATGAGCACGAACACCACAGTGCCGTTGCCGAGCAGCGCCAGCAGGAACACGGCCCACACGCCGCAGCGCAGCGTCCACCAGTCGAACAGGTCCACGCACGGCAGGAACGGGCCTGCAAAGCACGCGGTCAGCACTCACACTGGCACTAGCTACGCGGCGGGGAGCACGAGCAGGCACTCACCCGGTAGCGGCAGGCACTGCACCTTGCGCGGCGCGTCAGCGCGCAGCTCGCGCTCGCCCAGCTCCAGGGCGCCGGCGCCCGCCCAGCCCTCCAGCATGGCCTGCAGCCCGCCCGCGCCCGCGGCGCCCAGCTCCGACACGTTCACTGCGGGAGACACGCACAGGCTACATACAATACAGCGTCTGCCACCGACCTGCTAACACACACAGGGTGCAAGGGGCGGTACGTACGGTAGTGCGCCCAGATGTCGGTGGTGTTGGCCCAGGCGGCGGCGTCGATGTGCTGCGGCGGCAGGATCACCAGGTCGGATGGCGACTCGGCCGCCGGCTCCTCCTCCGCCTCCTCCATCAGCGGCATGAACTCGCAGCAGTGGTACGCGTACGACAGCACCAGCGTCTGCGCACACACAACTATAGCATTAATTCATTTCCTTTTATAACCACTCTGGTTATAAAAGGCGTCCGGCGTACCGGACTCCGTAGTAGTGCAGTTTCCTGACGCAATCGAATGCCTTTAACAAATCGCAAAGCATTGCACAGCAACATAGAGGCAGCAGTTTTTGAACGAAAGGGTAGTATATAAACACTGTTTATTATGTTACAATTTGTATTTATCAAAATATGTCTGCCAAAAAGATATTGTACTGCCTAACACGAACTTGCTACTTAAAAAGTTGTTGATATAGCGTTTTTTTTTTCAAAACAATTTTATTGCATATTATTTTATAATAAGTAAGACTTTTTTTGTGTGATACAGTAAGCTTTGAGGTTGGACTAATGATGAATCGGTCAAAGAGTAGTCATGACCAGTCGCACAATAAGTAGGGTGGAGGTAATAGGCAACAAATCCACTATGTTGATGAGTATATTTACTTGGGCCAGCTAAGTATCCTTCGAAAACAGGCAAGACAAAGAAGTCGACCGACATGTCGAAAACGCCTGGAAAAGCGGGTCCATGAAGTCGCTGATGAAGGGAGACCTATCTCTATCACTGAAGCGCAAATTTCCTTGTACACGACACGTGCATTCTGCCCATCCTAACCTACGGTGCATAAACATGGTCCCTGACCAAGTCTCAAAAGTCCAAACTCAAGGTTTGCCAAAGGGCGATGGAGCGAAGCGTTCTAGGAGTTAGGCTCAGCGATCGAATACGTGTAACACCATGATTCGATCCAAAACTGAGATCGCCGATGTGGGCAACAAATCTCAGGTTCAAGTGGGATTGGGCAGGTCATATATGTAGGATGCATCAAGACAGATGGGCCCGAGTCGGTGCGCAGTGAAAGCCAGAGGCCAGGCGTCGTCGCCGAGGAAGTCCTAGAAAACACTGGCGTGACGACTTGCAGGCTTCATGACGGGTAGGTCGCAGAAGGCATTACACCGGGAAGACTGGAAGGCTATGGGGAGACCTTTGCCCAGCAGTAGGACAGCATAAGATGAAAAAAAAAAACTTTTTGTACACATGGCCAAATATTCCAGTTTGAATTTTATGTTTATTTTTCAGTGTTACCAGTATCTGTCGTGGAACTACATAACATAAGCTGACACGATCAAAGCTGTTAGTGTCAGCGGAGCCGCCAGCCGATAAAGATTCGGATAACGAAGATAATATAAGGAAGCGTGTGAACTGGTTCACAGCAACAGATGTTTATCAAGCAATAATAACGCAATATCGTCCGTCACCGATAGTGTTCACGAGTGGAACTCGATACATTGCGACACACTGGTCAACAAGGACATTTTATCGATTGGCTTGCGGTAGGGGAGTGGAGGTGAGTGTATCAATGACATCAGCAGACCTTCCTCAACAAGAAGTTGGCACTCACGCCACGCTTCCGGGCAATGTCGCAGAAGGAAAACAATTGTTTTCAATGATTTGTGAACGTGTTTTGAATGCATATTTAAGTATTTATTTTTTTCACTGATGATAGGCACGCATTTGACCACTATCTCACCTCATGGTAAGCGATGATGCGGGCTAAGATGGAGCACGCTTGCCTAGAAGTAACCTATTCACTCTTGACTTAATGACTTCCAGGTTGTAGCTACCAGGAAACACAGACTCGGGCAGGGAATTCCACTCCTTAGCTGTACGCACACGCACAATGTGTGTTCCCAAAACGTTTTGTGCGTATGAGTGAGATGTCAACCATGCATCGGTGGTGCATCGCCGTACGTCTTGTGGTCCGATGATGGAAAGGGTTTGGCGGAATATAAATTATGCAATTCCGTCGCACACTCCCCAAAATGCAACCGTTACAAAACCGACAGGCCAACAACTATGCGTCGATGCTCATTTTAGTGGAAAAGAGACACGCTTGGGTTCTAGCAGCATTGAACTTTGATTGGCATTGCCCCATTCACTTGTAAAATACAGAAATGAGAAGTAAGTTCTATCTAGGCGCTCTGCAGTGCGCCAGGCCAAGTTCCGGCCAACCACACGCAGTGTGTATATTTACACGAAACTTTTCGAGCTGTTTTTGCCCTTCTCGTAACTTTGCTTGTAATAATCACAACTTGATGAAACCTAAACCATTTATTCACCTAGTTTAAGATTACTGGAAAGTTTCAAAACATTAGGTTAAACCGTTCAGGAGATAATGGGTACCAAAAAGTGAACATTTTGCTACTGCCTCACTGACTGACTTATCAAAATTATGGGGCACTTCCTGTCATGCTAGAAGCTTCAAATTTGATGTGAAGATAGGTCAAGCTACAATGAAAAAAATAATTGGAAAAGGGCATTTCATTAAAGGGTCGGGCTTCATTCGGAGTTGCGGGACTATTCGAAAGAGATACCGCGGCTCGGGAACACAAAGGGCAATGAAGGAACATGGATGGGTTTTAGTCAGTTAAAGTCTGACATTCCCTTCCGCTCCGCCCAGAGCGGGAGAAGTCATTTGATGATTTCCCATCCGAAAAAAGGGGTCGGGCTTCCTATGCTAATAATTCTATTTTATTCGTTTCAAGCGACATTAAAATTGCTTGCATACGCAAGCAACTCTTGAGAACATTCGAAGGATTTAATTAAGGAAATGCATTATTTTTGACGAAAAAGGATGAAATCAGGGACAGACCTCTAAAATCTTGGTTGGTAGAGGAGATCGTGGAAGAACGACCTTCACCCATCTGATAAACTGATGAGACATATTTTTTTATCAAATTTTATTGATTTATAAACACGCCTATGATAGCTTGTCTATCGAAAATTGTTCATGGCTATTTTTGATTTTATATTTTTTTCCATAACCGAACTGATTTAGTTTCAAATGATAGTATTTATTAACAGAGAAATGCATCGGTAGCCTTGTCTACTTATTTCTGTTCATGGCTATCTGGCAAGCAGGTATCGAAATTAACAGAAGTCAACACAACAACAACACCGATATTTTAATTTAATCATCTCCTGACGTCGGACAAAATAGAATAGAATACTCTTTACTATGTACGCCATATAAGTAACAGAAAAAATAGACGAAGAAAACATTACATAGGGTGACATAATGGCGTTTTCGTACAAACACTACAGCATCTCGAAACCGATAGTCGATCTGGCACCGTTGGAGAGACTCAGCACAGTCAGTCTCGCTCGATCATATCGAAGCGTTTCTCGTAGACCACAAACGCTTAGCAGAGGGGCAGATTCTTCGTTCTTCGGTATAACCTGCCGCAGCATATGTATGTGGTCAACGGTGCTGAAGCCTTTTCGGAATTCAGCTTGTTCGGGAGGCTGGAAGTAGTGTGAAACCTGCGCGCGAGATGGTTCGGGATGACTCTGGAAAACAGCTTGTAAACATGGCTCAGAAGTGTTTTCGCCGCGTTAATTACAGAGAATTGAATATCTGCCTCTTCGTCGACATGACAAAGTCAACCTCATTTTTAGTTGCACCGTCCGGGCTCTGCCAGGGCCACTTCTTATGCTCACGCTTTCTGAAGAAGGAGTTCGTCATAAAGAGGCACTCTTTCTCCTTAAAACTGGCCAGTAGTCATCCCCGGTGGTTCCGACGTCCAAATACAAATTGCTTCAAGTCCTCAGTTTCGCGTTGAAGTCCTTTATGACTACGTTGAAGTGAGTTCTATGACCATGCATGGCTTTGGAATACTTTGGATATTATGTCCTCATACATTGTCTCCATTTCGTCGTCGGGGTATGTCGAGGTTGGGACATAAACCTGTACGATGGTCAACGAATATCTTGACGATATTACGCCAAGCTGGTCAACACACCCTCAATCCGTGGTTTAATAGTCTTTGCTCAATCCTCACCACATTGGGCACAAGGGACTTGAAGGGACCACATTATCAGCCTAGCCTTTTCCCAAGTGTATTGGGGTCAGCTTCCAGTCAAACCGGAATTAGCTGAATATCAGTATTTTACGTGGAGCGGCTGCCTACCAGACCTCCACAACCCATTAACAGGGTAACACGGTACTTCTTGGCAAGACTGGAGTCGAGATTTACTGGCTTCTGTCCGGAACGACTGCCAAGGATGTTCATATGACAACCGGGAGCAACGGCTTAATGTGCTCTCCGAGACACGGAGGAAACTCGGTATGTTAAGATGGTCACTCATCCACAGACCAACCTTGGCAAGTGTTGCTTAACCTTGAAGATCGACCCATGCGGCTGTTATTGAGCCACGACATTGGACACAAGAGACCTGTGGACGAAAAACCCTACACCACCCTGGGACTTCTAGCAACCCACCCGGAAATAAAGGACTCTCTCACTTCGGACTTCAAAATCGGAGTTGAGCACCAACCAACCAACCAGTGAAGCCGTGGAGGTGGAAACATTTTGGGCCACCAAAATCTAGGAAAAACCTGTCGTGCCAGCGACACGAAGAAGAAGAAATATCTCACTACTTTTATAGGCCGAATTTTTGGAGAGAAGAACTAAGCCATTTTGATTTTTTTTTCTTGCCCGGCGCCCGGCAGCCACGGGAACACGTTGTTGAATGCGTATGAGTGAGTGTGACGCACCTGTATGCGCGGCAGCATGTCGGGCGGGTGGAAGTGGCGCAGGTTGGGGTTGTTGTGCGCCTTGAGGTGCAGCAGGCGCTGCAGCCCGGCGCCCGGCAGCCACGGGAACACGTTGTTGAATGCGTATGAGTGAGTGTGACGCACCTGTATGCGCGGCAGCATGTCGGGCGGGTGGAAGTGGCGCAGGTTGGGGTTGTTGTGCGCCTTGAGGTGCAGCAGGCGCTGCAGCCCGGCGCCCGGCAGCCACGGGAACACGTTGTTGAATGCGTATGAGTGAGTGTGACGCACCTGTATGCGCGGCAGCATGTCGGGCGGGTGGAAGTGGCGCAGGTTGGGGTTGTTGTGCGCCTTGAGGTGCAGCAGGCGCTGCAGCCCGGCGCCCGGCAGCCACGGGAACACGTTGTTGCCCACGTTCCTGCAGCACACATTACAAATAAACACGGCCTTGTACAAGCACTTCGGTGCCTAAACTTCTAGTTATATGGATGGATAGGTATGGATGTTCGTAAGCTTCCTCCGTTGAAATCCGTGGACAACATTAATATGTGCAAGTATGAGTATCGTTCGTAGTGGTACTGGGGACGATACCATTAGCGCTATAGAAAAAAAAAAAAACAGGTTAGTGCTGTGCGTGTGGGTACGTACAGGTCCTCCAGCTTGGAGACGGGCACGAAGGTCTCAGCGTCGATGTGCTCGATGAGGTTGTCCTCCAGGTTCCTGCAACACACAGCGCGCCTCAGTACTCGGCTCGACAACAGACCGACGAGCCAAGCGTCGCCACAATGCTGATAAACTTGGTAAGAGTAGCATAGTCTTGGTCCATTCAGTGACTCAACTCCAATTTGTTTTAGCATTCGAACTCGCCTCCCGCCTAACAAGCTTTCGAACAACACTTCGACTACTCTTATTGTATGTGGCGTCAAGTGGCGTGTTTAACGGGAATTCAAACCATTTAATTATGAACCGGGTATTGTATTTGTGTTCATCTTTGTATACCTACTTAGCCGAGTGCCTAGCGATGAGATGGAGAGATAACTTATTTAATTTATCAAAAGCGGGAAAACAAAATGAATGAATTATTCAAAAGAGTGAGCTGCCCTTCTATTATCTTCAGATTTATTCATGCAAATATATAAGCAAGCCACTCGGAGGTCCTGCACAAGGAGCCGCCGCCGCCGCCGCGGATGGCGGCCGGGCGCGCAGTGCGGCGCGGCGACAGTGCGGCGCGGCGACAGTGCGGCACGGCGACAGTGCGGCGCGGCGACAGTGCGACACGGCGCGGTCGACTTCCTTTTACGATGTCGTAACGTACCGCTAGATTGGCTGACTCACCTGATCGTAACACGCAGATACCCGCTGTTCGCCGCTCGCTGCTCGCTGTTGTGCTACTTTATATCTCCCATAAAACATTGTGGTGACGCACGACAGTTTCCACGATCGCGATAAATGTATGCGAGTAAAGAAAAGCCTTATATCCCCGGAAAAATTGCGGTAATCCGCAGCCTCCGGGGGGAGGGGGGTTGTCAGGGGAGGGATCCTCACATTAGGCACATTACCTGGCGGCCCTGACGCCGACCCACGGACTGATACCGCGACAGGCGGAAACGTTGTGTTGTTGGAAAACACGACACAAGCGAATTATGTGATGTTTTACAATTTATCATCATATTAATATTTATTATGAGCGTTTTCATTGCATTACGTATCCATTGTTGTTGTATCTGTGTTGCTTATTGTCGGACCGCTTCGCCGCAGCCTTGAGTTCACCCTCAGCCGGCACAAAACAAAAGCTCGGGCCATCTGGCCTCAACGCTTGACGCTGAGCTGCCATCGAATCAAATTAGATCCGCAGTAATTGGTTTTGGGCTCCTCGCAATAAATGGCGATACGCTCGTCTCCATTACACGCGCTTACGATTATTTATATGTCAATCGGAATTTGTGCTCACATTTAATGAATAATTCTACAAGTTCTTGAATGATCGTAACAAAAGTTAAGCTATTTTTTAATTTAGTTAATAAAAGCACATGAACACATTCGGCAGGGGGTGTGGAACTCTGGATGTTCATTACACCCGCGGCTGTCGAGCTCGCCAGCACTTACGAGTTACTCGTCAGTCGCAGTCCCGTGAGTGGATGAGGGTCGCCACCGCCGCCGCTGTCAGCTATCTGCATAGAGACACGTGAGCGCGTGACGACACTCGTACTCACAGCACTTGCAGGTCGGGCGTGTGCGTGAAGGCGTCGGCAGGCAGGCGCCGCAGACGGTTGCGCGCCAGCAGCAGGTCGTGCAGGCGCCGCAGCCCGCGCAGCGCGCCGCCCTCCAGCGACGCGATCTCGTTGCCCGACAGGTCCCTGCGCAACACACGCGTTACACTCTCCGCACACGCACGAGACGCCGCACGCTACTCACTCTCGACGGGACACTCACAGCACGCGCAGCTCGGCGCAGTCGTGCAGGTCGGGCACGCGCTGCAGCACGTTCAGCTTCACGTCCCTGCGGACAGACAGTTGCCGTGTGGTTACTGAGTCCACGCGCTCCCGCGGGAGCCGTCGCCGGCGCCACCGCCCCGCCAGACACGCCGCACACCGCTTATGAATACGTAAACATAAAACTTCGCCAATCAACATTCAAATCCTCTCAATGTAAATATATGTCCATGTTCCGGAAGAAGTGGGTCAGCAGGTCAGTATCATGGCGACGAGTACAGGGAAACAGATAAACAGATGCCAAACATAGCGCCACCCCGCGCCCCGCGCCCCGCGCCCGCCGTGTCGCCGGTGGGCTCACGTCGCCGTCGCTCACACTGTAGGCAGTACTTAAGTACTTCCCATTGACAATTTGTAATCGTTGTCTTTTTGTTTTTCATTCGACTTGTTTGTTGAGAGAAATTAGGCCAATCAAATCAGTAGGTAAGTACAATGTTTTTGAATGAATGTTTTGAATGATGAAAGAGTACCTACATGGTACCTACTGTAATGGCACTTTAATGTGCCAAAAAAAGATCAGCTCATGATGCGGGAGCGTAGGGGCAAGTAGTGTAGTGGAACTAGTGGAGCTGGCGGCGGAAAGCGGTCACTAAGCCAGGCGTTAATGTTTAAAAAGCAATGTCTAACTTAAAAAAAACTGGTTAAATGCAAATCGATGTGTAATGTGTGCATAATTTCAACAGAATCGGTCCAGTAGATTCGGAGAAAATTGGCTGTGCTGTGACAGACGGACAGATACCAGAGTGATCCTTTTCCGTTTCTGACAGGTGCTCAGAATCATAAAAAATGTCCCATGACTAAGACTAAAAATAAGTGAGTCCGGCCTTTTTATCCAAATGTCGGGCTAAACTGGCTGATATGTCCGGCTGTCGTTATAAGAGCTGGCAACTCTATATGCAGTCGAGGTCCGCGTCCTCGTTTGCGGCGTCCTTGCGTGAGCTTAAATCCTTCAAGGCTGATCGCGCGCTACACCTCCGACAGATTCAAAAGAAGACCCACCGATTATACTGCCCTAGGAGCGAGGCCTTCTCCGCCCTCCGCCCTTCGATGTATCGTTTACCATTGTGTACGACTGTCTCGAGTGGAAGATCAAGCAGAGCGGGTCATGTGCAGGGCGCGGGGCGCGGGGTGCGGGGCGCCGCTCTGTCAACTCGCGCCTCGCGCGGACTGCTCCTTCTGCTCCGAGTTTGCGACTGCGTCCTAGTTTCTATTTCGACAAGCTAAATCCTAATCGATATCAGATTTGCAAAGCTCGGTTTCAGTGGAAGACTCACCTGATACAATCCCTGTTACACCGGAACGGTACAATATTGTGCGTTGTGTTGTGTTCGTTCGTGGTATTGATACCGACAGCGTCCACGTATAAGCTGCGCTATTTCGATATAACACGAGTGGATGCATTACTTGTCCAAATTATATGAGTTACATACTGGACCTAAAGTAGGTACGTCAATGTTATGTTAGCAAAGAATAAATGAATGATTGTTTGCGATGGTCGTGACTCGTGGTGCAGCATGCGCACGTGTGTGTCGGGGGGGGGGGGAGGGGGGTCTGGGTTTACTCACAGCGAGCGCAGCATGGGCGCGTGCGCGCATAGGTCGGGCGGCAGGCCGGCGAGGCGTGCGCGGTCCACGCGCAGCGTGCGCAGGCGCGCCGTGCCGTTCAACGAGGGTAGCGAGCGCAGCGAGCGCGCCTCCGACAGCACCCTGCGAGCAGATATGCGACGTAAGATATTACAGCAGCACCGCTGCAGCGCTACACGCAACTTGAGACATTATAGCAGCACTGCTGCAGGGCTACACACAACTTGAGACATTACAGCAGCACCACTGCAGCGCTACACGCAACTTGAGACATTACAGCAGCAACGTGAGCGCTACACGCAACGTGAGACATTATAGCTGCAGCGCTACACGCAACGTGAGACATTACAGCAGCACCGCTGCAGCGCTACACGCATCGTGTGACATTACAGCAGCACCGCTGCAGCGCTACACGCGAAGTGAGACTCTACATCTGCACCGCTGCAGCGCTCCACGGAGGCTACACAGCTACAGGCTACATGCGCTACAGCTACAGCCACAATGTTCATAGACGCAAATATCATTATTCTCACAAGGTCCGGATTATGTAAAATCAGAATAATAAGTGTAACGTGTTGACTTTCGAAAGTGTAACGTTGCAGGAGTAGCTGTTTACTTGTGTATTTATTGAAGTAAATTTTATGTTCATCAGAAGGCGGAAAAGTCGTCGAGCGTCGAGGTTCAGTGTTACCAAAACATCAATTCGGATTTAGTGAAAGGCATGGAACTATCGAACAAGTTCGTCGTATCAAGTCTACATTATCGGCGGAAGCATAGAAAACAAACTAAACTAAATTGCTCAGCAATCTTTCTTGACATCAGCCAGGCTTTCGATAGGCACAATGACCCACCCTATCTTTAAACTAAAAAAAGACGTTGCTGCACTATTTTTTATTTAACCTGGATAAAAAAAGCTGTGGGTGAAATTTAACGAGAAATGCTCTGAACTTCACGAAATCAAATCAGTGTCCCGCAGGGCACCATACTGGGCCCAATTTTAAACGACAAATGTCATGCTCATGATGTACTACTGTACTCTACTCACACTTACCCAAAAACTGCTTCACTTTTGTTACTAAATCACATTCACAAAATAGAGTTGTGGCTGAAAAGGTGGAGGATAAAGAAAAATGAAAATAAATTCACAAAGTTACGCAACCTCAACTGGCTTATAGGACGCCACTCACAACTAAATTACAGTAGCAAAATGTAGATTTATGAAACAAAATTAGAACCCGTTTGGACCTACGACATACAGCTGGTGGCTACGCTTTGGAAGGACCTTAGAACAATGTTCGGTATCCCCTCTAATTTAAAGTACTCACCGACTTAATGAGCTTGAGTTTTATGTGGCGGTCATTTTTAATCTGTGGTATTCGCGACTCTCCCGCTATGAAAAGTTGGATATGTTTTTGTTAATGATTAATTGAGTATTATTGAGAAATATAAAGAAGCATTGGAATGTATACTGCGCTTTATTTCACCTACTAGCTTCTGAACTTTTCTTATTATCGTATTGTGAAACTCTTTGATGGAATTCCTGTAGGTATATATTTTAGGCAATTCTCAAAAAATGCATTTACGAATTTGCTGTGTTCCTTCTTCGAAAGTTAAACGTTACGCACCCGTGCGGTAACTCCCACCTAAGTAAGTACTTTTAACTTTACGCTCCCTTGTATCGCCATACGACGGAGTGTGCGTATTCTTTACGGAGTTTTTTTTTAATAAACAGGTATTTACAATACGTGAATAAGAAAAAAAACTATAAAGCTAGGAGGTGAATTAAGCGCATTATACTTTTTTAATGCTGCCGTATATGTATTTCAATAATACTCAATTATTTTACTAACAAAATTGTATTCAACTTTCCATGGCGGGAGAATCGCGAATACCACAGATTTAAAATGACCGCCACATAAATCTAAAGCTCATTCATTTTAAGTACTTACATACTTACTTTAGATTCAATTAAATTAAAAATGAACTTTCGAAAATTAATGATTATTCATTTTAAGTATTTTGAAGTTCCATTTTAAAAGGAAAAATATCATCAAAATAATCTATCCTAATATTATAAAGCTGGAAAGTTTGTTTGTTTGAACGCGTTAATCTCAGGAGCTACTGGTCCGATTTGAAAAATTGTTTCAATATTAGATATCGGCCCATTTATCGAGGAAGGCTATGGCTATATGTATCACTAGCTAACCCACGCAACTTCGTCTGCGTCAGCGTGATGATATGTAGCACATGGGCTATCTAATACTGAAAGATTTTTTCAAATCGGACCAGTAGTTCCTGAGATTACCCCCTACATACAAACTTACAAACAAATGTTACCTCTTTATAATATTAGTATAGATCACGCTAAGGCGCATTAATGGAAAATGTGACGCAGACGAAGTTGCGCGGGTCAGCTAGTAAAAGCTAACAGGTAATACGCTGAATGATTCAACTTGATTCAACTTCTTTGGAAGCGCTCTTTAGACAAAGATGAGACGACGATCTAGTTATATTTGTAAATTTGCAAATTCGAGCCATTTTTATATTGCAAAGATTGTTGCGAATTTTCGAATGATATCTAAAAAACCGGCCAAGTGCGAGTCGGACTCGCGCACGAAGGGTTCCGTACCATTATCGTATTATACGATTTATGACGTATTTAAAAAAAAAACTAATTACTAGATCTCGTTCAAACCAATTTTCACTGGTAGTTTACATACATAACTAACATACATCATATTTTTTTTTTAGATTTATCATTCTCTTATTTTAGCAGTTTTACACGGGGGGGCCACAAATTTTACCACTTTGGAAGTGTCTCTCTCGCAACCTGTTCAGTTTAGAAAAAAAGTTATTTTAGATACCTCAATATCATTTTCGAAGACCTATCCCTAGATACCCCACACGTAAGGGTTTGATGAAAAAAAAAAAAAAATTGAGTTTCAGTTCTAAGTATGGGGACCCCCAAAATTTATTGTTTTTTTTTTCTATTTTTGTGTGAAAATCTTAATGTGCTTCACAGAATACATCTACTTACAGTCGCCAGCGCATCACGCTATCGGAAACTGTAAAATTTTCCCGATCAAATTTGAATCCAATCACTTTAGCAATAAGGTTGTAAATCTAACAAAGAAATTTGACAGATTGTTGTAGCTAGATAAATAAATAAATATCCTAGGACATTTCACACAACGCCATATCACTCGCGACTGTACCAATTTTCAACAGCATAGTTCTTATAGTTTCGGAGACAAGTGGCTGTGACATACGGACGGACAGACAGGCAGACAGACATGACGTATCTCTAAGGGTTCCGTTTTTTGCCATTTGACTACGGAACCCGAACAAAACGTTGTACGATACATTTGCGGATATTGGTATTCACAAACTCGTGACTATGGTAAGCCCTCGACTTCATCTCGGGCTTACATTTGTCTACTCGATTGTAAAGACCAACTTACCGCACCAATATCATAATAGTTATTTATGATACAAGAGCGGTAAGTTGGTCTTTACAAACGAGTAGACAAATGTAAGCCCGAGACGAAGTCGAGGGTTTACCCGGTTTACCTTAGTCACGAGTTTGTAAAGACCAATACCCGCTCGTGTGTCATACAACGTTTTTCGACACATTATATAAATAGATAATTAAACAAACTTTTTCATTATCTATTAAAAATTATTGTTAATCATTAAATAGCGTTCTCGCGATTTTGGCGGAAAGAGACCATTTTCTGCAATTGGCGCCTCATTCAAGATGTCAGGTGGAGTAGATTCCATATTTATATCTGATTCCTCGCTCGAACACATATTCTAATTAATATTATAATTTATTGAAAGTCGCAACTATCTTTGACGTTTCTAATTGAAAATGGCGCGAATTTGCAAATGGGGAGTGTGTGTTTGGAATAGTGTGCGTTTTTAAAATAAGAACGCGCTTCTGTTTGCGTCTGCGTCTGCGTGAAATATTTTAGTAGAATTATATATATTGAAAATTGTAATATATTGTACCAATTGGATTTTTTTGACAAAATCATTTTTTATTAAGTTACATTTTTTAAATTGTCTCCTCGAGCCTTTATATTGATACCCCACTCGATAGATTAAAAAAGCTGAAGTCATTAAAATGGCACCGAAGCTCAGATATTTTAATTTTTATATACCTATCCAGTATCATTCTCACTATTTAGACGAATCTAACGACACCTTTCAAGCTAAAATCTATCAAGCCACAGGGTTAGGCTAAAGTGTGCCCAAGAAAAATGATATCATACATAAATACACTCGAAAAAAACATAAGTGTAACAGTCGGGTAATTAGAACTACATCTATTGTCTCATGTTTTCTTCAATATTAAAGTGCGAGAAACCTTCTGAGCAAAAAGTTCTTCACAAAAAAAACGCGTATGGAACGCTTACGGAACGGACGCAGACGGAAGCATTTTTGGCTGACGGATGCAGACGGATTGAATTCTTATAATTATATTGTCTATGGACATTTAAAAAAATACTGTAAAGAATACGCATGGCGCCATACATCGGAGCGTGCGGTAAAGTAGGTACTTAGGTGAGAGTACCTACTTTACCGCACGCTAAATTGTATGGTCCGTAATTTTGAACTTTCGAACAATGTATACAGGCTTCGTAAATGCATTTTATGAGCAAATGTGTCGAAAATAACAAATTTTTAGCAAATGTGTTGGAACAGCTATTACAAAGTGGCGTAATAAATTTGTAATTTGTAACTTTCGAACAATGTATGTATAGGCATCGTAAATTCATTTTTTGAGCAAGTGTGTTGTAAAAGAAATTCAAGGCTTCATTGGAGTTCTCTAGTACTCGGACAGTTAATTTAAGTAGGTATCTTTTTATCTAAGAGTATACACATCATTAGCCCTTTCGTAAATCAGAATGAATCTATTTCTTGTCAAAAGAACTGTCAACGAGCAACCAGAACACGACGTCAGCCGCGCGTTATGTGCGTCTTTACGAGCTCGATCGCTTTATGGGCGGGTTGTTTCACGTTCACTTAACGCACGCGAAACGTTAAAAATGGTGCTAACTATCGTTAAATCAAAAAATGTTTCACAATATGTCAGTCAGCGTAAACGCATGTAAAAAAATAACGATTACGTTAACAAATGGTTTGAGCACTGGTTCACGTTATTTTAGTTGCGTCAAATAGAACAATATTGTGAAGTTTATTTTGAATTCCTCAAAAAAGAAGGGTAGAGTGCAAAAAAAAGTATTTAGGTAGGATACGTGTTAATAACTTGAGCAATTGGGATGAGCAGGAATTTATACCAAAATGTTTTGAAACAACGCTTCTTATTAACGAACTATAAACATCTTTATATAATCGTTAATTTGACGTAAGTACGTATGTTACGTTAACCAACCGTTTGTAACAACCCGCCCTATGACGCGCTCCGTCTACATAAACGACATAAAGATTCAACGACATTCATCGGTTCTATTATATTACACTGGTTCAACCCGCACACACGACTACGACGCAGGTACTCATAGCCTTGCTTGAGTGTGTCACCGAGTGTGTGGATAGCTGCAAACTGCGTAGACATGACATAGTAAACTCTCAAGAAATTGCTATGAACGTTTGTTCTACAATTATACGATTCAAAATCTTGTAGCTGTCGCTTACAACCAAACTTACAACCCTAATCTCTTCGAAATTAGAGTAAACAGGCTCCTTCTGGGTAAGCTCGCTCCATCGTAGACTTTGTCTCTGTAATTTCTGACCAAGACTTAGGTCAAGAGTGTAATATCTCTGGACTGACATAAACCGACATAAATGAACCTCGACGACAGAGCCCGCAGAGCGGGGCTCCTATTTCAGTCTGCAGGGTTAAAAAAACGCCAACATGAATGGCGTGACGTAATCATACCATACCATCCGAACCTAATCTATCCGTATCGGGACTATCGGGCAAATACTATATTCTCTACTACGGTAAGCTCCTTGTGCGCTATGTTCCACTACCTGGTTAGGCAAGTCATTTAACGATATTGAACCAAGCCATTTGATATGAAAAAGAAAATACTTACCTACGTAAATAAATTGATGAGAGATAAGTTTTTAATGTGTATTTCGCAACTTTGTCTGCGGCAAAATTTTATTTATCTTAGCGTAATGATATTTAAATATAGCCTTCTTCGATAAATGGGCTATCTAACACTGAAAGAATTTTTCAAATCGGACCAGTTGTTCCTGAGATTAGCGCGTTCAACCAAACTCTAAAATTATTTTTGCTTTGGATAGTCCATTTATATAGGCTATATAACATCACGCTATGACCAATAGGAGCGGAGCAATAGGAGCGGAGCAGCAATAAGAAATGTTGCGGCGTAAATGGTTTAAGTTACGCAAAAATCAAGTATTAGGTACGAAATTATTCCTCTTTAAACTTCTAAAAAAAGTCCTCGACAGCATATTATGTCTATCTCTTTAGGTTAACTCACTATAATCCTTTTTATGGAAATCAAATTTGTTCTAAAATAATGCATTGAAGAGTTTGTTTGTTTGAACGCGATTATCTCAGGAACTACTGGTCCGACTTGAAAAATTCTTTCAGTGTTAGATATAATAATGGACTACTGACTACTAAGCCCAACTGAATTCACGGGACCAATAGGCAAGTATCCAGCATCGCACTAAAGAGAATCACAGAAATCTGGAACCTCGAAGTAATCGGTGATTCGGTGTACATCTACAATTCTACATGGATATGTAAAAAAATATATTATACCAACCGAATTCAGAACTTCCTCCTTTTTCGGTTAAAAACCCCTTTGCCTACCGCATATCACAGGTCGGATAGGAATATGTACTGAGTGGCTGGCAGGGATTGTTCGCCGCCGGAACCGATCCGTGGCGGTGTAGGTGTTCCGGATCCCCGGATCCGCCGCGTTATCCGTCGCGCGGCGGATCCAGTTCCGCTCTCTCGCCAATCATTTCCGATGCGACACACACTGAGGACAGCGGACGGCGCACGGTGGCCCGATATGAACTTGTGGGACTTAGGAATATACAACATAAACTGACTGATACGGTTATTTAAAAAAAAAAACGGAATTAAAATCTACTATCAAATACAATTGAATAATGTTCTACGAATTTTACGTTCTGACAGTTATTTTAAATGAATATACAGAATATTTAAAGACTTTTTGTTTAAAAAAAATATAACTTCGTGAAAATCTCAAAATTCTCAAGAACTTTCAACAAACGGTTTACAGATAAAAAAAGTACAAATTATTTGCCTATTTTAGCATATAATCTTGTACTGCGATATGCTGTGATAGTGGAGATATTTTTTTAACAGTGGTGTCCCCAGTAGACCTAATTTGCACCATTAATTGATTATTCAGGTACAGTGTACAGTGATGGGTCTGAACTTGAATGTAATATGTTTTCCTGATCTTTATCGTCAGGATCCATACCAATCAACAAAGCTTTTCATCTTCTGAGAGGGCTCTATATTTTAGCAACAGCTTGTATTTTTTAAATAAGTGGGTCAGAAATAATTAATAAATTGTTCATTAATCTTCATTGGTAGCCTTTCTAGAGAATTTTCTCGAATGTGTACGATATCTCCTGAAATCCTTATTTCGAGCTTCAGCAGCTTCTTCAGATACTTTTCCAATTGGCAATATACCCAAATTCTCAACTATATCTGCTCCGTGAACAAGAATTTTATGTACACATGCAATACCAATTTAACAAATTAACATACAATTCCGTGGTAGCTTCGGTATTGTCTTTGAACTTAATTACATCTATTGGGAGACCAGAAGAAATTGCCTCTAGTGTGGTTTTAAAACGTTTTATTAAATTCTCATCGAAGCCACAATTTCGGAGTTTTCAAAAAATCTTCTAGCGGTATGTCCGTCATAATCACAAGCATTCGAGCGTATGAGGCAGTGAAAATGTTTTTCGAAACAGCGTCTTTCGCGACTACTTCATTCGAGTCCATGAGCTTTTGAACCTGTGAGGCAGTGGAAAAATAATTCGCAACAGCGTGTGTCGCAACAGCAGCGTTCGAAACAACATAGGGGACCCGGAAACGGGTCTGATAGCTACAACCTGGGAGTCTTTAAGTCAAGAGTACTTCTAGGCAAGCGTACTCAATCTTAGACCGCATCATCGCTTACCATCAGATAAGAAAGTGGTCGAACGCGTGCCTATCTAGAGTAAAACAAATATTTTGAACAATATTGAAAGCACTATAACTCTGTAAGTAACGGCTTGACGAATAAAGTCGTCGACCATAAAAAATATTGTATTAGTACCTATCTAGATTTCAAAAATGTAATACCAATCCAACAGGAACCTCAGCCAGAGTCGCCTCCAGAGGCTACAATATCGTTCCCTAAGGCAGCCAGCCATCGCTGCGCATGTACGACAGTACGACAGTACGAGCGTACCGTCCTCGCGGCCTCGTCCACATTATCTGTTCACTCACTGCGCTCACTAATGTGAGCCGTGCCTACTCTTCCGAACATACTGATACTCGAATCCTACTGACATGCAGACAAGACATTTATTACAGGATTCATTCGGTAATGAATGTGTGAGTTGGGGTTTAAATCCCATCTATTCATTACGATGAGATGGAGTGTACGATATACTGTATATCGTACACTCCATCTCGTTGCCAATCTTCGCTTCTTGCGGGGCGATGGCTCCTAGCTTACTATATTAGAATTCGTTAATACTCTATACAACAGGGAAGCCGCGTTCTGATCTCTGTTTAATATGCCACGCAGGAATTGTTTTACAACAATATGGTCGCTCTGGAATATTCTATGTGGGATACCTTATAAGATACATTTTCTGTTTTTCTTCCAGTTCATTGACGGTGTGATCTGTGACAGTAATATATGAGTATAATTATGGTGATCGCTTTAGAAGTTGTATAAAACGACTAGATCTTTTACAAACAAACAAAACTTAGCCCCTCTAGTCTAGCATTAGTTCATGTTGGCTCGTGGGCACCCGGGGGTGGTCGCCCGGCCTCGGGCCCGCTCGGGCGCGCTCGGGCGCCGCAGATAATAAGAAGAGTGGCGCGTTGTGTCTGTTTATACAAACTGCCTACTGGACAAACTGGACTGTTTTCTTTTCTCGAATGGAAATCGTCGACAATTCGATGAACTAAGTAACTACATTTATTACAGCTTGTATTTTTTGCTTATCAGTGTTTTGTAGGGGATTGTGAAAAAGTTAGGTAGGTACATTATCTTAATAATGCCCCAGAATGTAATTATTAAAGTATTCCTAGCAGAGCTGCGGAGCCGGCCGGCACTCGCAGACAACAGCGATGTCTTCAGTAATATCTGACCGAGCCCGAGAGCGGATGATTTTCCGGAATTTAAACGAGTTTTGTGTTGACCATAAAACTCGTTTAAATTCCGGAAATTCGATTTATGATGTCGACCTCGACCCCAACCTCGGCCGACTGTTTATTATAAGCAAACCACTTTAGGATTGTTTTCAAAGTAGACTAGCCTCCGACGGAGCGTGGGATTAATGCCAGTTACCAATGCCAATTACCTTTGGGGAGCCACCGAAAGGAATTGTATATGTGGACTTGTGGAGTGGTCGACGGCTCGACGCTGTCACCGACCACCGTGCACCGTCGATGTCGATGTCGATGGATATGTAACACTTACGTCTTGAACTTGGCCTTCACTTGAATCAGAACCGGATGTCGTGCCAACAACAAACCTTGATTTCATAGTTTTAGTCATCATTTAGAAATATACATTATACTGATAGCACATAAAATTAACCAGACGCAGTTGGCTTGTTTCAATATCGTTTAGTGAAATGCCTAGTCAAGTAGCGGAACATGGCGCATGGAGCTTAGGGTACCCTGACACGGACAGGTTAGGCTCGAATGTTTGGTTATAATATCCTTGGACATTTCACACAACACACAACGCCATATTGTCCCAAGCTAAGCAACCTAATGCTTGTGTTATGGTAACGAGATGGCTGATAAACTACTTATATGTATACATTTTTTTTTTTGTAAATACATACATATTATAGATAGAAAAACACCCAGACTCGGAACAAATACTTGTAGGTCGTACACATATTGTTCCGTGCGGGAATCGAACCCGCGACATGCTGCGCAACAGTCAATCGCTCAACCACTGCGCCAACCGTGTCGTCGACTATATATACAAACTCAAATTAAATTATACATTGTTCTCTTTCTCAGCAGGTATAATTTGGTTACAAAAATAACTAAAATGAAATGAAAATGTTTTAATTTGTATTGCTTGAGCCTACTCAAGCACTCAATACAGTCTACTTAGTCATGGAAAATGTAAGTTTCCGACCTCGAGGGTCCACAGGTTTTGCCGCCATTTTTTATTTATTTAACTCTTTCGGCAAAAAAAGTACAGAGGCGGACTTAATGCCAGAGGCATTCTCTACCAGTCAACCTTTGGGTGATGCAGAGAATAGTGGTAGGTGCAATACGGAGAATTAAATTTCCATTCATTCCTTTCAGGAGTTGCAGTGGTTGGGAAAGTGTGACGGGCTTGTCCCTTCCATCCCATCGCCATCTTTATTTGAAGGAGCCAAAATTTGCTCTTTTTTACATAATGCTTCAATAATTGTCTTTATGAGTAACATGTCTATGAGAAATATAAAGACAATAAAATGTCAAACAAAAATCTTATTATATAAAAACTATTTTGTTTTATTTTCCTTTATCAATTTTTTTAAAGTTTGTTCACAACTGTGACCTCAATGAAAAAAAAACTGTGTAACTTTTCAACTAAATGATCTACCATAATAATCGGAACTAATTAGCCATCCTTACAAAATGAAAATAGTAATCTCAACTGAAAATAAACATGCTATTTTAGCAAGAATCTGTTTACTTTTCATACATTTTTATAATGAGCGTTTGAATTTCTGGAATTCCTCTCTAATCATTTCCCTACATATTTCTATGATCACACCCACACACCAAATTTCAGCTTTCTACGACCAGTACTGTCGGCTGTGCGTTGTCTGGCACTTCTGGCAGTCACTCACTCAGTAACGAAAGAATAGGCTTGTCTACTGAAAAAGTCTAATTAGTCCGTCAGTTAGATTATCAAAAATATTTGACCCATGTTTTTTTATTTTGTTACGTAAACCTATATTAACGAAGATACGACGCTTTTAAAATTCTCAATACGTCACGCCGTGGTATAATTTTTAGTGCTTTGTGTCGTAACGAGTTTTGATGCGTTTTATCTTTGTCAATATTGATTGAATTTAAAAGAAAAAAAAAGAAAAAATACTTGTTCAATACTCTAACTGACGGACTTAATAGATTTGCAATTTATTGATGTAGAAAATTGCCTATTTTAATAAGGATTTAATCTTGGCTTCTTTGCCACCAACAAAAGACGCATCATGCTTTCAGGACATACCGCCAAGTCCAAACTTGGCCAAGTGCATGATGCAGAGTCTTTTGTTGGTGGCAAAGTGGGAGGAGGAGGGGGGCAAGTATTTTGTCTGTGTTATTTTCCGGCCCGACCATCATCATCTGCCTAGCCTTTTCCCAACTATATTGGGGTCGGCTTCCAGTCAAACCGGATTCAGCTGAATACCAGTATTTTACGTGGAGCGGCTGCCTACCAGACCTCCACAACCCATTAACTGGGTAACACGGAACTCCTTGGCAAGACTGGTGTCAGATTTTCTGGCTTCTGACTATCCGTAACGACTACCAAAGATATCCAAATGACAGCCGGCACCAACAGCTTAGCGTGCTTTCCGAGGCACGAAAGAAACTCGGCCGACCAAATTAGTTATTTCTAAGATTTGTTTTAAATTGCTGCCTTTAATCGTTCAATCAATCGAGATTCCCGGACGCAACTTTTAGGTCACATGGGAGGACAAATGCAATGCTTTAGGCATTTTTTGCGATTTGTCTAAGGCATTTGATTGCGTTCTCCATGAGATATCAATCAGGAAATTGTATTATCATGGAATCCGGAACGCCTCTTTGGATCTTCTTACCTCATATTTGAGTGATAGGATTCAGAGAGTTGATGTTTACGGAAAAAGATCTCCTGGATTGGTAGTCAGGATAGGGGTTCCCCAGGGCTCAATTTTAGGCCCCTTCCTTTTCCTCATTTATATAATGACTTGCCGTACCACATAAAGGATAAAAATGACATAGTATTATTTTCAGACGACACGTCGCTTTTATTCAAACTAAAGCGTCAGCAGATGGTCACTGACGATATAGATAGTGCCCTCGCAACTGTAGTTAACTGGTTTAATGTTAATAATCTTTTACTAAACGAGAAAAAACGAAATGCACCAAGTTTACGTTACCGCATGTAAAACAAGTGAACACTGTTGTATCAATAAAGGGTGAAGAGTTGAAACCCAAATATACCACAATGTTTTAGGCATAACTTTGGATGCAAAGCTTCAGTAGTGGGGCCCCAATATAGATAAATTGTCCAAACAACTTAGCTCTGCAGCATATGCCGTTATTAAAATACGAGGCTTAACTGATTTAGAGACATCCCGTTTAGTGTACTTAGTTATTTTCATAGTATAATGTCGTAATATGGCATTCTGTTGTGGGGAAATGGCGCCGACATACAGGCAATATTTATTTTACAAAAAAGGGCTATTTGTGCGATTTATAAATTATGAGAATCTCTTGTATGCACATAAAAATATTAATCTGTTTAAAAACTACAGTGATATCCATAACAGAAATACTAGCAATAACCACAATTTCGTCGTTCCTAAAACCAGACTGAAGAAAATAGGTGGCTCGTTTCGATGCCAATGTACACATTTTTATAATAAACTTCCTAGCCACATCCAAGAACTTAGCATTCATAATTTCAGATCATTTGTAAAACGTAAGCTATGCCAGAAAGCTTTTTACACAGTTAAAGACTATCTTGAGGACAAAAAGGCTTGGGATTGAGCTGCTTCAATGATGTATATGGCCCAATGTTTATATTTTTTTATTTCGTTTGTCCTATATAATTTTAATATTTTACACATTGACATTTTTATTTTCTCATTTATTGTTTACTGTGACATGAATGTTTACTTTTTAAAGTATTATCATTATTATTTTTTAATTCACTATTGTGAATATGGGGACTATGTGGGTTATTTACTTTCTTTTGATCTCTTTAAAGTATTTTGAACGATGTCTGGCAGTTTGAGTACTTTTGTGGCTTACCCAAATGTCTTTTCATTGGCATTGTTCGTCGAGTCGTTGAGCTCCTTTTGGTTCTAAGTTGAGCTTATCGATTACTCACCAAGGCTTGCATTGACTGGACAGGCCCACTCAAATCTGTGAGGATCTTTCCTCAAAAGACCATCTCAGATACTGATCTGCAAGGTCGTCATATAACGTATTGTGAATATGAGGACCATGTAGATTGCTGAAATTAATTAAAAGGCGCGCGAGCGGCGGCACGCCTGCAGCACGCCCGCCTCCACGCGGCGCGGTTGTGTGTGTACTCACAGGGTGGTGAGGTGCGGCAGGTGCGTGAGCGCGCGCGCGTGTACGTGCGCCAGCGGGTTGGCGCGCAGCTCGAGGCGCGCGAGGCGGCGGCACGCCTGCAGCACGCCCGCCTCCAGCACCTCCACGCGGTTGCTCGCCAGCGACCTGCATATCACACGCTCACATCACAAACTATCCAGTGCCTGTAGAGATATCCCCACCCACAGGTAATCTACACTGCCCGTGGCTGGTAAGCCTCATTTCTACGAAATCTGTATTATGATGAAGCTGGTGCAGCGGATGTAACGGGTGGAGCGGCTGGAGTGGATGAAGCTGGTGCAGCGGATGTAACGGGTGGAGCGGCTGGAGTGGATGAAGCTGGTGCAGCGGATGTAACGGGTGGAGCGGCTGGAGTGGATAAAGCTGGTGCAGCGTATGGAACGGGTGGAGCGGCTGGAGTGGATGAAGCTGGTGCAGCGGATGTAACGGGTGGAGCGGCTGGAGTGGATGAAGCTGGTGCAGCGGATGTAACGGGTGGAGCGGCTGGAGTGGATAAAGCTGGTGCAGCGTATGGAACGGGTGGAGCGGCTGGAGTGGATGAAGCTGGTGCAGCGTATGGAACGGGTGGAGCGGCTGGAGTGGATGAAGCTGGCGCAGCGTATGGAACGGGTGGAGCGGCTGGAGCTGGTGGAGCAGGTGCAGCGGATGGAGCGGCTGGAGTGGATGAAGCTGGTGCAGCGTATGGAACGGGTGGAGCGGCTGGAGTGGATGAAGCTGGTGCAGCGGATGTAACGGGTGGAGCGGCTGGAGTGGATGAAGCTGGTGCAGCGTATGGAACGGGTGGAGCGGCTGGAGTGGATGAAGCTGGTGCAGCGTATGGAACGGGTGGAGCGGCTGGAGTGGATGAAGCTGGTGCAGCGTATGGAACGGGTGGAGCGGCTGGAGTGGATGAAGCTGGTGCAGCGTATGGAACGGGTGGAGCGGCTGGAGTGGATGAAGCTAGTGCAGCGTATGGAACGGATGGAGCGGCTGGAGCTGGTGAAACAGGGGCAGCGGATGGAACGGGTGGAGCGGCTGGAGTAGATGAAGCTGGTGCAGCGTATGGAACGGGTGGAGCGGCTGGAGCTGGTGGAGCAGGTGCAGCGTATGGAACGGGTGGAGCGGCTGGAGTGGATGAAGCTGGTGCAGCGTATGGAACGGATGGAGCGGCTGGAGCTGGTGGAGCAGGGGCAGCGGATGGAACGGGTGGAGCAGGTGTCGAGAGATACTCACAGGTCCTCGAGCAGCGGCAGTAGGCGCACGGCGGCCGGCAGCGCCGTCAGCAGGTTCTCCTCCAGGCGCCTGCGCACACACACACAGTCACACTCGCGGTACAGAGCAGCACTCGTCAGCGCTGGGGACACTGATAACAAGCACTTGATGCTAGCCAGAACACGCTAGTTGTGAAATGTACATTTTGTTCTACTAATATACCTACGAATCAAATCTTATATTCTTTAAAATATCTCCGTGCCGTTTCGTTTGTTTACACAGAAATTGTTGACCGACATTTTTTATACGGCGACCAAACAGCTCTCTGCTCTACAATTTAACTTTTTCGGTGTGATTGTTAAATTGGAAACTTGGCCCCTCGTTGGTCTTTGTTGCTGTGACACGTGAACAGAATAGAGTTACGAATTGATTGGAGTCATTTAGCGAAATAAAAATAAAAGACACCCATGACAAAAAAAAATATTTTATGTTTTCGATCGTTTAGTATATTCTTATTTAGTACTAGCAGTTTCGCGCCACTTTGCAGGCCCATATCCCGTTTTCAAGTTCCCGCATAGCCTAGCTTCCTCATGGATCATCATGTTACTTAGTTTCGGCGCAACACGATTTCTTCTTCCACTCTACCCTTTCAGCCGTCAGTCGTCACACTATCACTAACTCCCTTTTCTTTCATATCGCTCCTCACACTATCCATTTTGTAGCCTTCCTCATGCATGAATGTGGCTACAAATTTTTTTTTTCTAATCAGTCTGGTACTTCCAGAGATTAGCGCGTTCAAACAAACAAACAAACTCTTCAGCTTTATTATATAGTATAGATTAGTTGTACCTAAAGTAAACCCAAACCAAATTACATCGGACAATGAGAAGTCCATTTAATTCGAGTTGACATCTGGACACACAATGAGATCGTTGTTTACAGGTGTACTATCACACGATAACGGATAAATTGTAGACTTGGGCTCTGATTGGTCGCCATTTTGTCAGACGACAATTTCTCGGAATGACTTCGAGAGATTATAGACAAAAGTATTCAATTGAAAATAATTTATCGAGAGTTAACAATCTCACAAGTTATTTTATAATCTGGAATTTTCCATTTCCCAGTGACATAGACACTTGCAGCTCACGTGCACGGTAAGCCGAGCCAGACCTTCTCACGATGTCACTGTCACTAGTACTTACAGACTAGTGCCAGCCTGCCAGTCAGCGCGTGTGAGGCAGAGCCCGAGCTTGCTGCTACTACACTTGCAGCCAGCTCACGTGCACGGTAAGCAGAGCCAGACCTCACGATGTCACTGTCACTAGTACTTACTGACTAGTGCCAGCCTGCCAGTCAGCGCGTGTGAGGCAGAGCCCGAGCTTGCTGCTACTACACTTGCAGCCAGCTCACGTGCACGGTAAGCAGAGCCAGACCTCACGATGTCACTGTCACTAGTACTTACTGACTAGTGCCAGCCTGCCAGTCAGCGCGTGTGAGGCAGAGCCCGAGCTTGCTGCTACTGCTTGCTACTACAAGGTCGTCTTCTGTTGCCTGCACTGCCGTGGGATCAGTGGAACTCGAATGATAATTAATTAATTGCATCATCATGATGGTCATCCTAATGACCACGGCTATTAAAACAGCAGCTGTAGAAACCAGCCGGTCGTGCGCGTCATTAAACTGAGTGTGTGCTCTACGACGGCGCGCGTCGTCACTGTTAATGAAAGTAGCAGTAACTGCAGCGGTCGGAGAGGTAATGTGTCGCAGGCGGGCGCGTGCCACACGGAGCGGAGGCTGTTACGAGCTGGCGGGCGACGGCGAGGGGGAGGGAGGGGGAGGGGGTTTGGGTGGGGTGCGACCGCGCGGACACCACGACCTACGACCCTTACTTACACGCACCCGCGGCTGGAGCCATCAGCTCCCTGAATGGGATTTCAGACGTTCAACACATACACTGAGGCCTATACATAATGTCGGACAGAATAGACCCTCATGATAAAGAAAAAACTGTTTCCGGAATAGATTTCTACGACATGACAAAAATCAAGGCGACCTTAAGGAGGAAGAAGTAAACAAACGAAGTCACGCTCATTATACGAGACCACTTAGAATACTAGGACACTAACTACTGATCACGCGTAGATTATCTCAAACCCGGATAGCGTCCCAAATGGAGCACATGACGCCCGCGCCAAGCCGGATATGGGGCGATAAGCTATTAACTAGTAATTAACTCTCAAGTTCGGCGAGATTAGTGCGCACAGCGTTACTATCAGTACATTCTCGCGCGTTAGAGCCGCGCCGTACTAACTTGTGAGTGCGGGATAACGAGCCGCGAGCCGCGCTAACTGACTGCGACACTTAAACTTACACGTTATGTAAGTTGTTCACTCGCGTCTCGCAGTTAGCGGGCGCCGGGCGGGGACACCCCACGTTCGACACCAACTTATCTTCATTATTGAGTCTGATGGCAGTTAGTTCTCGTGTTACTGCTACGCTAGAGTCTGATGGCAGTTAGTTCTCGTGTTACTGCTACGCTAGAGTCTGATGGCAGTTAGTTCTCGTGTTACTGCTACGCTAGAGTCTGATGGCAGTTAGTTCTCGTGTTACTGCTACGCTAGAGTCTGATGGCAGTTAGTTCTCGTGTTACTGCTACGCTAGAGTCTGATGGCAGTTAGTTCTCGTGTTACTGCTACGCTAGAGTCTGATGGCAGTTAGTTCTCGTGTTACTGCTACGCTAGAGTCTGATGGCAGTTTGCTCCCGTGTTACTACTATGCAGTAATGTAGCGTGGGGGTGCGGACAGTTCCTTGACTGGTTTTCGTGACTATCGGGAGTCATCCCTAAACCTTATACTTAATGCAACCTGCCCCCACTCTGGCAGGAGTTGGGAGCATAAGTTTTGAGCTCGCTTCGCTCGCTCTTGCATTCTGCACTCTCTAACTTCATGAGCTTTTCTGTATAAATCAACAAGACTTCTATTTTAAGTAATGAATGATCAAAAGACAACCCTTCCGAGATGAGGTTCGTTGACTTTTCGTCACGGTCAGGTGTCACTCCTAAACGAGTGACTTAGTAAAACCCGTCCGAGGTAGGCAGTAAAAGATTTCGAGCTCGCTTCGCTCGCTCTTACATTCTGCACTCTCTTTCTTCTCGAGTTTTTCTGTATAAGTCGACATAATTACTATGTTTATGTTTGTGTCTTGTGTTATAACCTATTTCTGTTAGTGAGCTGTCTAGCATCAGTCCATTGAGATACTTCTATACATATAAGTATGAATATTAAAAGAAAATAAAAACTTATCCAAGGTGTAAAAATTTACGAGCTCACTTTGCTCACTTATGTTCTGCCCTCTCAATTTATGAGCTTTACTGCAGTCCATAAAGTTACTATCCCAACAAATGATAAATAATATTTAATTTTATGATTTCCATGTTGAACTGTTATTTATTTTTCATGTCATGTATTAATTTGCCTAAAATTACTTTGCCTACTTTTGTATAAATTCAAGTTCTTAAAATGTTACAGACAGAATTGTTGCTGGGGAGTTTGTTGCGCCACTTCTTCTCCCCAGCTGAAACACTAGGAAGTAGTGACGGGCAGGCCTTTTGGAGGACTGTCTTTTGTAAAACTTTACGTTCAAAAAGTTGGCTGGCTCTCAGCCTAATTTGAATAAACCACTTTTGAATTTTGGGATTCAAGAATTTTCGAGCTCTCTTCGCTCTCTTCTGCGTTCTGCCCAGTCTTAGTTCTTGAGCTTAGGTAATACTAGACAGCTGAATACCAATATACGACATGGCCTATATAATAAGAGCCTACGGGACCGAGATTTGGAGCTCGGTTAAGGGCGGCGCTAGGTCGGACGGGTCTGGATCTGGTTTTGATTAATTACGGTGATATTTAAAAGTAATGGGCACCGCCGCGCGGCAGGGCTGGGCGGCGCGCGGCGGTCGGGGGTGCTCGGGCTTTCTCGGATGAGCTCGGGTGTACTCGCAGTACTCACAGCACGCGCAGCGCCGGCGTGTTGCTAAAGGCGTGCTCATCGATGAACGCGATGCGGTTCCGCTTCAGCACCCTGCACACACACACACACACATACATTAAGATAATGAAAACGGGTGAAAAGTGTGCCTGATGTTTTAATGTAATGTAATCAAATTACCCACTTGCTCTAGTTGTAGGTTTAGCTTAGCAACTACCACTCATTAATATGAGAATCACGTTCCCTCAATAACTCAGAATCAAGAACGGTGTTAATAGCTCGCCACCCCTACGGTTCATTATTAAAAATATTAAGCTCTCCTCAATTATTCGCACCAAAAAGTTGTAATGTTCACTCATAAATAACGTGGGAGGTTGTCGCGGCGCGCGAGCGGCGAGGGGGGGGGGGGGCGGTGCTGTGCCGCTCATTTTAAGTTCTTTATTACACCTACATACTTAGAATAATTTATGTAATTATTCTAAGCCTACATATTTTAATCAGAAGCTGTTCCGACTGATTGGCAGAAACGCACGAGGAACAGGGAGCGCGAGCCCCGCAGCCCGCAGCCCGCAGCCCCGTGAGTAGCACGGGTCAACGGTGGCACCCGTCGCGAGCACGACTTACCATAGTCAAACCTAAAATTGTACTTTGGATTTGGAGACAAACCTTTTCTGAAATATCAGGATCCTTCGCTAGGACGGTTGTTGTGCCCGGTGGGCAACGCTCAAAGTTAATATTCGGATTGTTGTATATGTTCAAATCGCGCGGTAAACTCTCGGCTGCTTGTTGGATAGACGCTGCTGCTGACTGGTTGCGGATCTTTTTGTTGCGATGAACATTTTGCTACGATGGTTTATTTCTTGTGGCGGCCATTGCTGCCGCTAAAGTACTATTGAATAGAGTTGCTACTAGTACTTGTCCACGGCTTCGCCCGCATTTCGATTTTTGAGCATCCGCGCATTCCCGAAATTCATTACAGAAATTGAGAAGAGTTCGCCAATTTTATGGTTCTGTACCAAAATGGTAAAAAGGTACCCTTATGGTGTGACTAAGTCTGTCCGTCTGTCACACACAGCTAGATATATCTCATGCTATCAACTTGAAATTTGGAATAGGTTTAGATAAATAATTTCAACCCGATGTAAATAAATCTTTGTAAAAAAATATTATTTTTAAAAGAGTGTCCGTGGAGTTTCTTGCACGATCTTCTCCATAGAGATCTACGCTTTAGAACGTGCAAATAGCTTCAACTTTTTGGACTGACCGACCTTGACAATTTAAAAGTGCCTTAATTGAAATAAATGCTTGAATTATGTTTTTTTTTTTAATAACATTAGTTCAACTATTTTGCAAATAAGAAAGAAATAAAAGTTCATATATTTTTATTTTTAATTACGAAGTGTGAACTGGGGTAGGTGATGTCATAATGAAAGAGCGCTATTTTCACATTCCCAAACATTTTTTCTAAAAAAGAAATTAAAAGACCGACCATTCCCCTTATCGCCGAAGTAGGGAATGCAATATCGAGTGGAGATCGTTAAATCGAGATCTCGGGGAAGTTTTCGAAAGACAATTATTGTTTAAATCGAACAACTAAAACGCGATGAAAATTAGTAAGATTTGTTCATGAAGTTAATTAAGATACGACATTATTTTAAAGAAAAATGTTTATTGTAACTCTTATTAATTTGTTACTCTTCTTATTATTTATTAACTAAGTAATTATTTATAACTAGCTTTTGCCCGCGACTTCGTCCGCGTTTCTGTGGTTTTTCGTAAAAAAAAAGTAGCCTATGTCCTTCCTCACGGTTCAGTGGTTTTGATGTAACAGGCAGATTCACTTTCGTAAAAATATAATATGTCAATCTACAATACTGTTTAAAAATATCGCAATCCAGAACCGCACAATATTATTGTTTAATAGCTGTGCCCGCGACTCCGTCAACGTGTAACTCCTTGTGTGTTATTAAGTTAATGTTTAATGTATTGGTAGTAATATTGTTTAGATCACGTTCACATGAGGCTTAAGTACCTATAGAACGAAAATACTTCAGCGCAAAGCTTCCGGGTAAACTATGTTGGAAGTTGACCCGTCCGGCACGTGAACATAAAGATTTCTAGAACTGCTAACCCGGGAAAGAGCGACGTACAACTGACCATGCGAGAAACAACTGACACCGAGATCTACTCCAGCAATACGAAAAGTCTGCCCTTGAGCCTTATTAATTGTCATTACATAAGACACCGATACTGGTAATTGTGTTCTTTTAAATTGGAATGGAAAATTATTTGGTATCATGGGAATTCTGGGAATAAAGACGGTTTCACCTGCACCGCAACCTGTTAAAATTTGAGTCTCGAAATTTTGTTGTAACTGGGTTACTTTTAGCCGAGTTCCATTGCAAAGTTGTGGTGGTCTTAAATTTCGGAGTAGAATAATCGGTATGCCAATTTTTAAACAAATTTCGTGAGAAGGAAGTCCGGGCATATTTAAAGAATTTTTAAAAATTCTATCGGGTATCGGGGCTTCTTGTTCCTCGACCAGCATGATTCACGCGCGATGGCTTATTATTAGCGTATTTCATGTATAACTTTGGTGTTTCTATTATACCGATTTCTATGATTCTTTTTTATGGAATAGTTAACGCTAACTTTTTTAATTAACATTATTAACTATTCCATAAAAAAGAATGGGATGACTGAGAGTGTTATAAACGTAAGAGTAGACATATATAATCAGAAAGCTTCGAACTGCTAAGCTATCGGGAGTTACACGTGGTATTGTGAGTCAATCATAAAAGATAGACATATGCTGTCATGGGATATTTTTTATATAATTTTAATGAGAACATTTCCGTCATACATGATTTCTGTGTAGCTTTAACCATTAAGGTTGCACACGCGACGCAAGCTTAAAAAATGGAGTAATTTCTCCCGTTTTCCCAACATTTCCCTTCACTGCTCTGCTCCTATTGATTGTAGCGTGATGAAAAGTATACTATAACCAGCTCAGGAGTATGAAGAATAATTGTACCAAGTTTCGTTAAAATCGGTCGAGTAGTTTTTGTTTCTATAACGGTTATACAGACAGACAGACAGACAGACAGACAGACAGACAGACAAAAATTTTACTGATTGCATTTTTGGCATCAGTATCGATCCCTAATCACCCCCTGATAGTTATTTTGGAAATATATTTCATGTACAGAATTGACCTCTCTACAGATTTATTATAAGTATAAGTATAGAGCGTGATGAAAAGTATACTATAACCAGCTCAGGAGTATGAAGAATAATTGTACCAAGTTTCGTTAAAATCGGTCGAGTAGTTTTTGTTTCTATAACGGTTATACAGACAGACAGACAGACAGACAGACAGACAGACAGACAGACAAAAATTTTACTGATTGCATTTTTGGCATCAGTATCGATCCCTAATCACCCCCTGATAGTTATTTTGGAAATATATTTCATGTACAGAATTGACCTCTCTACAGATTTATTATAAGTATAGATATAGAAGAAGATAGATATAGAAGATAGATAAACCACGAAACACATTCATAAGTTATTTTAATCTAATACAAGCCTTCGCAGTGGTGAATAAAGAGTTTTCCAGAACTACTTCTATCTACCTATGCTAGATATTTAGGAGAGATTTTGGAAATAACTTCTTAAGGCGGAGCAAATAACCTTGAGCATTTTTTCCCTCAATAATAGCGCAAGAGATACAGTAGCGAATACGCTCAGAATGTTGAATAAAATCGTTATAAAATCTAATTTTGGTCGTTTGAAAAAAATACTTCTACCAAAATGTTCATAATTAAATTGCCTATCCATTAGTGTAAGTGCAAAATCAAAATAATCGTTAGTTTTCGAGAAGATGCATGTTTTCAGTAATTTTTTCTCATTTCTGTGGTTTCGTTGTGAGGAGATTACATAAACATTATACTTAATAATAAAAAATAAAATCTACCATTTTGAAGCCAAGATTATATAGAAATTCAATGTATTTTTTATTAGTTGCTATTTCTTTTGGATAAAGAGTAGATAGCTCCAAAAAACTGCACAAAAAACGGCTAGCGCTGCGTTTTGCTCGGGGACGCGCCTTAAGATGCAAAGAGTATCGAGAGTGCTGTCTGATAGCGGCATCTTATGTCAGTCGCTATCGCTATGTACCCGATATGTAAACATTTTTTGTCGTTTTACGTGATGGTCGGAACCCTCGGTGCGCGAGTCCGACTCGCTCTTAAGGGCTGTCCACACACGTCCGGGTTCCCGTCCCTAACGGGACACAGTACGGGAAATACGATTTGTACGAACTTGCTTTATCTCCGTCCCGTTTTCTGTCCCGTCAGGGACGGGAACCCGGATGTGTGTGAACAGCCCTTTAACCGGTTTTTACCTTTTAAGTTTTCAAATATCCTTAAGAAACGGAATCCTTATAGGATCACTCGGTGTCTGTCTGTCTGTTTGTCTGTCACAGACATTTTTTTCCGGATCTACTGGACCGATACTGTTGGGTATACATAAATGGACTTCTGTGACTCAAACACTGACTTTGCGTATCTAAGCATTGCGTAAATAAATACATTTTTAGTATCGGGTTTGTTTGGGGGTCCAAATAGAAAATTCAAAGTGTTTAAACTGTATCATATGAGTAAATTTTGCTAAAAATGTAGATTGTTCTATACCTAAGGATAACAGGAAAACGTACAAGAAGTCCGTAGTGTTAAAATAAAATGTTATAAATAAATTGGTTCGGAACATTTTGCACGCGAATCCGACTCGCACTTGGCCAGTTTTTGTTACCAAACCGAATGCATTCAATATCGATTTATGACAATCCCCGCGTATCTCAAACACAAAGTAGGCAGTCATAAAGGAAAACAGCCACGATTGTCTGTCTGTCAGTGTATCCGTCTGTCACAGCTAATTCGCTCCAAATCTACTTTACTACCCGTGTTCTCCAGATCTATTGGATCGGATCGGACGCTTTACGTATTTAAATAAATATTGGGGGTAGCTAATAAAATTAGCTATTAAATAACATCTAGAAAAATATAATTCGTACCGAAAAAAACTTTTTTGAGTCCTACTCAATAACTCGACTTGGCAGTTTTTTCCCCGAGGTTACGAATCAATGTAAGAAATAAATCTGTTTAGTATGTGCTTTGAATATTTAGTTGGACAGATCAGTGGCTGGGATCGTCCCTCGAACACATACTATGTATAAGCGCGATGAGCGGCTGAGCGCTGCGTAAACAATGATGAGCGTTCGACGTCGGCGGGCGGCGGGCGGCGGGCGGCGGGCGGCGGGCGAGCGGCTCGTAAAGCGAGAACAACGCGCGTTACGGGAACCGACACCACATTATGCTAATGTGGAGCCAATAAATGAAACACAAAGTCGCTGCCAACGAGCAAACAAGCGCGGCGGCCCGTCCGGCGCGCCCCGGCCCCCCGGCGCCGGCGGCCCGCGCTCCGGCCCGCGCTCCGGCCCGCCCGGGGCGGTTACGTAACGCACGTCAACATGGACTCTCGGCACATGTACCTACAGTCTACCTCTATAATTTGGAACCCCTATGAGAATACTTACGCTTTGCTTCTTGAGAAGGTCCAAAAACAATTCCCTAGATTTATGTTTAAGAAACTGTTTGGATTCTATCCTTTTTTATACCCTACCAAAAATTTGCTTAGAATGCTGAAATTGAACTCTCTTGACGCAAGGCGTTATACTATTTCACCTACCTGCACGAAAACGTGAAATTATTTGACATGCAAACCTAACCTAAAGTAATACGCCATTGTAACCCGCGAGCGGCACCCGTCCGCCTCCGCTGCTAGGTGCAGCGAGCGCAGTCAAAATACAAAACCCATTATTGCCCGGCGGGTTATAAAGAAATCAATACAATAGTAGTACCGGTGGCGGTGGGCTGGAGCCACAGCTTTTGGACGCACGACTTGCACCTTGCGGCGGGGCCGACCCGCGCCTCCTGTTTTTATGGCTAGAGCACAATATTCTCGCAGTAGGTGTGAAAAGTAGAGTATGTTCCTTCGGGATAAAGGTGTCTTTGACTTGGGATAGCTTGAATCCCTCGCTGCATTCATGATTCTTTTTTTAATTCTTTGTTAACCGACTTTTCAAAAAGGAGGAGGTTCTCAATTCGGATGTTTGTATTTTTTTTTTTATGTTTTTTCGGGCATAACTCCGTCGCTTGCCAACCGATTTTAAAAATGATTTTTTTGTTGGAAAGGGTATACTTCCCAAATGGTCCCATGATAAGGAAACCAGGATCTGATGATGGCATCCCAGAGAAGTCGAGGGGAACTTTCGAAAATCGTATGGTATCTATTTTGCAGTGGTTTTGTTAGGTATGGGGTACCACTAAAAAGTGAAAAATAAAAAACTTTTTACAAAAAAAAACACTTTTTTATTGTACACCAAAACAACTTTTATGATACAGTCATAATAAAGTACATGTACAAAGGCGAGCTTAACTCAAAGTTGAGTTTTCTCCCAGCAAACCTTTGAGTGATAGAGAAAGTTCATCATTGAGGGTAGGATCCAGTGTACCCTCCAGTGTGTCCTATGGCATTAAGTCCGCCTCTGTACATTTGTGTGCGTAAAGTATTAAATAAATAAATAAATAATACTACACACATACATAAATATATATATACCTATTATATATACAAATCTACTAATATTATGTCATTTTGAAAGGAAATGCTCTTTAATTTTCCTCTTGAAGACAGACAATAGAAGGGCTGTCGCGTAGAGAGTGTGGAAGAGAGTTCCAGAGACGCACTGCAGTAACTGAGAATGAGCCGTCATAGCGGCTGGAAGTGTGACGCGGAGTTCGAAGGAGAAGAGAAGTGGCAGTGCGACAGGGTTTACCCCTTGGAATGAGGTACTCAAAGCCTTCACGAAGATATTGAGGAGAATTGGGATTGTGCAGGATAGTATAGAGAAGGGATAGGATATGGGTATCTCGTCGACGCCGAATTGGCAGCCACTTCAATCTGGTCCGAAACTCCGATACATGGTCATATTTGCGGAGGTCAAAAATAAAGCGAATGCACAAGTTCTGCAGCCGCTCGAGTTTGTTTAGGAGTACCTCTGTGGCATCTACATAGAAAGCAAACCATCCGCATAGTCTATGAGCGGTAAAAGACGAGATTGCGCAAGGCTGACCTTAGTGTGAAATGGTAGGAATTTTTGGAGACGTTTAAGAGACTGTAACGAGTAGAAAACCTTTTTACTAACCTAACCAATATGAACCTCCCAAGAGAGCTTAGTGTCAATATGGACGCCTAGGTTTTTAGCACTCTTGGAATATGGAATTATAGGAAAGGTAAAGGACATCATGGTAAGAGAAAGGAGCAGGAAGCTGTCCATGAGTGGCTACTTTGTTAGGGTCAGATACTAGAATTAGATCTAAGAGAGAAGGAGTACAGTGAGGGGCCCTGTGAGTAGCATTGAGAGGAAGTATGTGCACATTGACAGAAGAGACAAGTGATTGGAGTTTACGGCTACGCGAGTCTTCCTTCAGTAGACAAGTATTGAAGTCTCCGAGAATAATCATATGACCGTAAAGTGCGGAAAGATTTTCTAATTTAGCTTCAAAAGAAGAAAAATAGTCAATTTGGTAAGATTCTTGTATTAACTCCCTCATTTCGCTCATCATGAGTTAACCTTTAAACACTCCCTCGCTACACTCAGGAGTTAACTCTCGAATCCTTCATTGTATTCGGGATTCAATGTGAATGACGCCGTTGTCAGAAGACACTGCTTTATCCCCTCGGTGCATAATCTACTATTTTGCGTAGACAGCTTAATAAGCTTAAAAAACGTTATGTTACCGGAGACCTCTTTAATCTTGCTTTAAGTACTTTTTTTTAGAGTTTGGCAACTCTCAAGTCGCGTTACAGAGCATCGGTTGAAAAATCTAAGGGTAATTTACTCCGGAAAATTGTTGATAAACTTGATAAGGAGGGTCCGTGGTCACCTTTGTATCACGAGTTTAAGGCTAATAGCTCGGTCGACCTTGCATACGTTCAGAACATTAAAGTAAATAATACACATACCACCGGCATTGAAGAAACAACTGAGGTTCTGCTTGATTCTCTTATACCAGACGATTCATCAGTAAATGATAATGAATATTAGCATATCATAGCCATTAGCAGATCAGAGCATGAGCCGCGGTGCCACCTGAATCACCAGAGTCAGACCTTCCGTCCACTGACGAATTCATAAACGTTGTCAAAAGACTACCTCTCAAAAAATCATCCGGTATTCACCGGATGATTTTCATAAAATGATGAGGATGGTCATAAAATATCTAATAGAATGATTATAGAAGCGTGTAAAACGGCAAGCGACGCGATATTATCAGTATATAACCAATGCATTGCGGAAGGTATTTTTCCTCGAATATGGCGACAAGGCTTTATACGCGTTATTCCGAAGAGTGGCGACAAGCCCCCGGACGACCCTAAGTCTTACCTGCCCATAACACTACTCCCATCTTTGGGAAAACTTTTAGAGCGACTGATCGTTCCGCGCTTGCTACCGAACGGACCTATGTTTCATTATAATCAATTCGGTTTTACAATTGGAAAGTCTACCATCGACGCGGCTATCTGTGTCCGTAAAATCATCCACATATCTCAACATAAATACGTGTTTGGAATCTTTCTCAACATTTCTGGCGCTTTTGATAACGCATGGTTGCCGAAACTATAAGAACTATACTATGGTGTTGAAACTTGGTAAGTAGATGTATTCTGTGAACCGCATTAAGATTCACACAAAAATAGAAAAAAAAAACAAAAAATTTTGGGGGACAAAAATAGTTTTTTCTTCAAACACATACGTGTGCGGTATCTATGGATAGGTCTTCAAAAATGGTATTGAGGTTTCTAGTATAATTTTTTGTTAACTGAATAGTTTGCGCGAGAGACACTTCAAAGTGATGTTTTTGGGAATTCGGGAGATATTTTTATTCATAACATAATAAGGTGGAAATGCAACAGGGTGCTAGTTTAATCCTGTTTAATAATAATATAAACATTCAGAATCTCTTCCATAATTTGTTTGTAACAATGTAAACTAGTGTTAGTAATCTATATACTTATAATAAATCTGTAGAGGTCAATTCTGTACATGAAATATATTTCCAAAATAACTATCAGGGGGTGATTAGGGATCGATACTGATGCTAAAAATGCAATCAGTAAAATTTTTGTCTGTCTGTCTGTATAACCGTTATAGAAACAAAAACTACTCGACGGATTTTAACGAAACTTGGTACAATTATTATTCATACTCCTGAGCTGGTTATAGTATACTTTTCATCACGCTGCAATCAATAGAAACAGAGCAGTGAAGGGAAATGTTGGGAAAACGGGAGAGGTTAGATTACACGAAGCTTTCTGATTATATTTGTCTACTCTTACGTTTATGACACTCTCAGTCATCCCTAATTAAAATGTTAACATTATTAATTAAATATTCCATAAAAAAGAATCATAGAAATCGGTATAGAAACACCAAAGTTATACATGAAATACCTACGCTAATAATAAGCCATCGCGCGTGAATACTGAATCATGCTATAAGGATTCATATTGTATAAGGTCGCGAACGCACAGGCAGGCGGCTTGCTCGGCGCCTAGAGGCTAGCGAGTAGCTTCGTAAAACGGCTTACGACAGTTTGCAATATCCTTTAGTGAAGATGGTTATTATTTCGCTTTACACCAAACGAGTAATATTATAAATGTGAAAGTTTGGTTGTTTGTTACTCAATCACGCCAGAACGGCTTAACGGATCTCAATGAAATTTAGAACAAAGATAGATTACAGTCTGGAATAGGCACATAAGCTATTTTTCATTCCCAGAATATGTTCCCTAGGGATCACGCGGGCGAAGCCGCTGGCAGAAGCTAGTATTTAATTATTTTAAGCCGCATGAGGCACGCCGATAATGGGGAATGCCCACTTGACTGCGTGATAAATAAATAGCCGATGGCTTTGTATTATCAGGTAAGTTTTAACATCTAGGTTGTAAATATGAGGGTAAGTTCCTCCGTATCTCTAGGGTGTACACAAAGAGACTAAACTACTGTTGTTAGTTCAGTTTCTTTGTACTATCTTATGGCGTTTGCAATGATTCAATGTCTCATTACCTTGTCGGTTAGTTCATTCCTCTTTTTGGATGCGGTATTACTTATATGCTTAGAATTTATACAAATACTAGCTGTCCCCCGCAGCTTCGCTGCCGTCAACTGCAACTTTCTTATTTTGTTTCTTTCATAAGAACCTTCTCTTGACAGTAACAAACACAACAAAAAAAAAATTTGCGAAATAGGGATTCATTTTTATATAATAGATAAACATGTATATACTCAAAGCTTATACTTTCTACCTCGAGTGCAAGTGGCACCTCGCAGCTCCGCAGTTTGTAGTGGCGTAGTATTGCGAGAAGCTGTACACCTACCTACTACACAATGCCTGGGGTGCTGGCACTTGTGTATATTATTCGATGCGTTACGGCCAGTTACGGCCAAAAAGGGATAAGCGACATTTTTTTTTGCGAAATGTGTTAGACTCGAAATCCAAAAGCCGATTCAAACCATTTATTTATATGTCGATTTCGCAAAAAAATTTCGCTTATTTATCCCTATTTGGCCGTATGTATTCATGATGTTCTAATGCTCTCACCAACTTTTCGGCTAATTGCATGAATTAAAAACTCATTTACTCAATCAAACAACTGGAAGTGTTTGAGGGAGAGTAAAGTAAACCGGTTTAGCATAAAGAAGGAAATAATTTGTTTGTGGAAGTAACGGAGGGCGGCCACTCGCAGGTCACACGGTTCTTGACCGCGAAACTAAATTCCACTGTGCTGATAGCTGACACCGCTGACACTGTCGGCACGGCTACATAGCGACGGTCGCGACTCGCGAAACATACGCAATTACGCAACAACGCTATCGAAAGAGTTACCGCGGCCCTGGAAGTGGAACGTGGCGGGCGTTTGAAGGAACACGGGCGGGTTTTAGTCAGTAAGAGTAGGACACTCCCACGTGGAGTCATTTGATGATTTCCCATCCACAAACAAAAGATAGGAACGTAGTGTAGAAGAGTGCGCATTCCACGAGGTGAGGCGGAGAGCGCGGTGAGCCAGCAGCGCGCCGTGCGGCACGCGGCCCCGCGCCTGAGGCCGCAGCCGCGCTCCGTGCTGACGGGGGCGCGACTCGTGAGCGGGTCACAATATTGTGACGCGACACTAGATTATTACTTACCACTGAAATCTTTGTGCGGATTACGGCTGATAAATAAACATGAGCGCACATTGAGGCGGCGACGTGACGCGACTCATGGCGCAACCAGACGTGCGCACGCTGCACAACTGCGCGCTGTGCTCAGCTCAGCACACTGCCGCTGACTCGAGTGTGCGCTCTGTGATCATTCGAGACTCGATAGTCAAGGCTGGCTCAATCTGTTCGCTGAGGTCGCAAACGTCCAACGGGGGGCTAGTTATTAGCGAGTGTCGCGACCGCCGTCCATCGAAGGCGTGAGTGATGGGACGGGACAGCGGGCTCGGGGCGCTCGGGCCCAGGGGCCCAGGGGCCCGGCGCGGCGGCGCGAGCGGCTACTGACACCGACCAGATGGCGGCCGATGAGAAGGGTTCACCGCGAGACGCGCCGCGCCCTCCCCTCCACCCCACACCTCATCATGTGTCAAAGTGAAATAGATTTGGTCTGACTGGGATCGGAGTGGACCATGTTTAACACTTATGTTGAATATTTAGTTCCACGCCATGATGGGACTTTTTGTTTGAAACAGGGATTCGCAGCGGCGGCGCGCCCCAGGACAGGACAGACTGGCTGAGGCTGTTCGAGGTGTGCGGCCAACAATCTTCACCGCCGCTTAATGTGATTTCATATATTTTAAGCAAATTATTTAATTAAAAAAATATTTATTTTATTTATTTATTCAGACTACAAATGAGCGAATAGCGAAAGCAGCCAGCTGTACTAACAAATTATAACATAAAACCAACATTTAAAAAGTACAATAAACGAAGGCGGTGAAGATTGATATCAGATTCAATAAACAGCCCGCCGCCGCCGCGCGCCGCCGCCGCAGACACGGGCAGGCAGCCCATCGGATGGTGTTAACGTCCCGCCGTCATCGCCCCGGGGAGCCGCACTAAATGTTTCAAACGCTCTTCCAGTCACTCTATTTCTTAAAATGAGATTTGAAATAGTTGTGGGGTGAGGTCGTCGGGGTGGGGTGCAGGGGGAGGGGGTTGCGGCCGACGACCTCGCCGAGGGGCGCGCGGGTGATCGGGTCACACTCGCAGCGCGCCGCTCTCTGCTGAGTGCTGGCAGTCTGGCACCGACGACGCCGAGCCGCTGAGCCAGTCGCTCCACGCTCGGCTATCACCTCCCTCGCCCCTCGCCCCTCGCCCCTCGCCCCCCGAACTGAACGTCAGATTACAGATACGCCGCCTCTTTTTATCGCGCGATGATTAATAATAACGACGCGAACATAAAATAACATTAAGAGGGAGCACTCCCGAGAAGCTGACACAGCGAACCGACGCCGACGGCGACGTATGTACTTGTACTGCAGTACTGCTGCTGTGAGGGTGGCGAGTGGCGATGTATCCGCTTCATTTGAATGCGAAACGCAGCGTTTTACTTGCATAAGGTACCGGATAATTGCAAACTGCGTAAGATCTGGGTGCACGGCAGTGCGCCAGGCCAAGTTACGGCCTAACGCACGCAGTGTGTATATTTACATGAAACACTTCGAGCAGTTCTTATACCCCTCATAACTTTGCTTGTAATAATCGCTTGGACCATTTATTACTCTAACCAAGTACAAAAATACTGGGTTAAACCGTTAAGTTTCAGGGGACCTGAAAGTGAAGATTCTGCTACTGACTCACTGACTGACTAAAATTATGGGGCAATCATGCTAGAAAGTTCAAAGGTGAAGATAGGTTTCTGGCTACAATTAAAGGAAAAATCTGAAAAGGGCACAGAGAGTAAGCAAGCAAAACTCATCGTAAAAAAAAACAAGTGAGCCACACTGACTTAATTTTTTACGGGACCAAATGGCAAGTCTTTATGGGAAGTACACCACATCGAATTATCATATCAGATCCCGCCCTCTGAGGACTACATCTACTTACCAAGTTTCAACAGCATACTTCTTATAGTTTAGTCGGTAAAAAACTGGCTGTGACATACGGACGGAGGGACAGACAGAGATACAGACATGACGAATCTATAAGGGTTCCGTTTTTTGCCATTTGGCTACGGAACCCTAAAAGCTAACGAATCGCTCTTAGTTGGACTCGCGTACAAAGGGGACCGAACGAAATTATTTTTAAACATGTTTAAAAAAACCCCTATAAGTTTTCCTGCAATCTATAGGCCATAGGTAAATATCTGTTATCTCCATATATTTTCATTTCATGAATGGTCATTTTTCGTCTTATTTCTAGAATTGAAGTTATTTTTTATTTTAAAATTATGAAAAATAGGTTATGCCCCGAGGGGATAAAGCAGTGTCTTATGTCACGGGCGTCAGATTGAATCTCGAACCTAATGAAGGATTCCAAAGCGAGGGAGCTTAGAGTTTAACTCACGAGCGCAGCGAGGGAGTTAATACAAGAATCCTGAACGCAGCGAAGGATTCAAGCGAGCATAGGTACTTTTCACACCTGCTGCGAGAAAAATGTTCGCAAGTCATGAAGAGAGGTGACTGGCTGCGTGCGGTTTCTGTCGCCCTCAAGTTGAATTCCAAATTCAAATCACATTATTGAGCTCCGGGCAATAATGTTGTACTGAATTTCATTATAACCCGCCGGCTACAAAAACATGCTGATGGTGTTGTTAAGGTTTACTTTAGTGTGTACGGGAAACTTGTTAGAAAATCACAAATGCGTCTGTCTTCAATGGTGTTTATTAGCGACTAACTTAATGATTCTCACGCAGCTACTTAAATATACAAAATGAAGTTAACGACGCAACATACCGCCCACCAAAGGGACAAAGAGGCCCTTTATATGATGCTTAGTGGACTGTATACATATTGAAAATTTAAACTTGATAAGCAGTATGTAACGTTTCCAATATCCAAATTCAAACATAAATCATCGTAACAGCGTAATTTGCAATGAAGTTCAATTGTAAAGAATACGAATAGACATCATAATGCCTGCATGCAAAATTAAAACAAAGTTGTTTGACAAAATCTATTAGTTAGTGTCTACCGGTAGGGGACAAAGTTTTGTGACTGATCTCTTTACAATGCTATTGCCAGATTTAACGCTATACACTCGTGTGAGTCCATCATGACCGGGGTGCTTGTCTACAATTCGGCCTAGTAACCATTTTCCTGCCGGTATTCCATCAGTTTTGATTAGCACTATATCACCAACTGAGAATTCCTGTTTCTTCTTATGCCAGAAAGGACGCTGTTGTAGACTTGTCAAATATTCGTTTTGCCATCGTCGCCAGATGTCGCCTACGAGCTTTTGAGTATATTGCCATCGTGTTAGGTTATGAATCTTCGTGTTTGTAAAATCTGGAGAGGGCACGACGATTGGGGCTTCATGTATCAAAAAATGACCAGGCGTTAGGGGTTCTATAGAGTCTGCATCTGAGTCATCAATAGGACATAGAGGTCTTGAATTAAGACATGCCTCGATTTGGCACAGTATTGTTGTCATTTCTTCGAACGTGAGATTTGTTGTCAACACGCGTTTTAGATGAGTCTTCAGGGACTTTACACCAGCCTCCCAGAGGCCTCCAAAGTTAGGACTGTAAGCTGGTATAAAATGCCACTGTGTGCCTTCTAAAGCCAGCTTATGTGCAATGTCTTTCTCAAAATTCAAATTAGCTTCTTGCCATGCTGTGGCTAAATCCTTTTCTGCACCAACAAAGTTTCTCCCTTGGTCGCTCCAGATGTGGCTGCATTTACCTCTTCTTGATACAAAACGTTTGTATGCAGCAATAAATCCTTCTGATGTGAGATCTCCAACCAATTCAAGGTGTATGGCTTTTGTAGACATGCAAACAAATAAAGCAATGTACGCTTTCTGAGTTTTCATCCCTCTTCCCCTTGACATTAATATGTGAAATGGACCGGCATAATCCACGCCGCTGTGTAGAAAGGCTCTTGTAGGGGTTACTCTTTCCTTTGGAAAGATCTCCCATGATCTGAGTTCGTGCACTAGCTCTTTGCTTTGCACACACTAAACATTTACGGTTGAAGTTTTTTATTAATCCCTTAGCTCGAATAATCCAATATTTAGAGCGTAAAAAGCACAACATTAACTGCACACCACCGTGCAATGTTTGATTATGAGCGTCTGCTATGAGTAAGGGAGTTAAATTGTTGTCATGTCCTAATATTATAGGGTGTTTACTCTTTTCGTCTAACCTTGCATGTCGAAGACGACCGCCCACCCTGAGGATACCATCTTGGTCTAAGTATGGGGTAAGTGTTTTTATGTTACTATTTTTCTTCACATTTTTATTAATTTTTAATCTGTTAATTTCATCGGTAAATTCTTCCCTTTGTACTAGTTTAACACATTTCATCAATGCTGTATTTAATTCTTCTGTTGTTAAACTTCTGCAATTTTCGTAAGTGTCTTTTATGTAATTAATAAATCTTCGACAATATGTTATCACTTTCAGTAATTCTTGTAAGTTATCAAATTGCTTAAACTTTGCTGTGAAATTATGTTTGTCTTCATCTTGAATTTTAGTATTTATTTGTATTTTATCCTTTTTCTTTTTCAGGTCAGTGACGACTACATCAGGCTGTTTTAATATTATTTTCCTTTCAGATAACCATTTTGGACCTTTCCACCATAACTTCGATTGTTTCAGTTCAGCAATTAACATGCCTCTCGACGCAATGTCTGCAGGATTATCTTCTGATGCAACATGGTACCATTGGTTGTTGTTGAGGTTTTCAGTGATTTCTGCGACTCGATTGGCTACAAATGTTTTCCATCTATATGGCTCCCCAGACAGCCATGCAATAACGATTGTAGAATCGGTCCATGCAAACATTTGTGCTGTTGATATTCTCATAGCTTGGCCTATTTGATTCAATAACCGTGAAAGAAGTAGTGATCCAGACAACTCTAAACGTGGTAACGATACAGTTTTTAATGGCGCGAGTTTTGTCCTTGCTGCTAATAGTTTTGTTGTAATATGGCCGTCTTGAGATTCGATTCTTATGTATGCAACAGCTGCAAAAGCTGACATGGACGCATCGCTGAACCCATGTATTTGTACATTTTTTATTTCTGTGCTGTAGGTTCCAAGCCATCGATCAATATTAATGTTGTTTACATTTCTGAATTCTTCACGAATAGCCATCCATTTTTCTTGTAGTTCAGGGCTTATTATGTCATCCCAATTGACTTTTTCTAGCCACAGTTTTTGTATTAACACCTTAGCCATCACTGTACTTGGGGCAATCCATCCCAACGGATCGAATAATCTTTGTACGTCTGACAAGATTGTCCTTTTTGTAATTTTGACGGATGTTGTTGGTAGTTTCCACTGACATTACCACTATAAGATATTTAGGAGTTACACTAGACGATAAACTTAATTGGAATGTCCACATAGCGTCCCTGGTGGCAAGGATCAGAAAAATGATTTACATATTTAAGAAGCTACGTAAAGTGGCTAATCATAAACTTCTAATCCAGACTTACAGGGCGCTGTGTGAATGCATAGTTAGGTATTGTATATGTGCTTGGGGTGGTGCTGCTAAATCTTTTCTTATTGCTGCCGAACGGGCTCAACGGGCAGTTCTCAAAGTGCTCATGTATTTGCCATTCCGGCACGCAACCACGTCGGTGTACGAGAGGGCTAATGTGCTATCGGTTAGAAAAGTTTATGTTTACGAACTCATTAATAGATACCACAAAAGAATCGTTCCTTCTCTTCCTGTACTGTCCAAGAGAGTAGAATGGTGCCCTGTGCCCCGTCATAAAACATCAGTTGCACAAAGGCACTTTATTGTACTGGCTCCTCGAATTTATAACATTATAAATAAAAAAATCAAAATCAGGAAACTTAAGTCAAATCAGCTTAAAAAAGTTATTCTGCCTTGGCTAAAAAGTTTGGACTATGATGCCACAGAAAACTTAATTAAGATGTTATGAAGAGAAAAATTCATACTCCCCCCTCCCCTCCTCACACTAAAACCCTTTCCCTTCCCTTCTCTTATTCCCTACACATTCACACCCATTCACACCCATATACACCACAACTAACACGTACACACACACACTAAAGAAATTATGCATGTTATTTTACTTTGAATTTATTTTTTATTTTTACTATTCTTGTGTCCTTGTAATGTTTGAATGTCATAAAAAACATGTAACATTATTAGGGGAAGACACTAGCTCCTGTAATACAGTGTACACTAGCGCAGGAGCTAGGGAATCCATAAAAACTGTTTGTATAATTTGTGACAATAAATATTTATGATTTATGATTTATGATTTATGATTTACTGGTACTGAAATTGGTCTCTTCTCAAATTCCAAATCAAACCTAGTGTTTTTACAGCACCGTACATTTTGTTTATCTCTAGGTGTGCGACGGAACTTCGTTTGTCTGTGTCAATAGATTTCATAAATTGCGGACAGTTAGAGGACCACTTCGAGAGAGTGAATCCACCCTTCTTCAATATGTGAGATACTTCCTTTGCAGATGTTATGGCTTGCTCTGTTGTATCTTCACCAGCTAACAAATCGTCAACGAGGAAATTTTCTTTGATGATTTTGACTGCATTTGGGTAATTTTGTCCCTCATCATCAGCGACTTGATGGAGTGTTTTCACCGCGAGATAAGGTGCTGATGCTGTTCCAAATGTAACTCGAAGCAAGCGATATTCCTTTATGCTGTCATTTTCTTCTTCTCGCCACAGAATACGCTGATACTTATTGGCGTCTTCTGGGTAAACACATATTTGCAGGTACATTTTTGTTACATCGCTGGCGTAACAAACGCGTTTCATTCTCCATCTCATGATAATATTTCGGAGATCTTCCTGGAGCTGAGGACCAACCATTAACTCATCGTTGAGCGAGACTTGATTTGAACCCTTCGCCGATGCGTCAAAAACCACGCGAGTCTTCGATGTTTCTTTATCTTCTCGGACGACGGCATGGTGAGGTAAGTACACAACCCTTTCATTTATGACTTCCCTTTCAGGTATTTCTTCCATATAGTTTAAGTATTCCTTCATTACTTCCTTGTAATTTTCTTTCAGTTGCGGTGTTCTTCTGAATTTTCTTTCCAATTGTAGAAGTCTGTTCTTGGCTATTTCTTTTGTGTTTCCTTCTAGGCATTTTGGCTGTGGTGTTTTCAAAGGTAACTTTACCATGTATCTCCCTTCTTCTGTCCGTGTGTGTGTTTCTTCATAAATTGTTTCACACATTTTTTCTTCTTTTGTTAGTTTTCTTTTGTTGTCTGAGTCTATTTCCCACAGAGATTTAAGCATGACATCCATGTCTACTTGGTGATGAAGAACAAGAGCAGAATCGTCTTGTGTCTTTGTATTAATTTCACCGAAGAGAATCCATCCAAGGTATGTTTTTTGTGCACATGGTGTACCTGGTGGACCCTTAATAAGTTTTTCTTGTACGATTTGAGAGTATTGTTTGACACCTAGAAATAAATCTATGGGGCCTGGTGTGTCGTAGTTCGAGTCAGCCAGGTTGAGTCCTTCTAGATGTGGCCAGTTATCAGCAGTAATTGTTTGAGGAGGGAGTTTAGTGGTAAGTTGTTTCGACATAACGAATGCTTCGATATCTATCTTGAAGTCTGTGTTCCAGCGGGAACCGATTTGCAGCTTTACCACGTGGTTTACATTTGTCTTCGTTGAACCCACTCCAATGATACTTCCTCTCGTTGATCGTTTGGCTAGATTGAGCATTTGAGTCGCTTTTTCACTTATAAGTGCTATCTGCGAACCTTGGTCCACTAATGCGCGTAGTACAACAGTGTGATTTTGCTCGTTTCGTACTATCACTGTTGCCGTAGCTAATAATGCGATGCCTTGTCTAGTACTGTGGTGTGAGGCGACCGTTGTATTGACAGTGACTTCCTTTTGTTCTTCTACATTGTTTTGAGCAGTCTTCGGTTGCGTGGAGATCTCTTGTACCGAAGTCTCAGGTTCTTTGTTGAGATGTAGAAGACTATGGTGTCGCCTTTTGCATATACGACAGGACACTGGTAGTCTACATTTTCTTGCTGAATGTCCTGGTACTAAACAATTGTAGCATAGGTTCATCGTTTTTACGTAATTGACTCGTTCAATAGTTTGCAGTTTTGTGAATTCTTTACAGTGGCATAACGTGTGGTTTTCGTTGCATAGAACACATGTTTTTCCTGACGGTGGCGATGATGTACTGGAAACATGAACAGCACGCTCTTTTGTTGCTTTATTTTGGGTTCCTGGTGATACAAGCTCTAGTGTTCGGTATGTAGATTGAAGAAACCTTTTCAGATCGTTCCATTTGGGTAAGTCGTCGTCATCTTCTTTATATGAGTATTGTTCCCAACCCTTGTGTGACTCAGGGTCCAATTTCTGAACAACCAGAAAAATGATTATAGGATCCCATGAATCTAAACATATATTTAAATTTTGAAGGTTATTTAAACAATCTGTCGTGGTGTCCAATAAACATTTAATTAGATTAGGTGACTGAGAACTCATTTTCTTTTGATAGACTAACTGTTTCAAAACGGAATTCACAATTAATCGTTTGTTTCCATATCTAGTTTTTAAAATGTCCCATGCTTGTTCATAATTTTGCTGTGTTACCTGAATATGTTTCAATAAGGTATCTGCTTCTCCAATAACTACACTTCAAATAATGTAACTTTTGTACGTCACTAATAGTTGTGTTCGTATGCACTAACGATGTAAACAAATCTTGAAACGTAGGCCATTCTTCATATTTTCCACTAAAAGTTGGTAGCTGTATTCTAGGTAACCTCACGAGCGTATTTTGTTGATCAGGAATCGTCGCGAAACTAGAATTACCTTGCGATGATGTCGAAGGCGCTATTGTGTTTTGTGCATTCAACATGTCACGTAAATCAGCCAACAAAATAAGATACAAATCTTCATAAATATAAAACTCCTCATTAACAAAATATGGTAATATTGCCTTTTGTTCCTTCGGCGTAATTTTTACTAATGACTGGTGAGCGTCTTTGAAAGTAAACCAATAATCTTCTATCGCCTTAATACGGGTCTCAATATAACCTTTAGTTAATCGTGATTTCGAGCATTTCTTGAGATTAACTTGAGTTTTTTGCAATAATGAAGCAGTATCTTCCAATATATTTAAAAGTTCCTTTGGTTCTTTTGTAGTAGTCATCGTAACAAATCCTTATCGCTCAGGAATGCGGTGTCCTATTGTTCTCGCGAGCCGACCCGTCAACACGTGCACTCAGGTAACTGGTTTATGATCCGGCTCGAAGGACAATATGATGGTGTTGTTAAGGTTTACTTTAGTGTGTACGGGAAACTTGTTAGAAAATCACAAATGCGTCTGTCTTCAATGGTGTTTATTAGCGACTAACTTAATGATTCTCACGCAGCTACTTAAATATACAAAATGAAGTTAACGACGCAACACATGCTTTAGCTTTTCGTGTTGCAGGTGTTGTGAAAATATAATTAAAACCCTCACAGAACCTAAGCCCTTTCATTTGAATAAACCAATATCACATGATATTGTTAAAAAAACTTTTTGTTTAATTTTCTAGTTTGACCCCTAAAAGTGATCCCCATAGTCCATACTAATTTAATATTTACGTAACGCGTCCGGGTTTTGGGTCACAGAAGTCCATTATGTGTAGGTAAGTACCATATTTCAACAGAATCGGTACAGTGGATCCGGAGAAAACTGGCAGTGACAGACGGACAGAGAGACAGAAAAACACTCGAGTGAGGGTTCCGTTTTTGCCATATGGCTACGGAACTCTAAAAAAACCAACTGAAGTGAGAGACTCCTCTTTTTTTGGAAGTCGGTTACTAATCAGTTAATTGGATGATGTCAGCAAATAAAAAAGTATTTTGTTAACGCTCTTTCCTTTAGTTTGCCGTGTCTTTATTCCCAGAATTTGATCTTAAATATAAGCGAGCAACACTTTCGGATGCTTTAATTAATAAAACCGTTATGGCACGGCATGGGCACGGTAATATTACGGTGGTTTTGCTTTTACCAATTAAGTTCGATTCCAGGTTAGGAACAGGAATACTGATTTTTCTTTGTAGTTTTGACTTTGTAGTTTTCATCAAAATGGGGCCCGAAACCCCTTTGAGTGTATTTAGCTGTTTCTCATAGTTTTTTCGGATCTTCAGTAACAGTTGTTGTAATACCTGTTATTTATCAAAGTGCGGCCTATCTAACGTAGCTATAGTGACTTCCTCTCCCTTCCAAAAATAAATAAATCGCTCGTTATGTTCTCCTGTCCACACCATTCATGCATCGTGACTAATGTGTTTTTTATGTGTAGTGGGTACCACAGCCGGCGCAGGCGGGGTGTGGGGTGGGGGTGTGTGTGTGGGGGGGGGGGGGGGGGGCTTCGCATATCGAACACGCAGATATGACTGTGAACTGTGCTAACACGAGTACACGACACTCTGCTCTCAGTCTGTACAGCGAGGGAAGGACACCGGCTCGCGCCAGCTCCGTAAGAAGAAACGGGGTCGGAACACGTCATGTAAGGATGTAACAGAATGATAAAAGTTCACCACCCACATTAAATGCTAATATAGATTGCTACCATGTCGGAAACTTTATGGATAACAATGTTTACATCGAGGATTAGTGGTATCGCGCCGCTCACTGCTGGCCGCGCACCGCGCAGACATCGCGCTGTATCTATGAGCATATACCTAAATCTGAGAGAGCAGCCGACGTGCCCCTAGCCCCCCTCCCCCGCCGCCGCCCACGCTCACTATGTGAGGAGAGGACCGCAATCATTTGTTCAACCCTCGTTATTGCGTGCACAGCTGGCGCGCTGGACACAGTGAGGCCAGGGAGGGCTCAGCCAGTGGCCGCGGCACGTGTTGACGTCAGCGTGCGGCCAGCAGCAGCCGGCGGGCGGCGGGCGCTCCGCTGACAGCGCGGGCAGGCCCCGTCATGCGCCACTCAGACCAGGCACAAGTGCTCTCCGTCACTACTTCGAGTGGGACACGCACAGCTATTTTGCTCAGGATATCAAATGTAGATCACACTATGATGCCGTTCGACTAGTTCCAAGAATGTAGTTTGAGGTGAGTGCGAACCACTTCCGCGACAGCTAGTTAGAGCGGTCGCCGCCTCGCCTCCACCTCGCCTCCACCGCGCGCCCAACAACAAACAACTAAGTTTAGTGGAGCGCACTTTTTACGTACAGAATATTAAACGAGCCCGACATCGACAGCGGATCGCTCGCGCTGTTAGTTTTACTGGCGCGGTTCAATGACCCGCACCGCTACCTACATATCTATCTAAGTATATTAAATCAGCACCGCAATTGAGATCCCTTTAATCGTTTGAATTAATGTCTCGGCGCCTTCCCCAGTTTAAACCGGAGCTGAGCAAACAAATTGAGCCTTCGGGGCGCAAACTATCGTCTATGCGGTGACACAACTAAATACCAACTAATACTAATGGGTACATTACCTATCTGAGTACCGAGCAGCGAGCAGCGAGCACCTAAACCTACACAGAAATTTATTGGATTTGGAATTGAGGATTGAGAGTACCTATCAAGACCTATCATAATATACCTATCACATCGCCTAAGCGCTCTCACTACTAAAGCACATCATTTAATTGTGTCTGACACTCGATGAGTTGATAACTGAAAATTTGAAACACCGGTTTGCAACGTAACTGCTCACTGAAATTGCACTGCTCGGTTCTCGTAGCTCGGACCTACGCATAGATTATAATCTCAGACCAATAATTTTATTGGTCTGAGATTATAATAAACATTTTTTTTATATTTCTATGGTCCTACGCTACCTACGTGAGAGCAGTAATGTAAGCCCGCGTATGGTGTGTGTGTGTGTGTGTGTGTGTGTGTGTGTGTGTGTGTGTGTACTCACAGCGTGTGCAGCGCCGGCAGCGGCGGCAGCGCCGTGTCGCTCAGCTCGCTGACGAGGTTGCCGGCCAGGCTTCTGCAACAGGACATGACGATATAGCGCCCTTCTCGTCTAAATCTCATACTCTTGTCATAGTTTTAGTCCAGTAACTTTGTACCTACATCAGTTTGCGTCAAATCCGATAATTTTGAAGACTTGTTTCTGGTGTTGGCTTAATGAATAATTCAACTTTCAAGTTTGTGGCCTCGAGCGCCGAACGTAACTTTGTTTTTTTTTTCAGATTTTGGCAATTTTAACTTAAAAAAAAAACCCTATTTATGTACCCTTTCTGGCTAAATTTGCTACAATTTGAGACTAGAATGGTCTCTGTAGACCAAAGACTATCTATGCTGTAGAGTGTAGACCCAACAATTTCTTTCCGAGATAAAGCGTTTCAAAGTTTATAATATTTTTGAACTTCACATTATTTAGACGTCGTCGTCACTCGAACAACTCTAGCGGCGCGGCGTGTAGCTGTAGATCCTACATTGTTGTAAGTACAGTACGAATATTCTAACTTTACCCATGCGAAGTTGGCTGTTAGTGACGACCGCGCAGGGTCCACCGCGTAGAAAAGTGTTACGTTCGTAGATTATGTTTTTTTTGTGTACGTGTTATATTTGAATTTTGAAAAAATGCATGCAATAACAATAACACGATCACAAAGTAACACAACAAACACATACACTACAAGAAAACACAAAATACAAGTCAAACAGTAAGAAAAAACCAGAATAATTAATTAAAACAATAACAACGTTTAACACTTTTCGCACCAACAGTCGTATTGCATTGAGGAAGCGAGGCACAAGTATGCATCAAACGTATACGAGTGACTGAGACGGCATACGCGACGTACCCGCGCATGCGCTTTTCTGTGTTTCTTGTCAAATTGACATCCTGGGGGCCAATCGCGCTAATTTTAAAAGTTTAGGTCCGCTTGCAATTCGTTTCCAATTCAGTTTTGGTTATGATCTAGTTTCGATTCACCTGTAAGGAATTTGGTATCGCGCTAAAGTTTAAACTTCAACCAAAGTTGCGTTGTCAAAATTTTACAAATATTTTTGTTCAAAATCCAAACAACACAACGCGAACGATTGAGAAAAAGTCAAGAAAAAGTAGCACTGTTTCAACTTTTTGTTTGACAGCGGTAACGTTACAGTTGTGATGCAGTTGCGTTCCAAGTTTCTGTCAAACGTTTAGCGCGATACGGAATGTTTAAAAATGTTGTGTAATGGCTACAGTTCAGTTGCGTTCCAGCCGAATTTTATTAGTGCGATTGCCCTCCTGCGCAATCGATTGCGACGTACTTCGCATGGGTAAACTTAGATTATTCGTACTGTACACGCCGCTAGAGTTGTTTGAGTGACGTCTACAATTATGTATTGCGAAGTTCGAAAAAACGGGCCAAGTGCGAGTTTGACTTGCACCACGAAGGTTCCGTGCCATAAATCTTAATTTTTATAGTTTGTTGTTATAGCGGCAATAGAAATAGAAATACACAATTTGTGAAAATCTATGGTTCAGGCGTACACAGTGAGTTTTAAGAAGTGACGTCTTTGAGTATTTCTTTGTTTTGACAGTGAACTGCATTTGTTTCGGAGTTTTTAGTGATTGTTTTTATGCTTGTATTGCTGCAATCGAGTAGTATAGGTATATATATGTTATCTTATTTTATTGAAAACTAAGAATTTGTTTTGTTTGTAATTTTTATCGCGTCTTTTATACACGTCAATCAAATGTCATTGTCATATTATACGTTTTGCCATACTGCTGATCTAATCCACCATGTTCAATTTTATGTTGTGTTGCTCTCCTTGACTAAGTTAAATTGAATGTACTTAGGTAAATTGAAATGAAGTGAAAATATAGAGAAAATTAACAATACAAACGGTGACTTTATTATTTCTGGAACATCTACTTTAGTCTACTTTAAAAAAGGCCTGATACTTACTGCCTACAGTGCCTACCTGTTACAAGTATCAATTACTATTCTAGTAATAATCACAATATGCTGATTTTTCGACTTTTGACAAAGTTACGTTCCGCGCAGGAGGTCTTCATTCATACTTGTATTATTCATTGGGCCAACATCATAAACTGAATTGATGCAAACTACCCCGTACTTCCAGCCGACAAGGCTGGGAGTGCTGGGACAAGACAGGGTTATTTAATCTATTTTGGAATATGTATACAGGGTGTCCCAGAACTCAAAGTCAAGCCGGAACCGGGTGATAGGACCAATCATAATAGTTACCAGAAACATATAAAAAAAATCTTCGTCATGTACCTATTTTTGAAATTACGGTAATTTCTTTTTTTTTTCGAAAAATGTACACCCTGTGATGATGGTTTTGAGCTCCTTTAGCTACAAATCTTTACTTTTTTGTAATCTTGAGTAGTGCTTGTGTAACCTGTTGTTTTAAATCTTAGTTATTTTCATGTTTCGAAAATAAAAAAAATAACTGTAATTAAAAAAAAAAATACAAAATTACATGACTAAGATTTCCCGATTCCGGCTTGACGTTGAGTTCTGGGACACCTGTATACAGGTAGGGACCTGTACACAGGTAGGGACCTGTACAAGTAAGTGTACATAAAATCCAAAATAGATTAAACTAAACTAGATTATCAAATAATATTTTGGTAGAAACTAAAAATATCTTTGATGTGCTTCCAGATTTAGATTCTCCGAGTAGTGTCAGCGTCCTGCGATCGAGGTGCGAGTATTACAGTATGTAGGTCGCACACTCGCACACTCGCACCGGGCGGCCGGCGGCGGAGCGCGACACTCGGCTGTCGTCTGCTCCGCCTCCGCTGAGCGTGGTGCGACCGGCCCCGGCGACCGTGCGAGCAGCCGGACGGGCACTCCGAGCGGTGTGTCCGCACGGGTTGCCTTTCCTTCTTAGCAGGACGACTGTCCGGCCAAATTAGACTATTTCATAGGCTTTTAAATGTTGCAATCCGATTCAATCAATTTGTTTTTTCTCATTTTGGTGTCAGCATCTGTTGTCTCGCGCCCCTCACTCCGCCTCACAGTCACATTCCACGCCGCCACTCGCGACATCGAATAAGTTTCTGTCGCGACTCACGAGCGCTACACAACACGTGCACCGCTATCATGCTCAGGGCTTATTCAGAGTTTTTTTAAAGTACTCGATCGCGTTAACGTAAACGTTAACTTATGACAAATTGTAATGGGCAGAAAAAAGGTTTTAATGTTACCAAACGGCGGTTTAAATACAAATTGACGTTTTTACGCTAACGCGATCGAGAGATTTAAAATCTCACACTGAGGCCACTCATCTCGGTGTACACATAAGCAGCTTTTCATGCAGTTCTTTCGTAGGCCAATCTACGTTGTAGACATTGATGAAGCTTTGTTTAAAGTATGTGTAGAAGAGCTCCTCACAGCAGTCACAGGCGTCACAGCACAGCCTGTGAGCCTGCTGCCTGCACTACTCAACTACTGCAGTCCGAAATGACAGCGAAAGTGAAACAATTATTGTCTTCATCAGTCAGTAACTCAGTCTCAGACTTGGATGGATTAAAATGACTACAGGACTACTGACTATATAGCTTCTTTGAAACTATTTCATTAAATATTCGGAAAACATCTGAATAACGTTGCAGACTAATTGATAGGCTGACAGTTTGATGTCAACGTTCTTGAAATAAATGAGTTCTGTGAAGTTGTGGCGCTCGCCAGACGCCACCCGCTATTAATTCTATGTCCCGCGAATTATGATGCGCTGTAGATAGCAGTAGGTACCTACCTATGCAGTGAGTGTGTCACGTAGTCGCGGTAGGTCAGTGTTGCCAACTCGGAATTTTTAAGCGCGTCAAACGAGGTTAAAAAAATACGTACAGACGCCTGCACATCAACGTTCCCAAAACTGACAAAATTTTCCAGTCAAAATGGAACACTTCAACTATAAAGTTGCAAATCTAGTGCAGAAGACAGATTGTTGTACCATGATGTGCTGGCGACTATACTTTCTTTTTTAAAGCAAAATGAAGAAATTAGGTTTGATGATATTGAATAAAAAACTGTTTTTAAATTAAAGTACCTATCCACTATCAACATACGATTTTTTTAGATGTAAGTTTTCATCAGATTAATCGCAAAAAACTGATATTATATATTAGGATTTAGGAAGATAAAGAAAACAAACGATTGACATTTCACTATTATGTTTCAAAGTGACTTTTTTTGCAAACTAGATCGCAAGGTAAGTACTCTTAAGGGGTCGTAGGGCAGAATTTGAAACTTTGAGAATCTTACTAACGTTTTTCCTCAAAGGTAATGGAAATTATGGCTTCTCAGCCAATTATGTTGCTAATTTCAAAATTAAAAAAATACGTAGATTTTGAGTCCGAAGTTCGTATGTTTACAAGAAAGTTCTAAAATACGTAGATCTACGTCAAAATACGTAGAGTTGGCAACGCTGTCGGCGCCCGCTCGCTGCGCCCGCGCCGCTCTCACCCGCGCGCCGGCGCCGCTAGTGCCCCGCGCCCCGCGCCCCACTCCCGCTCGCGTGCGACGGTCCTGTGCTTAGCTGGATACAGTCTCCATCGCCTAAAACTCATTATCGTTCGAGGTGTCGGGTACAGTTGTTGGCACTTTGGCAGCTTATTTATTTGTTGAGAAGATAAATGACGAAATACTTAATTACGGTAAAAGGAGCATAACTTTACGTGACCGAAATAGTAAATAAGTGTGGGCAAGGGAGGAGGGAGAAGGAGTCGAGAAATAACAGAGCTCCGAGCTAACTGCACTTATCTGTGAAGTTTAGCGGCGACTGCAAGTGGGTCAGCTCGGAACGATGGCGAACTTTGTTGAATAAGAACGCGCTAATACGTGGTCGCAGCTGTGTCCCGCGGCCGCACTGGGACTGGGACGGACTAGTACGGAGTGTACGTACAGGGTCTGCAGGTGGCGCAGCGGCGCGAGCGCGTGCGTGGGCACGTCGCGCAGCAGGTTGCGCGCCAGGCGCAGCGTGCGCAGCGCGCGGCAGCCGCCCAGCGCGCCGCCCTCCAGCTCCGAGATGAAGTTGTCCTCCACCGACCTGCACACAACACAACTGCACCTTCACTCGCTGTGTCTGCAGACACACACTGCTTACACATTCCCATTGTTTTATTTGTATTGTATATTGCCCATGATATCATAGACCCGAGATGGCAACTTCATAGTAAAGGCGTAATATTTGTTTGATCTATCGCAAAAAATAACCGATTAAAAAAACTTTTTACAAAAAAATACAACCGACTTCCAAAAAAAAACACTACAAAGTAAAAAATAACTTAAATTTCGGAAGTCGGTGTTTTTGTTAGTTTCTTCGTGTGTGTTTTTTTTTTGGAAGTCGGTTGTATTTTTTTGTAAAAAGTTTTTTATTTTTCACTTTTTAGTGGTGCCCTACACCTAACAACACCACTCCAAAATCGCAGAAAAGCAAAATACGCAATTTCGATCATCAAAGAATCATCTAAATAGGCAAATTCCAGCTATTTCGATTTAAAATCCAAAGTTCGTAACCGATTTTGATATGATTTAAATGGGACCAATCTGCAAGTATATCCTTTCAGATAAAACAAAAATTTTTCAAATCGGTTCATAATTGTCGGAGATATGAGGTAACAAACATAAAAAAAAAAAACATACAATACAACCGAATTGATAACCTCCTCCTTTTTGGGAAGTCGGTTAAAAATACAACTAAAATGTTCGAAACGCGTAACTTTAGGAGGAGTCGCTGTCGTCAAGTTCAGTGTGAGGGAGCTCTGGCCCTGCCTACTGCCTACTGCCTGCCTCGGCATACTAGATGACAGTTAGGGCAAGAGATTAGCAAAGGCGCTGTAATCACGGTTGGTGTTTTTGTTCACCACCACCATTTATTTCTTTAGTGTTTACCTAATAAAAAAAATATTGCTGTAGGCGAGTTATTAACGGCCTGACTGAATGGGCTGGGAACCCGTTCGGTGCCACCCCATTTGTATTTTGTGACAGATATTGTGGACCTCTGGAGGTCTAAGTGGTGGTCCACTTAGACTTTGATTGAGGCCTGCGGCCTGCGCGTGTTTAGCGGCGACTGTGGGGAGGCAGTAGGCAGTGCTCGGACGCACCGAGCTGCTCCGAGCTGCTCCGAGCTCACGACGACGCAAGTCGTCACCTCGTCCACGTCCACACGAGTGCTAAACATGTTTCAATCATCGAAGCTAACAGTAAGTGAAAGGAACCTGCTTAGTAAAATAAGATTTGTGATGGCCAGCTCGCCCCGCTTGCGCGGGAAGCACTGCATCTGCTGTGTACTGATCACTATCTCAACAAATTAACTATTGTGTTCTTGTAACTGTAAGTCATCTTTAATGTAATATGCCGCTTGTATAAATAAACGATATACAAAGGGAGCTAACTAGAGACACTGGCTTACTTCTACACCCAGATCCAAGCGCAAGCGCACGTCCTACCCTCACCGCGTCTCGCCACAGACAGTGACAGACTGCCGGCCGGTTAACTGCACGCCCTCTCTGGTGTATATAAGACAATGTATGTATCTACTAAATAGATACAAACACGACATGCTGGATTCCTGATAATTTCTGTTAGATAAAAAAATAATAAAATAAATAATAAAAATAAAAATTTATTGAAATAACATGTTTACAAAACAGTGTACATTATAGTGCAGTTGTATATATTAATCTAGGTCTACATTAGGATAATAATTATCTAAATTTAAACTATGGAAGACAAATATGAGTTTACAGTCAAAAATAGAACTCTGAAAGTAATGTAGTGCGTTGCCTGATCTAGGTTTACTTAAACCTGTGTTTCAGGCCACCTCTCTGCGAAAGTATTTGTTAAATGGGAAAGTCATTGAATTAAATAAAAATAAATTATTTTCAAAATCTAAGCAGATACAATATTTTGCATAACCTTATCATAAACTACGCTTATAGATCCTGATTTAAATCTACAACTAAAATACAAATTTTAGGTAACTACAGTTAAGTCAGCTACTTTAGTTCAGCACCTCTAGTAGTTTTTCCGTGTCCGAGTAATTTAGTTTTGCTAAATAATCAAATAACATTATACTACACTTATAATAACTTACATTATATATCTGAAGCAATTTGTTAAATTTATTATATAAGAATGGTCCTAGAAATAAATAGAATCTTTTTGAGAAAGCATGTTTAGTTTGATGGTTCGTGCAAACCAGATCCTTTCTTCTTTTTTCTGAAGGTACAGGTTTAAACTCTAGTTCACTGTGTTGTAGTAAAACTATACTTAAAACAAAAAGTTGTCGAACTGTTAGCACCTTGCATGCCATATAAAGCTGGTGTGTGGGAAATCTAAATGGGCGACGGGTGGCGACTTTTAGAATTGCTCTTTGAGCACGTTCTAGCAGTAGTAAAGATGTTCTTTAGCTGTCGATTACTAGGAAACCTAAAATAAGTCTTTTGTAAGAAGTGCTTTTAAAAAAGCATGATAAAATAATAATAATGACTCGTACGGAATCCTTTGCGTGGTATTGGGATGCGGCGCGCGCGACATGTGCGGTGTGCGCGTTCACGAATACATTCGCAAAGTGCCGACGGCGGCGTCCTTCAGCAGTGCGTATTGCTACACGCGTCTGGTATGTGGTCGCGCAGGGCGCAGGAGCAACGCGAGTGGCGTGTGAAACTGTGAAAGCTCTGCGCGCCGCATCGCACCGCTCCGCACCGCCGCGCATGCGCTAGGCACATGCGCGTACGTACTACGTACCTACGTACTAGTTGACATTGACAGCGCACTGAGCGCACGTCCCGCCAGCGCCGCGCGCCGCACTAGCAGCGCATTTTAATATTAAAAGCACAAAATAGATGTAGGGTTACTTATTAATCTAATACTTTTCGATTACAATTAATGTACCGAAAGTTACATGATTAATATGTCGTCGTATATAGGTGTTGGAACGTGCAACTGCCGCGCTGGAGATAGGGTCGGTGATGTGATTTGCTGCAGAACAACTTGCTGCTCTTGTCGCTAGCGCGGCAGAATTAGCTTCATCTACATATGTAACTGACAGACCTTGACTATCCAAAAGTGCCTGTAATTACCAGCAATGTTTTTGATTCAGGTAAGTATTCTATAATATGTAATACTAACCTAGGTAATGTGTAGAATGTGTTGCTGGAGAGTTTGTTAGCCACTTCTTCTCCACAGCTAAAACACTAGGAAGTGGTGACGGGCGGGCGTTTTGGGGGACTCTCTTTTGTAAAACTCGACGTTCAAAAAGTGCTGCCTCTCAGCCTAATTTGAATAAATGACTTTTGATTTTTTGAAAAAAGTGTAATAGCGTAACTCTTATTCATCATCATCATATCAGCCAGTTGCCGTCCACAGCTGATCGTAAGCCTCCCCCAGAGAGCGCCAGCCATCCCAGTCCTGAGCAGTCCGCATCCACCCGCTGTCAGCCATCTTCTTTAAATCATCGGTCCATCGTGCCGCAGGGTGTCCCTTACTGCGTCTGCCCACACGCGGTCTCCTCTCGCAACACATGTCTGCCTCTGCTCCATCGTCCGTCTGTCCGTCTACAGACATGGTCGGCCCACTTCCACTTCAGCACGCTGATTGACTTCGTTGTAATTTTTTTCCAACAAAGAAACCCCGAGCATTGCTCTCTCCATTGCACGCTGAGCAATCTTGAATTTGTGGACCAGGCCTATGGTAAGTGTCCACGTTTCGGCTCCGTAAGTCATTACGGGTAGAACGCACTGGTTAGGGTTACAAGAGATTGACCCTGGTCTTAAGGGATTGTGGGATCGATGATCGAAGGATATCACGCATCGTCCCGAATGACACCCAGCCCATGCGAATTCTTCTCACCCTCGAGGGTGGCGCAATTTAAGATTATAGGTCTCGGGGTGACATGACCGTTGTCCAGATTCAAAACTCACCCGCCTTGAAGAATGGCTCAGGCTGTTCAGCGTCACCTCCAGCTCCTGCCGAGATTCCGCCATGATGACAATGTCAATCGCAAATTTGACGACGCAAATAGACGCTTGATTGGCAAGTACATTCCTCACCTCCAGAGAGATGTACTTGCCAATCAAGCGTCTTGAAAACGTCCTCAGACGCGTTTGTAAACAGTTTCGGAGAGATGACGTCTCCCTGTCTAGTGTCTTACACCTCGACGCAGTTGGTTTGGTTTTGTGCTCTGTTCTTGTACCTGGAAGATCATTTTTGCGGCCTAATACAGACATCACCACCTCTACATAGCGGCAGTCGATGAGACATCTCTGCATGGACTCCAGGACAGCCCAGGTCTCGACGGTGTCGAAGGCTTTCTCGTAGTCCACAAACGCTAGGCACAGAGGCTGATTATATTCCTCGGTGTTTAGGATTATTTGCCTGACGGTGTGCATGTGGTCTAAGGTGCTGCAGCCTTTTCGACACCCGGCCTGCTCCTGCGGCTGGAAGTCATGAAACTTTTGGGCGAGACGATCCGAGATAAATAAGTGTATTAAGCGCATAGCTCACAACCGATGTCAAACCGCGGACTGTGTGCTCGTGAGCTCGGGCGGCTAGTGGCATGCATCAGCGCATGCATGCCACTAGCCGCCCGAATTCGCATGGGCTGGATATCACGCATCGTCCCGAATGACACCCAGCCCATGCGAATTCTTCTCACCCTCGAGGGTGGCGCAATTTAAGATTACAGGTCTCGGGGTGACATGACCGTTGTCCAGATTCGAAACTCACCCGCCTTGAAGAATGGCTCAGGCTGTTCAGCGTCACCTCCAGCTCCTGCCGAGATTCCGCCATGATGACAATGTCAATCGCAAATTTGACGACGCAAATAGACGCTTGATTGGCAAGTACATTCCTCACCTCCAGAGAGATGTACTTGCCAATCAAGCGTCTTGAAAACGTCCTCAGACGCGTTTGTAAACAGTTTCGGAGAGATGACGTCTCCCTGTCTAGTGTCTTACACCTCGACGCAGTTGGTTTGGTTTTGTGCTCTGTTCTTGTACCTGGAAGATCATTTTTGCGGCCTAATACAGACATCACCACCTCTACATAGCGGCAGTCGATGAGACATCTCTGCATGGACTCCAGGACAGCCCAGGTCTCGACGGTGTCGAAGGCTTTCTCGTAGTCCACAAACGCTAGGCACAGAGGCTGATTATATTCCTCGGTGTTTAGGATTATTTGCCTGACGGTGTGCATGTGGTCTAAGGTGCTGCAGCCTTTTCGACACCCGGCCTGCTCCTGCGGCTGGAAGTCATGAAACTTTTGGGCGAGACGATCCGAGATAAATAATAAGTGTATTAAGCGCATAGCTCACAACCGATGTCAAACCGCGGACTGTGTGCTCGTGAGCTCGGGCGGCTAGTGGCATGCATCAGCGTATGCATGCCACTAGCCGCCCCCGGGCACACCGCACACCCCCGCGCACAACTCACTTCGAGCCATTTGCTGGCACACAATATCTGAGTCGTCGCAAACAACCCGGCTGTTGTTTCATTGTTTGCCATCACTTACCCGCCGCCGCCACCGCCGCCGCCGCATGTAAAATATTGCCGCAATATGTATACTGTTTGCCTACTATTTGTCCACGTCACGCGGGCGGGGGACGCCTGGCGGATTAATTTGAACCGAGTGATGTATCGGCGAGCGAATGTCCTTCACGTCGCGGTCGGACAGGACTCATGAGACACGTCACAGGTCACAGGCCACACGACCGTCGGCCGGGCCGGCCGGCCTCAGCGCTTTTACTCACTATGCACTAGTTGCATTATGGTTGCCGTAGTTTGTACCACCTAACCTACAAAATTAGTTCGAAATCAAAAGAGCAACGCAAGACTTGTTGTTCCTGCTGCCACACTTTTGACTTTAAAAGTATAATCGTTTCGACCCTTTAGGCTCGATTGGTCCAATATTCGAGATTCATGGTACATTTACCATTTCTTTTTCGACTAGAGCATTTAATCAAATCTTGAACACAACGTTTTGAAAATATACAAAAGATCTTTCTAATACGTCACGGGAAAACCAATACGAACGACATCTTTGGTTTTATAATTATCTACATATTAAAAATATATTATGATGTGTTCGCAATCTTGCGAAGCTGACTCGCACTCAGCCAGATCTTTTTTCAGATTTATTAGCTAGTTTTAAATAGCCTGGCTGCGTACCCACGTTGAAGTCCTACCTATGACAATAGTAGTCGAAGGAGGTCGGCGATATGGGGAACTCTGCGATAAAGCTGTGATATGTTGAGCAGCGCCTCCGTGACAAACAAGTCGCGAGCCGAGGGACAAACAAGCGGCGCGCGGCGGCGCTGAGTAACGGGCGCCCGCCGGAGCGAGAGCCGAGGTCCGCACCCGTCCCCCCCGCCCCGCCCCGCCCCCGGCGCGGAGCCGAACTTCCCGCATTATTTATTTACCGACACTTTCATTCCGTCTCGAGTACTGGATACTGCGACGATAACAGTAAACAGGATTTACCGCAGCGTTACATTCCCATCATGCGTCAGACGTTACGATTTGTGTTTCATTTGTAGTCTTCCCCCCAAAAGTCACCTTCACAGTTCATGCGTATGACAGACAGTCAAACAGACGGTTAGAAGACAGACACACGGACACGAGTGATCCTATAAAGGATTCGCTTTTTCATTCAGACGTATGGTACCCTGAAAAGCTACAAGAACTAGCGATCGGACAGTCTCTCGCGGCCACCTCCACGACGCGCCCGGACCACGACCCGGCGTCGGTGCAACTATCAGGTTTGGCACTCCCACAGAGGTCAGGTAAACAGGCGTCGTCACGCGCTATACTAGTGTGCCGATGCAGGCATCACGGCGAGTCGGGCGAGCGATGTACAGCGAGAGACGGATCTGCCGCCACAGGCGAGGCCGCGTTAGATCATCGCGCGGCGGAGCGAGGACATGCTCCGCATATCATGAGGAAATGATCAGTTACCGCGTTACTATTTGTTAATGCCTTCCTAAATACGTTAATTATAAATATTGTAATTAAATTTAGCCTTGTACAGTCCAAGGTACCTAAATTTAAATTGGGTTATCTTTAGGATGTCGTGGATGGGGGTTTCAATAACATAGTAATCAAAGTAAAATGAGTATGTTAATAGCTACCAGAGCTTTTTCTTCATAATCGTATTTGTAAGCACGTGTCTTACTCATAGTCTAGTTGGAGTACTCACAGGAGTACAGGCGGCGCAGCGCGCAGCGGTCCAGCCACAGCCGCGCCGCTCAGCGCGCCGCCCGACACCGACTGTGGAGCAGTAGCACACTGGCTGGTGGAGTACTCACAGGAAGTGCAGGTGGTGCAGGTCGTGCAGCGCGTGCGCGGGCAGGCGGCGCAGCGCGCAGCGGTCCAGCCACAGCCGCGCCAGCGCCGCGCCGCTCAGCGCGCCGCCCGACACCGACTGTGGAGCAGTAGCACACTGGCTGGTGGAGTACTCACAGGAAGTGCAGGTGGTGCAGGTCGTGCAGCGCGTGCGCGGGCAGGCGGCGCAGCGCGCAGCGGTCCAGCCACAGCCGCGCCAGCGCCGCGCCGCTCAGCGCGCCGCCCGACACCGACTGTGGAGCAGTAGCACACTGGCTGGTGGAGTACTCACAGGAAGTGCAGGTGGTGCAGGTCGTGCAGCGCGTGCGCGGGCAGGCGGCGCAGCGCGCAGCGGTCCAGCCACAGCCGCGCCAGCGCCGCGCCGCTCAGCGCGCCGCCCGACACCGACTGTGGAGCAGTAGCACACTGGCTGGTGGAGTACTCACAGGAAGTGCAGGTGGTGCAGGTCGTGCAGCGCGTGCGCGGGCAGGCGGCGCAGCGCGCAGCGGTCCAGCCACAGCCGCGCCAGCGCCGCGCCGCTCAGCGCGCCGCCCGACACCGACTGTGGAGCAGTAGCACACTGGCTGGTGGAGTACTCACAGGAAGTGCAGGTGGTGCAGGTCGTGCAGCGCGTGCGCGGGCAGGCGGCGCAGCGCGCAGCGGTCCAGCCACAGCCGCGCCAGCGCCGCGCCGCTCAGCGCGCCGCCCGACACCGACTGTGGAGCAGTAGCACACTGGCTGGTGGAGTACTCACAGGAAGTGCAGGTGGTGCAGGTCGTGCAGCGCGTGCGCGGGCAGGCGGCGCAGCGCGCAGCGGTCCAGCCACAGCCGCGCCAGCGCCGCGCCGCTCAGCGCGCCGCCCGACACCGACTGTGGAGCAGTAGCACACTGGCTGGTGGAGTACTCACAGGAAGTGCAGGTGGTGCAGGTCGTGCAGCGCGTGCGCGGGCAGGCGGCGCAGCGCGCAGCGGTCCAGCCACAGCCGCGCCAGCGCCGCGCCGCTCAGCGCGCCGCCCGACACCGACTGTGGAGCAGTAGCACACTGGCTGGTGGAGTACTCACAGGAAGTGCAGGTGGTGCAGGTCGTGCAGCGCGTGCGCGGGCAGGCGGCGCAGCGCGCAGCGGTCCAGCCACAGCCGCGCCAGCGCCGCGCCGCTCAGCGCGCCGCCCGACACCGACTCCAGCCGGTTCATGGACAGGTTCCTGCAACACAGGCGCACGTTACACCACCTCGTCCGCATAACAAGGACTCAAGCTCAACCTTGCTACTACATTACTCAAACCCGACTAACGACAAAACTATCGGAAAAGTAAAATACTTATAACTTCATTAAACTTTCACAATTGATATTCAGCAATCATAGCACTAACACTTTTTACAAAAAATACAACCGACTTCCAAAAAAAAGGTGAAAATTAAAAAACTTTTTACAAAAAAATACAACCGACTTCCAAAAAAAAAAGGTGAAAATTAAAAAACTTTTTACAAAAAATACAACCGACTTCCAAAAAAAAAAAACACTACAAAGTAATAAATAACTTTAATTTCGGAAGTCGGTGTTTTTGTAAGTTTCTTCGTATTTTGACACCGACTTCCGAATTTAAAGTTATTTTTTACTTTGTAGTGATTTTTTTTTTGGAAGTCGGTTGTATTTTTTTGTAAAAAGTTTTTTATTTTTCACTTTTTAGTGGTACCCCACACCTAACAACACCACTGCAAAATCGCAGAAAAGCAAAATACGCAATTTCGATTACTTGGATGACATAAAACTATCATCCAGACGAATTCCAGCTATTTCGATTTAAAATCCAAAGTTCGTAACCGATTTTGATAAAATTTAAATGGGTGGTCCCATTTAAATTTTATCAAAATCGGGTATCTGCAAGGATATCCATTCAGTTAAAACAAGATTTTTTCAAATCGGTTCATAATTGTCGGAGTTATGAGGTAACAAAAAAATACAACCGAATTGATACCTCCTCCTTTTTGGGAAGTCGGTTAAAAAAAACTTACTTTGTAGTGTACAAAGTAATAATAAGTTAATAACTTTAATTTAGGAAGCCGGTGTTTTTGTTAGTTTCTTCGAATTTTGACACCGACTTCCGAAATTAAAGTTATTTTTTATTTTGTTTTTTTTTTTTATTTGGAAGTCGGTTGTATTTTTTTAGAAAAAGCTTTTTATTTTTCACTTTGTAGTGGTACCCCAACCTAACAACACCCTGCAAAATCGCAGAAAAGCAAAATACGCAATTTCGATTACTTGGATGACATAAAACTATCATCCAAGTAAACGAAGTCCAGCTATTTCGATTTAAAATCCAAACTTCGTATTCGTAATAGATTTTGATAAAATTTAAATGGGACCAATCTGCATGCATATCCTTTCAGATAAAACAAGAATTTTTCTAATCCTACTAATATTATAAATGTGAAAGTTTGTATGTTTGTATGTTTGTATGTTTGGATGTTTGTCCGTCAATCACGCAAAAACGGTTGAAGGGATTTGTATGAAATTTCGCACATATGTAGGTCACATCCTGGAATAACACGTAGGCTACTTTTTATCCCGATAAAAGGCATAGCTTAATGGCAGCGGAGGAGGAAGTGGAAATCAGACGTTTCTGCTACCTTAGTACATCAGATTCACAAGTACCAGGAGAGCATAAACATGTCGAAATATTTTCGGGTCTGAATTTGTGAGCGCCAAAGATTCTCGAGTACCAGGAGAGCAGACATAATGTCAAAGTATTTTTGGTCAGGTTTTTTTTTTGCTGGAAAATAGATTGGCTTTCATTGCAAGCGTTCATGTTTGTATGTTTGGATGTTTGTCCGTCAATCACGCAAAAACGGCTGAAGGGATTTGGATGAAATTTGGCACATATATAGGTCACATCCTGGAATAACACATAGGCTACTTTTTATCCAGGTAACATACATGACTTAATGGAGACAGAGGAAGAAGTTGAAGTCCAAAGTTTCTGCTACCTTAGTACTTCAGATTAAAAAGTACCAGGAGAACAGAAACATGTCAATTTTTTTTACCGGGCTAGAATTTTATTACGAGTGCTAAGAGATTCACAACCACCAGGACACCAGCAACATGTCAAATTATTTATGGGCAAGATTTTTTTTTAAGCAGAGCAGAAATTTTCTGGTCTGGAATACAGAGCGCTACAGATTCACAAGTACCAGGAGAGCAGAAACATACCGAGGTATTCCGGGGCCGGAAACATCTCGGAAGTTTTTTTGGGGCTTGAATTATGAATGCTTTAGATTCACAAGTACCAGGAGATTAGAAATATTTCGAAGTATTTTCTGGGCTGGAAATTGTGAACGCTATAGATTCTCGAAAATAACCAGGAGAGCAGACACACGTCGATTTATTTTCAGCGCCGGAGTTGTGAGCGGTTAAGTTTAAAATACTCAAGATTCACAATTACAAGGAGACCAGGAACCTGTCAAATTATTTTTGGGCAAGATTTCTTTTGAGCCGAAACTTTTCGGAGTATTTTAGGGACTGGTTTTTTTTTACTATTGGTAGGCAAACGTTTGACCGCTATCTCACCTGATGTTAAGCGATGACGCGGTCTAAGGTGGAGCACGCTTGCCTAGAATTCCAAGCGCTACAGATTCACAAGTACCAGGAGAGCAGAAACATACCGAGGTATTCCGGGGCCGGAATTACGAGCGCTACACATTCACAATTACCAGGAGAGCAGAAACATCTTGGAAGTTTTTTCAGGGCTTGAATTATGAGCGCTTTAGATTTACAAGTACCAAGAGATCAGAAATATATCGAAGCATTTTCCGTTGGAATTGTGAACGCTATATTTTCACAAGTATTAGGAGAGCAGAAACATGTCGAAGTATTTTCTGGGCTGGAAATTGTGAACGCTATAGATTCGCAAGTACCAGGAGAGCAAAAACATGTCAAGGCATTTCGGAGCCGGAATTACGAGCGCTACAGATTCAGAAGTACCAGGAGAGCAGTAACATCTCGAAGTATTTTCTGGGCTGGACTTTCTGAACGCTATACATTCACGAAAATAGCCAGAAGAGCAGACACAGGTCGAATTATTTTCGGCGCCAGAGTTGTGAGCAGTTAAGTTTAAAAAATACCAAGAGAACACAAACATGTCGAAGCTTATTTCCGGGCTAAAATAATGAAATCTAAAGATTCACAAGTAACATCAGAGCAGAAACCTGTCGAAGTATTTTCGGGGCTTGAAATTGTGTACCAGGAGAGCAGAATCATATTGAGATATTCCGGGGCCGGAATAACGAGCGCTACAGATTTACAAATACCAGGAGAGCAGGAACATGTCGAGGTATTTTTAGGCTGGAATAAGCGATATTGATTCACAAGTACCAGGAGACCAGGATCATGACAAAGATTTTCAGGGCTGGACATTAAAAACGCTATAGATTCGCAAGTACCAGGAAAGCATATAAACATGTTGTTTGGGGGAGCACTTTAGATTCACAAGTACTTTAGATCAGAAATATGTCGAAGGATTTTCCGCGTTGGAATTGTGAACTCTATATTTTCACAAGTACTAGGAGAGCAGAAACATGTCGAAGTATAACGCTATAGATTCCCGCAAGTAACCAGGAGAGTAGACACACGTCGATTTATTTTCGGCGCCGTAGTTGTGAGCGGTGAAGTTTAAAAAATACCAAGAGAACAGAAACATGTGAACATATATTGGGTTGTTTATCCTGTAAAGATAGTATAAGTTTGATAAAAATAAATAAATAAAAATAAATAAATGTCGAAGCTTATTTTCGGACTAAAATTAATGAACTCTAAAGATTCACAAGTAACAGGAGAGCAAAAACCTGTCGAAGTATTTTCGGGGCTGGAAATTGTGAACGCTATAGATTCTCAAGTACCAACAGAGCAGAATCATGTCGAGATATTCCGGGGCCATAAATAATTACGAGCGCTACAGATTCACAAATACCAGGAGAGTAGGAACATGCCGATGTTTTTGAGGACTGGAAATTAAAAGCGCTATAGATTCGCAAGTACCAGAAGAGCAAAAACATGTCGAGGCATTTTGGAGCTGGAATAGATTCAGAAGTACCAAGAGAGCAATAACATACATCTGGAAGTGTTTTCTGGGCTGGAAATTCTGAACGCTATAGATTCCCGAAAATAACCAGGAGAGCAGACCCACGTCGATTTTTTAATTTAATATGTAAAAGTATTGCCGGAGCTGGAATTATGAACGGTGCAGATTCACAAGTAGAAACCAGAAGACCAGAAACATGCCAAAGTATTTTTTTCGACAGGAGTCGTGAGCGCTTAAGATTCACAAGTACCTACCAGGAGATCACAAACATGTCGAAGTTGTGTCGGGGCTGAAATCTTACTTTCAGCCGCACCGCTAGGTTCACGATATCTGGATACCTGAATCATGAAAATGCAGTTCCAAGGATGAGACAATGAGGGGCAGTTCTAAAGTCTACGCAGACGAAGTCGCGGGAAGTAGCTAGTCGGTTCATAAATATTGACGGAGTTATGAGGTAAAAAACATTAAAAAAAAAACAACCGAATTGAGAACCTCCTTTTTGGGAAGTCGGTTAAAAATACGGTATTTTACTGAAAAAATATAAACTAGCGACCAATCAGTACATACTCTGGTCTACAATTATGTTTGTTTTAGTGAGGTAGTTAAATTGGAATCTTGGCCGCTCACGGGTCTTTGTTGGTGTGAGCTCACGTGTACGCCGTAGAGTTCCGAATTGAACGGGCTCATAGTGTCGCCTGACGCCTATACTACACCACTACAGTGGAAGACATCGTGAAGTACTACGTGCGCTATAAGATAAGCTATAAGCTGAGAGTGCAGCTGCTGGAATCGCGCCGCAACGTCAATTTCAAGGCGTGTGTGGTGCGCGTGCAACTTGTATCATTGACTTTAGTTCGCAAGACGTAGCGTTGCGTCGCTGCCGAGTGCCGCGGACAAGAGCCTCCGGAACGTACGATGACATAGTGATAAGTGTACCTACTGAATTTTATACTAACATAAGCTCAAGTTTCTCTAACACAATCTGAATTATTAAATATACACTCCTTTGTAAAAAAACGAGTATCATATTTCATATAAGTAGTCTTAGTCATTGGCTTTTTTATTTCATTAAAAAAAACCGTTCATGTGCGTGTCGGACTCGCGCCCCGAGGGTTCCGTACAAACAAGTAGGTATAAGCAGAAGTTGCGATTTACGATTTATGACGTACTAGCTTCCTCCCGCGACTTCGTCTGCGTAGACTTTAGAACTGCCGCGCAACTTTTTGCCTCATTGTCTCATCTTTGGAATTGCATCTTCATAATTCGGGTATCCAGACATTGTGTGTCTTTGCGGTGCCGCTGAAAGTAAAATTTCAGCCCCGAAATTACTTCGACATGTTTGTGGTCTCCTGGTAGACCCTTGTGAATCTTAAACGCTCATATTTGCAGCCTCGAAAATACTCCAATGTTTTTGTTCTCCTGGTATTATTAATCCAATCCACTCAAAATTCCTGCACGGAGAAAACTACAATACATGTTTTTGGTCCCCTGGTAATTTTGAATCGCTTGCAATGAAAGCCATCTTCTTTCCAGTAAAAAAACCTACCCTAAATATTTTGACATAGTTTCTGCTCTCCGGATACTTGTGAAGTTTCCAGCCCTGAAAAAACTTCGGCATGTTTCTGGTCTCCTGGTACTTGTGAATCTATAGCGCTCGTAATTCCGGCCCCGGAATGCCTCGACATGTATTTTGCTGTCCTGGTACTTGTGAATGCGATCTCAATTTCCAGCCCTGAAAAACTTCGGCATGTTCCTGGTCTCCTGATACTTGTGAATCTATAGCGCTCATAAATAAATTCCCAAAGAAACCTCGAGATGATTCTGCTCTCCTGGTACTTCTGAATCTGTAACGCTCGTTATTCCGGCCCCGGAATGCCTGGACATGTTTCTGCTCTCTTGGTACTTGTAAATCTATAGCGTTCTCAATTTCCAGCCCTGAAAAACTTCGGCATGTTCCTGGTCTCCTGGTACTTGTGAATCAATAGCGCTCATAATTCCAGCCCCAAAAAACTTCGACATGTTCCTGCTCTCCTGGTATTTGTGAATCAGTAGTGCTCGTTTTTATGGCCACGGAATACCTCGACATGTTTCTGCTCTCCTGGTACTTCTGAATCTGTAACGCTCGTTATTCCGGCCCCGGAATGCCTCAACATGTTTCTGCTCCCCTGGTACTTGTGAATCTATAGCGTTCTCTATTTCCAGCCCTGAAAAACTTCGGCATGTTCCTGGTCTCCTGGTGCTTGTGAATTAATAGCGCTCATTATTCCAACCCCTGAGAACTTCGACATGTTCCTGCTCTCCTGGTATTTGTGAATCTGTAGCGCTCGTAATTATGGCCACGGAATACCTCGACATGTTTCTGCTCTCCTGGTACTTCGGAATCTGTAACGCTCGTTATTCCGGCCCCGGAATGCTTCGACATTTTCCTGGCCTCCTGGTACTTGTGAATCAATAGCGTTCATAATTTTTTTTTTTTTTTTTTTTTTTCTTTATTGATTTTAAGGGATTTTTGTACATGAAAATGACGATGACAATCCCATCGTACCTTATACTACTGTCTTATTCTATTAAAAGTTAGCGTTCATAATTCCAGCCCCAAAGAACTTCGACATGTTCCTGCTATCCTGGTATTTGTGAATCTATAGCGCTCGTAAATATGGCCGCGGTGTACCTCGACATGTTTCTGCTCTCCTGGTACTTGAAAATCTATAGCGTTCACAATTTCCAGCCCCGAAAATACTTTGACATGTTTCTGTTCTCCTGGTACTTGTGAACCTTTAGAGTTCACTATATTAGCCCGAAAATAAACTTCGACATGTTTCTGTTCTCTTGGAATTTTTTAAACTTAATCGTTCACAATTCCGGCACCGAATATAAATTAAAATGTTCCTGCTCTCCTAGTACTAATGAAAATATAGCGTTCACAATTCCATCGCGGAAAATGCTTCGACATATTTCTGATCTCTTGGTACTTGGGAATCTGAAGCGCTCATAATTCAAGCCCCAAAAAAACTTCCGAGATGTTTCTGCTTTCCTGGTACTTGTGAATCTGTAGCGCTTGTAATTCCAGCCCCAGAATACCTCTACATGTTTCTGCTCTCCTGGTACTTGTGAATCTGTAGCGTTCGGAATTCCAGTCCCGAAAATACTTCGACACGTTTCTGCTCCGCTAATAAAAAAAAATCTTGCCCAAAAATAATTTGACATGTTGCTGGTCTCCTGGTTCTTGTGAATCTTTTAGGACTCGTATTATAATTCTAGCCGGGTAAAAAAAAATTGCCATGTTTCTGTACTCCTGGTACTTTTGAATCTGAAGTACAAAGGTAGCAGAAACTTTGGACTTCCACTTCTTCCTCTGTCTCCATTAGGTCATGTATTTTACCGGGATAAAAAGTAGCCTATGTGTTATTCCAGGATGTGACCTACATATGTGCCAAATTTCATCCAAATCCCTTCAGCCGTTTTTGCGTGATTGACGGACAAACATACAAACATACAAACTTTCACATTTATAATATTAGTAGGATTAAAAAAAAAACTACTAACTAGATCTCGTTCAAACCAATTTTCGCTGGTAGTTTACATGGTACCTAATGAACATCATATATATCGGCGCAACTACAACAGTTCGTCGAGAATAATCAAGATTGATTACGATGTAAATTAATGTTATAGATTGTAACTTCAAAACTTAACCTACAAACTTGTAAACTCGTGCACGTGTGCCGAGTCCTATAATACGGCCACACTGTTGGCGCTGGGCTGGCCCGATCCAGCAGTCCCTAGCTGTACCCCCCCAGCGACGCCCTAAGCCGAGGTCCGTACCCCACAGGGGGTGCCCTTAGCGTGTAGTCGCTTAGTATGTAAGTTTTAAACAAGCCTGGCTGGTGGCTTTAATTCTATATTAAGGCCTCACTGGCAAGTCCGGTTAAGCAGAAGCCAATCTTCTCAGGATGACCTGCGAGAGGCATATCAAAAAAAAAAAAAAAGGCGCTGGGCTGGGTCGCCCCCGACCCGCCGTACAGTACGGACCTCTCTGTGACGTCATTACGCTGCCCGTTGAATAAACGAAGCTTATAAAAGTATGTCGTGGATAAAAATATCATTTAATAATTTGTATAACTACATTTAAATTGATAGGAATATATATTTATCTGTGTATATAGGTATATTATGATTTTAAAAGTGTTGCACCGATGACAACCCCATTTTGTGTCCAGGCAATTACTGTCCATTCCAGGTTGCCTGGAAGAGATCGCGGAATGCGATAAGGCCGCCCATTGTACATAATTATGTGTTTTAGTTTGTAGTTCTCTTGAATGTTTTTATCGGTGTACAATAAATTAAGTGTATAATAAATAAATAAATAAATAATTAGTTGCTGATTTGAGTATTGTAGTAGTGGGTAGTGGTAAGCGCCGTGACGTCGGCATTGCTGACGTCACGATTTTACCACTTTGGAAGTGTCTCTGGCGCAAAATATTCAGTTTAGAAAAAAATGATATTTGTAACCTCAATACCATTTTTGAAGACTTATGCATACACGTATGGGTTTGATGAAAAAAAAAAATTTGAGTTTCACTTTTAAGTACTTATATTTTTGTGTGAAAATCTTTATGCAGTTCACGGAATACATCTACTTACCAAATTTCAACAGCATAGTTCTTATATTTTCGGTTAAAAGTGGCTGTGACATACGGACGGACAGACAGACAGACAGACATGACGGATCTATAAGGGTTCCGTTTTTGCCATTTGACTACGGAACCCTAAAAAGACATTAAAATTAATAACGAGTATGACCACCACTTGCAGCGATTACGGCATGTCATCTTCTTGGCATAGGCATGCCTCCCACCAGGCTTTTGTTGATGTCCTGTGGAATGTGTTCCCACTCCCACCCAGCAGAGATCACATGTTTAAGGTGAATGCTGCTACCAGTCCGCGAAATTCAAAGGAGGATGGCGAAGTTGCATGTAAAATGGGACCCACTGTTAGAAGTATCGTACAGTATGGAAACTTATAACTAGTTGTAGAACTATATAAAACTAGCAAAAAAGCAAATGGGCAGTAAGTCGTAGAGGCTGGGAGATGTTATAATTAGTAATCAGGCAATGCACAATTGACAATTCACACAACGCATTTTAACGATTAACTAAGTCCAAACCACTTGCAAATCGCAATCCAAAGGTAAAAGCTGTTGTCTTAGTGGGTTTGTAGAATAGTCAGTCCAAAGGTAAAGCCAAGTTGTCAAGAATCACAAAATCGCATAGAAAATAATAGATATCCCAAGTTAGCCGCTGAAAACAAACACTAATTGTTTTGACACTGACAGCCTACTCCAATTGACAGCGTAACGTTCCACTCTACGTTATCACAAATAATTGTAATGATTATAATATTGTACATTTTTGTATAAAAAATGAAAATGCATTTTTAATATTAACTTTTGTATGATTTTCTCATATTTTACAAGTTTTGTTTAAAAAAAATAATTGACAAGCATAAACAAGTGTAAGAACGTAAATCATGTAGGTAATGAAAGAGTAAGTTGGAATGTTATATGAAACACGGTGCGTTTAGTAACTGCATGATGACTTATTTTTAAGTAAATAAAAATCTTTTCTAACTTTTAATTCCCACCACCCAGTGACTCAATATTTTTTATATAATCCTTTAACAGACTCTTAATTATAGTAAATACGAACTTGCAAGTGAATGACACTTAGTTAATTTATAAATAGTGTGGGTCCAAATTCGCCATCCTCCTTTGCAATTTGCAGAAGTTGCAAAAGTTCATAAAGATCTAGGAACAAAAAAAAAGCAGAAAAAGTCATTCCTAGAGCTTTATGAAAACGTAGAGCGTTGTATTAATGATTTTGATGATTATAATTCTGTAACTACATACGTCTTACAGCCGCGAATAATATTTTAATCAACATACAACCTAGCACTGGCCTGAAAATTGCAAAAAAACTTGAATTTCGCGGGCTGGTTGGAGCATTCACCTTAAGCGTATAAATGTCCTTAAGAGCTTCGATCATTAATACCGTATTATTGTGTAGTGTAGTGGTTTTATTGATCGGAGCCTAAGAGCATTGAGTCTATTGTACAGTAGCGGTCCAAGAAAAACAAAGAATTTGGATGTAAAGATATGTCTAGTAAAAATGTTTCGAGGGCAAACTATAACTTTCCGTCATAGATATAATAAATAAGCTTTCCGTCTTCTATATTTATGTAATCAGCGTTATAGGGCAGGGATATGCGCTGCTTTAAAACTATGTTCATAATAAAGAGCTGCCGAACTGTCAATACCTTACATGACTGATAGAGGAGGTTCGTGGGAAAGAGGAAAGGGCGAATGGTAGCCACTTTGAGCACCACTCTCTGAGCTCGTTCGAGGGGTAGTACTGTAGTAGTGTTTTTCCAGCACCACCCCATGAAGTTATACAGTAACTCAGTAATGACTGACACAGTGCAAAGTAAACTTGTTTTATAAGTTTCGGGTCTGCAATACACCGTAACTTTTTAAAACAAATATCAATTTGCGTACTTACTCTGTTGCTTAACCCTTAATCAGGTTTAGGTCATCACGCTCCCATATCATTAATGCTTAATTTTTACCAGGTTCCGGTTTTACAAAACCCACAAGTAAATATAATGTCATCCCAAATGTATTATCACTACATAGTATAAAATAAAGCCGCTTTCTCTGTCCCTATATCCCTATGTATGCTTAAATCTTTAAAAATACGCAACGGATTTTGATCCGTTTTTTTTAATAGATAGTGATTGAAGAGGAAGGTTTATAATAATACTAGCTTTTTCCCGCGGCTTCGCTCGCGTAGAATTTGGTCTGCCACATTAAGTTACGTGTTTTTTTTTTTTTTTATATGTATATTTTTTTAATCTAACTTCACATCGTACATCCCAGATTACTAACTTCAAAATTAGTTTCCATACAATCAATCCAAGAACAATTCTTATACGACTGAATTAAAAATAAAAAGTAATTAATCGCTATCTAAGATAAATGACGAAGAATAAATGCCATGACGCCGTATCACGATCCGCTCGTGCTGCCGCCGCCGTTAGGCGCTCCGTTCAAGTCAATCATAAATTATCGTGATAACTTTTAAACTATTCGGGCAAATTACTTAGTGTGAAAGACAAAGTTTATCTACATTAAATACTTAATACGAGAAATGTATTCATTTTGATAAGAGTTTGATAATTATCTATCTATCTATCTATCTATCTATCTATCTATACTTATAATAAATCTGTAGAGAGGTCAATTCTGTATACATGAAATATATTTCCAAAAAAACTATCAGGGGGTGATTAGGGATCGATACTGATGCCAAAAATGCAATCAGTACAATTTTTGTCTGTCTGTCTGTCGGTCTGTCTGTCTGTCTGTCTGTCTGTCTGTCTGTCTGTCTGTCTGTATAACCGTTATAGAAACAAAAACTACTCGACGGATTTTAATGAAACTTGGTACAATTATTATTCATACTCCTGAGCAGGTTATAGTATACTTTTCATCACGCTACAATCAATAGGAGCAGAGCAGTGAAGGGAAATGTTGGGAAAACGGGAGAAGTTACTCCATTTTTTAAGCTTCCGTCGCGTGTGCAACCTTAATGGTGAAAGCTACACAGAAATCATGTATGACGGAAATGTTCTCCTTAAAATAATATAAAAAATATCCAACGATAGCATATGTCTATCTTTTATGATTGACGAACAATAACACGTGTAACTCCCAATAGCTTAGCAGTTCGAAGCTTTCTGATTGTATTTGTCTACTCTTACGTTTATAAAACTCTCAGTCGTCCCTAATTAACATTAATAAAAGTTAACATTATTAACTATTCCATAAAAAAAGAATCATAGAAATCGGTATAGAAACACCAAAGTTATACATGAAAAACGCTAATAATAAGCCATCGCGCGTGAATACTGAGGCATGTTATAAGGATTATTTTTGTGGTCGCGAACGCACAGGCAGGCGGCTAGCTTGGCGCCTAGAGGCTAGCGAGTAGCTTCGGAAAATGGCTTACGACAGTTTGCAATATCCTTTAATAATTATAATGACGAGGGGAAGATGGTTATAATTTCGCTTTACACCAAACGAGTAATATTATAAATGTGAAAGTTTGGTTGTTTGTTACTCAATCACGCCAGAACGGCTTAACGGATCCTAATGAAATTTAGAACAAAGATAGATTATAGTCTAGAATAGCACATAAGCTACTTTTCATCCCGGGAATATGTTCACTAGGGATCACGCGAGCGAAGCCGCTGGCAGAAGCTAGTATACTAATATGTGCATTGTAAAATGTATGGTTCACAATTTTGGTTGTACTGGCTTGCACATAAAAGGTAGATATATGCTGTCGCGGACTTTTATTTAGATCTACTTAAGGCAAACAATCCTGCGGTACATCATCTTTATGTAACTCCTGGTTTAGGCAGCGCACGCCAAGATAGCTCTCAGATGGAAGATTTTTTTCCGACTTAATTGACACGTATCGTTATATTATGACCAAAATTACATAAAATCATTATAAATTGTAGCCTATGTGTTATTCTGATGAATAACCTATATTACTGTAAAGTTTCATCCAAATCCGTCAAGTAGTTTTTTCGTGAAAGGGTAACAAACATACACATACATCCATCCTCACAAACATTCGCATTTATAATATTATTAGTAGGATAGGATAGGATGTATAATAACATGACAGTTTTTCTGTAGTGTATTTAGTATCAGCATTGCACCCATTGATTATATCCTCGATAAAAATGTTTGGCTAAATGCCGGTCCTGCTCCAACAGTCACAGCCGCGGGGGTCTATTAATGTCTGGAAGAGATGCTCACCCTCTATATTTTTGTATTTTTTTTTTTTGTTTTGTACTCATAATACAATAATTTAATATTTTTTTCTTTATAAGAATGTCTGTCTTATAGTAATTGATTTGTTTGTTATACCGCGTGTATCTGACATCGACGCACAAACGATTTCCATGGGTCCAGGGCATGATTCTGGACACCCTAGATTTAGAATTTTTCGTCGGCTTTTTTCTCATTTTTTATTTATTTATTAAAACTTTATGCACAAGTAATAACACTGTACAAAGGCGGACTTAATGCCATCCATAGGCATTTTCTACCAGTCGACCTTAGGGTGGTGCAGATACAGCATGGCATGGTGGCATGGTGGTGTTTCATTTTTTTCAAGGGTTTTTTTTTACTTTAGACTGCTCATAATCGTTATTCTGACCTAACCCAATGAGAATTTTAATAAAAAAACAATTAATTAAATAATTTCACTAAAAAGAGCAATCTGAATAAAACCACAAATAGATATCAGCTCAGCTGAGCTGATACCTATTTGTGGTACTCTTGAAAAAAATGAGAAAAGAACCGACGAAAAATTCCAACTCTGGGGTGTCCAGAATCATGCCCTGGACCCATGGAAATCGTTTGTGCGTCGATGTCAGATACACGCGGTATATCTTTCATTACTTGGTCATTGACAACCATAGTTTTGTGTAAAGTAGAAGCATTTTTTAAATTTTGTAAATGTGAGTAGCATGGGGCCATTTACATAATAAGTATATATGTGATTAGTTTACTTTTTTGACATGAACGAGCATGGTGATTGAGAGCATGTCATGCTCACTCAAATGTTTTGCTGATGGTGGCGTGTAACACACACGCCACCATCAGCAAAACATTTGAGTGATGAGGATCATTCGGTTCCCTTCAAAATGGTTGAGCTGAATGGTGCAGATACATACGTCAGGTTCGTGAACGGACGCCGTCAGTTGAGATTGAGACTGGTCATCTCTTAACCACCACTGGCTCATTTTCATCTATATATATATATTTAAGTTGTTGTTTTAAGTTTTTTTTTTTATTTTTCATTGTCCTCACTTGAAGAAGCAAGTACAATGTAACTAAGATTTTTGTAAACCATCACATAATTTAAAAGAGTGTCCGTGGAGTTTCTTGCACGTTCACCTCCATAGAGTTTTTCGCTTTGGAACGTGCAAATAGCCTATGTTTTTGACTGACCTTGACATTTCGAAAGTGCCTGTAAATGGTTTATTTGAAATAAATGCTTTGAATCTTGAATATTTGAATCTTGAATCTTGAACCCGTGCGAAGCCGGGGCGGGTCGCTAGTCTAAGTATTAAACGAAAGTGAACAATCTTGTAACGGAACGTAAATGTCACAGTGACAGCCATTTGAATTCCTGAAGTCGTCGAGTGTGTGCATTTTTGACCCAGCTGTGACATTTTTGTAAATAATGTCGAAATCTAGAGCGATTAGTCGTGTTATTTTTTTATATGTTGTAGATGATGTGTTTTTGCTGTGGTATTGTCATTTCTTTGCTGATTACTGGTTATTTTTTTTATAACAACTTCTTAAATGTATGTGGGAGAACTGTGTCCTTTGCCTGACTAGTGGTGGTGATGGTGGGAGATATATGCCCCCAGCCTGACAATGCTTTTTTTTATTACCGGGTCCTATTAAAGACCACAAAATAATTGCAGGTACACCTGATGTAAGTTTAAGGTACCTAATAAAAGTGAATATAAGTGCTTAAGTGCTTGTGTGTGTGTGTGTGTGTGTGTGTGTGTGTGTTGTTATTTTTTTTTGGTTTTAACATTACGTAGTCGCAGTAATATTCTTTATTAAGTATATTGGCAGGCACCGGATTTTAGTTTCCCACACGATTTTATCTCTTGCCAGGCAAAGGGAGTATGTTTTCCCACGTCATTTTCATTACTTTTCCATTCATTTTTCCAATTTTCACCGACTACACGTTATACAAGACGCAAATAGTAATTTAAATCCATACAACCACTTGCCCAATTTTAGCGGTTTTCTTGGACCTGGTTAAGGGTTAAGGCTTAAATATGTGGTTTGAATGTTAGTCCTTCATAATACCCAAATATGTTAGTTGGTTAGCACGGTTAAGTTCTGGACAAGCACAGTGGTTGGTATCTAATGGATTTGTACAATAATGAGCACGTAAGGATAGGTTAGTGAGGGCGGACGTAGACTTGCGTATAGAGAATTTAATATATTTTGTTTTCTCGGTATTTAGCGACAATAAATTTTGCTGAAGCCATTTATTGACCACGTTAAACCCACTTTGCGCAATCTTGCAGCTGCTCATGTTCCGAATCAGCAGAAAAGAGTAGCGCAGTGTCGTCAGCATATGATATGATTGTGCCGTGAGTCATTTTTAATTTACATAAGTAGATCGTTTATGTAAATCAATAAGAGTGTTGGTCCCAAATTGGATCCTTGGGGAATTCCGTAGCAAGAGGTTCTCTCGTCATCACTAACAACATTTCCTATTCTTATGCATTGAGTCCGGTCTTCCAAGTACTTAGCTTGTAAGGAGTCTGAGTTGATTCCCTCTTATTCCTACAGATTCCAGCGTGTGCAACAGTATAGGAATGGAAACGGTGTCAAATGCTTTTTTAGATCTAAGAATATTTCTATAGTGTCATACGTACCGACCATCCACTTCATCTTCGTCGGTATCAAGCAAACCAAATTATGGTAGTAGGTGCTATTCTTAAAAGTGCTGTTTGATTGATGCCCCGATTGCCCCTGTATGGTTTCAGCTAAACATTTACCCACATTAACAAAAACATTATTTGCATTGTTAGCACTTTAGCAGTAATAAGTGGCGATGTATTTGCTTGCAATAAACCCGATGATGACTCACGTTGTTTCGCGGTGTTTGCGACTTTATTTACACACTAGCTTCTGCCAGCGGCTTCGCCCGCGTGATCCTTAGGGAACATATTCCCGGGATGAAAAGTAGCTTATATGCTATTCAAGACTATAATCTATCTTTGTTCTAAATTTCATTAAGACCCGTTAAGCCGTTCTGGCGTGATTGAGTAGCAAACAACCAAACTTTCACATTTATAATATTACTCGTTTGGTGTAAAGCGAAATTATAACCATCTTCCCCTCGACAGTATAGTAAAGGATATTGCAAACTGTCGTAAGCCGTTTTACGAAGCTACTCGCTAGCCTCTAGGCGCCAAGCAAGCCGCCTGCCTGTGCGTTCGCGACCATGATTCAGTATTCACGTGCGATGGCTTATTATTAGCGTATTTCATGTATAACTTTGGTGTTTCTATACCGATTTCTATGATTCTTTTTTATGGAATAGTTAATAATGTTAACTTTTTAAATTAGGGAGGCCTGAGAGTGTTATAAACGTAAGAGTAGACAAATATAATCAGAAAGCTTCGATCTGCTAAGCCATCGGGAGTTACACGTGTTATTGTGAGTTAATCATAAGAGATAGAAATATGCTGTCGTGGGATATTTTTTATATAATTTTAAGGAGAACATTTCCGTGATACATGATTTCTGTGTAGCTTTAACCATTAAGGTTGCACACGCGACGGAAGCTTAAAAAATGGAGTAACTTCTTCCGTTTTCCCAACATTTCCCTTCACTGCTCTGCTCTTATTGATTTTAGCGTGATGTAAAGTATACTATAACCAGCTCAGGAGTATGAAAAATAATTGTTCCAAGTTTCGTTAAAATCCGTCGACGAGGTTTTGTTTCTATAACGGTTATACAGACAGACAGACAGACAGATAGACAAAAATGTTACTGATTGCATTTTTGGCATCAGTATCGATCCTTAATCACCCCCTGATAGTTATTTTGGAAATATATTTCATGTACAGAATTGACCTCTCTACAGATTTATTATAAGTATAGATAGATATAGAAGATAAAAAAAAGAAGAAAGATTCATTAAGATTTCCGTATCTGTTTACTATTATTTCCCGCCTGTTCTAGTGTCATTTTATCGTAATTATCTTTCAATTTCTTTAAAAGATTGTTACAAAAGTTACGATACCTTTTATAAGTGACCTGCAAAACTTGATTACTGGGGTTAGTTTAGATTTCATCATTTCATGTGCAGTTTGTCTCTGTGTCTCATACAACGCAAAAGACCCGCGTTATCCACGGCTTGATGTTACAGTTTTTATTACTCAATCGAATATTATCTATACTTCTATACTAATATTATAAAGAGGTAATCTATACTAATATTATAAAGAGGTAAAATTGTTTGTAAGTTTGTATGTAGGGGGTAATCTCAGGAACTACTGGTCCGATTTGAAAAATTGTTTCACTGGTAGAAAGCTACATTATTCGTGAGTGCTATAGGCTATAAATTATAAAGATATCATGCATATTACTCGAACTATCTCAATTTTTGTCTATCCAGGCGGAAAAAAATAGCTCTTACAAAAGAGTTATTTGCGTGCGCTGCCTTAACAGTTGTATATAATTGAAAACAATGTATGGCAACCTGGTCTGCCTATAATAGTTCTACAAAAAAGTCCGCGGCACCATATTTCTATCTTTTATATTTTAGCAGATATAGTAGTTAGTGTTAAAAAAAGTATTTCTCGACGTACTTATCTTTGGACGATTTTTTAAACAATAAAATATTAAACCTTATCGAAAAAAATTTTATTATGATCACAAGAACATCATAGAGATACGATTTGCCCAAAACAGTAAGTCAATTGGTTGAATAGTTTCGAAGATAATATAAAATTACTAAATCGCAAAACGCCACCCGCGCCGTCCATTCACGAACCGCATTAGAACATGCTTTGTACGGACGTTTTATCAATTTACCCATAGACGGCGTTGTGCAATTACGTCATTTTTCTCGCGGATTAATGACCCTCTCCAGTTATTATTTAACTTTTGTCGTTTGGTAGGTGAGTTTTACGTAGTTGGTTGAATGTTGTTGGTCTTTAAAATTGTTTTGGTTGCTCGGTTTCTCAAAACACAATTAGGTACAATATTACTTCGTTCTCATTCTTCGAGTTCGAAGCTGTGATATTTCTGTTTTTGGGATATCGGACAGTTTCAGCGATTGTTTATCATGCCTAAGGATATCACAACTTTCCCGTCAGACATCCCAGACATGAGACAAGAGCAGCTCGAGTACGCCGCACGGAAGAGCCTCTCGAGGAATAGAGAAAATATTTCGGAAGCACGCGCTGGGAAATCTAGCTCCGGGCGTTCACAGCGGCTTGCTAACCAAAGCTGGAGAACATCGCAGGTCCGTGCTCGGGAATCTAGCGCTGAACGTGCACAGCGTCTCAGTGATTTAAAGCAGCATGTCTCTGCAACAAGGGACAGGGAGTCTAACGCTGAGCCACAGTATAAAAATATGGACAGTACGGAAACAAAGCCTAGTTGAGAATATAAATACCTACGCTCCATTGAAGCAATAGGGTTGTCACTTTTGTGTTACAACTGATATAAATGTTATTGTTTAATTATTTAATTTAATTTTTGTTCTGTAGTGATCAATCAATCGAATTTGAATAACTAGCTTACAATTCTTACTATTTAAATAGGTAATCTCATGGCGTTGGTTAATCTCGACAAAAGACGATAGTTTAAACACGGAACACAATTTAATATTAACACACAACAACTTGTAGCACTAACTTTGTCATTACGGCGTAACCTTTTACAAGTTTTGGCGGGAGCACTATCGGCTTCAACACGCTCGTAAACCATGAAAACGACACCCATGACGAAAAAATGGATACCTATTTCAGCCGCCATCTTGGATACACGTTTTGACATGACTATCGGCTTCAACACCCTCGAAAACCATGGAAACGACACCCATGACGAAAAAAATGGTACCTATTGCAGCCGCCATCTTGGATTCACGTTTTGACATGACTATCGGCTTCAACACCCTCGAAAACCATGGAAATGACACCCATGACAAAAAATAATATACCTATAGCAGGCGCCATCTTGGATTTACAAGAAACAGTAGTACCTAATAGTTTTGAAGTTCACGAATTCATTTTGATCGATCACACGGACTTATACTTCGATAACGATTAAGTAACAATATCATTAATGATTCTCACCTTTCAAAATCAGCAGGAAGTTTAAAATACGTTAGCTCCGGCCGGTTGTGATGATGCCGAGTTCAAACAGCCGTATACTACGCATATATACCTATATACGTTCGTGGCATTTTTAAAATGATCGCGGGGCTAAACTTAAATGTGACCACTCGTCCTGACGCGGTTTGCGGCACTCACTACTGAGGGTACCGCGACGGGCACCGAAAAGTCTCGTCGGTGCGCATGTTTGTGTGAGTGTGCCGTTTCGAGCGTTTGTAGGTAGTTTCCGTACTGTCCATATTTATACTGTGGCTGAGCGCTCGCAGCGGCTCGCTAGCCTAGGCTACATACATATTATTATGCAATAAAAACAAAACCCTCCTTTTGGCCGTCAGGAAATAAATCATAGCAGTCAGTACTAACCGAACCACACTCATAATTTCATCACAAGTTTACCGCCCAACGAAGTGGGCACGGGTCAGCTAGTTTATATTATTCTGAATAGCCTGTTGCACTTTTTCTATTAAGTATGTCATATCAAACTGTAGATCAGCAGAATAATAATTTATTGTAAACCGGGTCAAAATCAATGTTACGTAAGTCGTCATCAAATGTATTTATATTTAATTTGGTAAATGTGCGATAGTTGGCTTGTTTTGGTATTTTACAATTAATTGAAAGTAGGGCAGTTTTATGGTCTGTTATTGATCAGTTAATCACAAGCGCGAGTGAAGGGAAGTTAGATTTCAGCATGATATGGTCCAAGCTTGAGTCACTGTGATGAGTAGGAAGTGTATGTGTGGGAAGCAAGCCATGGAAGGAGCATAGGTTAAGATAGTCTTGAGCATGCGTATCTGTAATTTATCCCGGCAGAATATTGATGTTAATATCTCCAACTATGCCTTGCAAGGTATCATTCAGCGAGTAGATGGATTACTTTAAATTTCTAAAAGAAGGAGGTCTATATAATGCTAAAATAGCATAGTCCAAGCCTAATTTAATGAGCAGTCTGTTACAGTCATGTATATTTCTAGGTTCTTCGACCAAGATATTAATATGATGATTCCTTGCATAAACTATCACTCCATTGTTTTGATTATAATTAATATTACTTCGATACATACTGTACCCCGGCATTAGTGGCCCGTTGCACTTTTTAGAAAGCCAACATTCTGTTAGAACAATAAAGTCACAATCTATGTTTAGTCGTTGCTATAAAGTATTGAAGTCATTATATATACGATATACGAAATATAATGGTTAGTGTATGACTGTAAGAAGTAAGATATGGTTATCATTCCTCAACCTCACAAAATTTTGACTCAGAAACAGAGAATTGATCTGATTTAAATTATTTATCATGGTAAAGTAACAATAAAAAAAATAAAAAGACGCGCCTCTATTGTCAATTGAGTTGATGTACCTCTTTTCCGCTTGCTGTTTGGCTGGGCACTCTTTATCTCCAGTTTTGTGGTTGTCTGGCTTTTTGAAGTGTAGACAGGTGGCGCATTTTGGTTCGGCCTCTTTCTTCCGGCAGTTCTGGATGGAGTGTCCTTGTTCCCCACAGTGTCCACAGGTGTGATGAGCCTCCTGAGTATGATGATTTGGCCACGTGGCCATATTGTTGGCACTTGTAGCAGCGCGTAACTAATGTGAAATCTCTAACAGGACAGGATGACCAAATAATAAAAGCGCGCCGGTCTTTTGAAATTAGGGCTTTACGTATCACTGCAGTTATTTCTACTACATAGTTACAGGTCTCAAAGTGTTTTTTACCTGATTTATGGCTTAGTTTGATAAAAAGTTCAGTATTCTCCAGTTTTTCTGCAAGATTTTAGTTGAACAAGCAAGTGAACACTTCGGTCTCCTGCATGTTCGAAGGCACACCTATTATTACGACTTTCGGCTTACATTTTTGGGGCTCGTCCATCGTAAAACCTGAGGAAGTAAGTTGCACAAGTTGAAAAACTGAAACGCTCTTCTTTGTTATCAGTGCTGATAATAACTCCTCCATTTCTCGTCTTACGAAGGCCTCTCACGTGTAGCTTCATTTCCTCAGGGCGGATAAGTCGTTGTACCAGTGTTTTGGTCTCTTCGCTGGATTTCTGCTTTTCCACGGGATAGATGGCTACTGCATCATGGTTTGCTGGTGCTCTGATGTAGTTATTGCTGCCTTTCTTCACCATATCCGCAAAGGTATTACTTGGGGCTGGTATCCGCACCTCCGCTATTTTTAGCTCCAGGTTTTTTATCTGCTGCGACATTTCCGATTTCTCCTCCAGAGACTTAATGGTGGCTTGTGCGAGGATGGCCTTGCTCTTCAAGGACTGGTAAAGGCAGGCCATTTGCGAAGTTCCGTGGGCGACTTTGCAGCACAGAGTGCTCACTCTCTGTTTTTTGTCTGAATTCAGCGTACCTTCAGCTGTGGTACTGCAGATATCGTTCAAGCAGCTCTCAATGCTCGCAAGCCAGTTCTGGATCTCAGCAGTTGCGACTACTTCCATTTCCTCTCTTTGTGCCGGTGGTGGTTTAGGACTCTCTGCTTACGCAGCTCCTGGTGGAGGGGGTGGAGTGCGAGCAGTTCTCGCACTCCTGTTAAACGAACTGCTAGCTAACATAGTAGAATGAATCACGAAACTACAAACTAGGTCACAATTAAATAAATGATTATTTTAAATAATCTTCAATTCGTCTGCTCTGTGTGAAGTGCAGACTGTGCAGAGTACTATCTATTCAACACCGACGTGTTTACAGAATCGCACAGCTGTATTCATTCTAACTTTCAAGTATGTATATTGGCCGAAGAAATAAGATTTTTCATACAAACTTCCTGGGGCGGGGGCCCCAGTGGATGAATTTTCATAAATCCTTTCTTATCGGATGCCTAGATGCCTACATCATACTATAAGGAATACGTATTCCGAATTGCAAGTCCCTACAAGTAGCGGTTTAGTCTGTGCGTTGGTCCATTAATCAGGATAAAGCATTCTTTAGTGAAGAGATTGAACAATTCTAATTCTAAATAATTATTATAATCGTTATTATCAATGTGTATACTCACAGCTCGCGCAAGCCGGCGGCGGGCAGCAGCGCGTCGCGCGGCAGCGTGCTGATGTTGTTGTTGGACACGTCCCTGCAAGCACAGCACACGTTACACTTCGCTCACGAGTACGACGACACACGCAACACACGCAACACAACGCTGCGGTAGTGTTGCTACGGACAGTAGGGAGTGCTAAAGCGGGCAAAATTTTCTAAATGACATTTTTAAACTGAGACCTGAGGGCCAATTCTAGTCAATTTAAACAACGATCGCATTCGCATGTCAATCGCAAACTGTCCCAAAAGCCTGAATGTTCATCATGACATGTTTTACTGATAGCGATTGAGATGCAAATGCGAGCGTTGTGTGACTGTAATGTAACTGACCGCCTTCATCTTGCATCTTTTCAATTATTACATTGGAACTTAAAAGAAATAAATAAATAATATCAATAAAAATGCATTTTCATTTTGTACTTAAGCTAAGTATAATATCAACAGTATCCAAAAGATCAACTAATTCATTCATCGTGAATTAATTTTATGTACAATGCGTTTCAAATGAGAATAGGAACGTCAATGACCTACGTCAATGTTCACACTTGGGAACATTAGTACCACACTTGGGGTCGTTTTTCATAGTTTTCTCACTGCTATCTATGGTGTAATGGTCATAATAGGGAAAATAGTGGTAAGTGTATAAGATGTAAGTCAATTTTAAATAAAGATATTTACTCAGATAATAAAAAGAAAATAGATACATTAAATTACTCTGAAAGAGAATCGTCAGTTGTGGAGCTTAGTTCGTCAGTAACAGAAGGTGCCCCATCGTTATCCACGGTTTTAAATGGTCTGCCGGAAAAATATTGCGGTAGGCACGAACAGCGTGTCCGCGAATGCTAGATACTTCGTACCTGTCATTATCTCTGTTGAGTCCCACTGCAGGACAAAGGCCTCCCTCCCTTCCTTCCACTTCTCTCTGTCCGCTGCCGCTGCCGCACTCGGCCAGCCCTTTAGGTAGGAGTCTAAATCGTCTCGCTTTCTCCTCCTGGACCTACTGCGTCGCCGGTTGTTGTTACTCAAGGATAGGATCAAAGGCATTCGACAGGTCAAGGAAACTGGCGTACACCGCATTGCTACGGCGTGTATAGAACTCCACAGCGTGCTTAACGCCCAAAATAGCACTATCGGTATGCTTAGTGCGAGTTTTTTTACGCATCGAGCGCGTAAATGTTAAAGCAAATTCGTATGGCATTGGGTAAGCGCCACCTAGCGTCATACGTGAGTATTAAATTTTGCGAGTGTCAGTTTTAACATTTACGTTGTCGATAGTGACAATCGAGTGCCGCTCGAAAGTGAGGACCGTTTCGAGCACATCGATAAACGTTTGCATCTATAACGCGAGTGTGAGTAACAACCTTGACCGTTTTGACCGATCGAATAAGAAACGCAGTCACTTGCGAGCGCGTAAAGTTGTCACGTAAGATTTTGTAGTGAGAGCGTCGTGAGACTGGTGAAATAACACAGTAATTTAATTTAATTTCAAGCTGTGTATAAAAATTAAAATGGCATCTCGTATGTATTTCGCTTGGAGGTTTGAGACCGCAACATTACAAGATGAGCATATTTTAACGTCAACTTCCAACCTTAAACCACACAAAGAAGCCAACATTTTGTTCCCCACCACCACACCCAGTTGCCCAAAATGGGTAGCAACCTAACCTTAACCTTTTGACTAACCTTCTTCCATTTCCCATTGGTTTTAGTGTCATCAGCACCATCACTGATCAATAATGCAGTCAATTCCTCCCATTTTCGTAAGCTCGTAATACTACCTCGGCCATTAGTAGATAATTTCCTTAGGTCTATGCGCCTAAAAAATAACAAACTTAGTTTTACAAAGTTCACTGCTTGGATCAAGTTCACTACACACCAAATTTAAATAAATTACACTTATTGTTCCACATATTTCACCAGCATTAAAAGCAAAACGAGCTATACAAAACACCACCGAGTACTATTATCAAAACACAACTAACTTTGTTTACACAACATAAACATTAACCTATAACATAAACTTCGTCGTATAACCACCACTATTTTAAAAGGCAGTCGCTTCTAATAGGAACACAATATATGAATGTCAATTTATTTTGGCCGGTTACCAATGTTGGTTCGGTTGTTCGTCACTTTTCACAGTGAGCTAACGCGAACCGAATGGTTTGAAGTTTTGTATCTCACATTCGCTAGTTAACGATAGTCGATGCGTTTGACGTTAACTCGATTTACGCGATCGAGACGTAACTCAAATTTAAGTATGACGCTCGCACTAAGCATACGGTCGACAACCCAGGTCGAAACTCAAACTGGTTGTCATGCAATTGAATGTGTTAATTTAATTGCTTATTGAGCACGCTCTCCAATACCTTATAAACAACCGTAGCCACTGAAAAAACTAACAAACTTTTTTTTAAAATATCAGTCGAAAAGTTTCAATCTTTTTGCAATATGAAAACCGCTCGAATTTGCAAATTTAAAATTAGAATCATTCGTCTCATTTTCTCTTTAATTTAGTGTGTTCCATTTTTAATTTAGTTGAATTAAAAGTACTTACCTACCTACATAAAATGAATTAACTGTAACTAGTAAATGTTCAAAAAATAGTTTTATGTGGCGGTAACTTTTCGCGGTTCTCCCGCCATGGAAAGTTGAATATAATATTGTTTATAATCAACTAGCTGACCGGCGCAACTTCGTCTGCGTCAAATTTTCCATTATTGCTCCGCTCCTATTTGTCTTAGCGTGATGATATATAGCCTATAAGCTTCCTCGATAAATGGGCTATCTAACACTGAAAGAAATCGGACCAGTAGTTCCTGAGATTAGTGCGTTCAACCAAACAAACAAACAAACTCTTCTGCTTTATAGTATTAGTATAGATAGATTGAGTATTATTGAAATATACAAGGAACCACTTTATAGTAGTATACTGCACTTTATTTCACCTCCTAGCTTCTGACCTTTTCTTATTCTCTTATTATGAGACTCACGCAGACGCAGACGGAAGCGCTTTTTCTCAGTACGTTTGTCTCTCTTCAATAATAAAATGTTACGTGTTTTGCAATTGCACCGGATAATTATCCGGTGACAAAAATATGCTGAAGTCTGATGGAACACTGGCTCATACCGCGCAAGAGAAGGCAAACCCATTTGCCTCAATTTTTGCTGAACATTCACGCCTTCATTCGGCCTCTAATATACCATCTCGCATACCACACTGTGGCTCCGCAATGCCGGAGATTTCAATTCACCTGAAAGAGGTTCGTAAGGCCATTTGTAGTCTGGACGTGAATAAAGCCAGCGGACCTGACGGAATACCCGCAAGAGTACTTAAATGCTGCGCTCCAGAGTTGTCTCCTGTCCTGACGCGCCTGTAGGTATCGCCTCTCCCTACAAACCGGAGTGGTGCCGAAGTCTTGGAAGCTTGCCTGTGTGCACCCAGTGACCAAAAAGGCTAACCGTGCTGACCCTGTCAATTATACACCAATAGCCATAACCTCCAATACTGTTCAGTGCAAAGACTATTTGCATTCCTTATGAAAAAAGCTGATTCGCCGAATTGCAATGCGTGTGGTCAGGTTGAGGATGTGCAACATTTGCTGATGGATTGTGTCCGGAACAGGCGCGAGAGGGAGTCACTGTTGAGAGAATTAAAATTAAATAAACTTAACGTGGGATTAATACAGTCAATTTTATCTCAACCTACTTCAGAAAGTGCCAAAAAGTTGTGTCAATTAATAACAGTCCTTCATCAGTGACTTCCATCGCTAACATAGTAATGTTTTAAGTATAAATTATTGTTTGATAAGTGTTAAAGGGTACGATGGGGTTGGCATATCTGTATAGAAAAAACCCCCCCAAAAAAAAAGAGAATAAAAAAAAAAGAAAAAAAACCTGGGGATATTCTTGTGTATTACGAATTGCTGGAGCGAGGCCATTGAAAAACACGGCACAGCCTTGGCTGTGTCTCTCGATATTTCAAAGGCCTTGGCTAGAGTCTGGCATGCTAGTATGTTGGGTAAGCTTCCTGCGTTCGGCCCCGATCCTTGCTGACTTTTGCAGCTGGATTTCCGACTTTCTGAGTGAACGTTCGATAAAAGTAGTCGGATACGCGGATGACAGCACTGAGCACAGCCTCAGAGAGATATTTGTCCAGTGCGAGAGCCAGCAGGGAGGAAACAGCTGCTCTTAGAGTCGATTTCACCAACAAAGAGTAAATCTTACTCGAGAGTATACGAGCAGTTTCTCTACTCCGCCGATTTTCAAGGAACAGCGAGCTTATACTAAGGATAAGTTCAATATGGCGTCCGAGAGTCATTGTAATAATTACGTAGATTGGAAATGTGATTTTTTGTTTTATGTGATAGCGTTTTGAAATTAGTTTTAAAATAAAGCTCTTGACCCAAAACCACTTTTACAGAAAGAATTGAGTTGATAGGACTTATAGTTTTTGAGATATTTCCATAAATGTACAGTGAAAATTTGTTAAGATGTAAAATTAGAAGATTTTGTTCTAGAATCTTTTTGTTATGTAAGGATATTCTTAGAGGATATTGATATAATTCGTGTTCCATGTTATACAGTAAGGTTTAAGGAATCCAAATATATATATTGTCAGGGTTTTTACATAAAAACAATAAATAAAGGCTCCAAAGGTTTCGGCTCAAAGTAAAAATTACACGCGAATCGAGTCGAAAAGTTCTACAAAACAACTACGAAATATTGATGAGGTTAGAATTTATGTTTAGACACATGTTTGACACTTTTGTCATAGGTATAACCCTACCGAATAGAATAATACGCAACACACTTAACTCATTAAAGGAGAAACGAGCACTTGAATTTGGGTGGCTTATACAGTCATTCATTTCAATCATTCGGATTCACTCACTGCCACAAAATAATTATCCGAGAGTAAATTAACTCCGGTGTAAAGTGGTGGAACGTGGACGAAGTTATCCAAGAGTTAAATATAAGAATAAATATATTCCATGGATAGCTATTCTCAAGTAAAGTCATGTTTGGTGAAATCGACCCTTAGAGAGACTAAGGTGGAGCACATTAATTCGACCTTTAAATCTCGTTTCCCAGTGGGGCGAAGACAATTTGGTCCTTTTTTCAATTTAAATGCTCTGAAAAAGAGCTAAGAGGAGTTATTTACAGATATCTCCTACATTCCGAGGTACGCCTGTACCTGTTACCGACCGCCTAGAGCTTTTGAGCATGGAGCTAACGTCTAATCTCAACTTCGGCTCAACCATCGAGTTAAAAGCAGAGACTGCAGCCAAGAAGTTGGGCATCCTGAATAGGGTAAGGCAATAATTTACATCTGGAAGCTTCTGAGTCAGTCCAAAGCACAGGTCCGTTCTTGTATGGAGTATTGCAGCCACTTATGGGATGACTCGGCAAAATACCAGCTTGCTGCATTGGACTCGGTGGAACGCAGAGCAAAAAGGCTTATAGGTGACGAGACGTTGGTGGCTCTGCTTCACAGACTAGTTCATCGGCGTATTGTTGCCTGTCAGTCGGTCTTCTACAGATTGTACTTTGGTGAGTGTGCACAGGAACTCCACGACCTGATCCCACCATCGCCCTTTCACTACCGGAATACCAGACGTATTGCAGGGTACCACCCGTACTTGGTCGATATCCCGACTATTCGTACCCAGCGCTTCTTTTCTACATTCATTATGCGCACAGCTAAAATGTGGAACTCTCTACCAACGTCTGTGTTCCCATCTACATATAACGCGTCTGCCTTCAAAGCAAGAGTGAACAGGCATCTTCTGGGCAAGCTCGCTCCATCATAGACCTCATCCATCAGGCGTGATTGTGGCCAAGAGCAAGTCCATTCCAAAAGTGAGAAAAAAAATGAGACCAAACAAGGTGTTTGCTCTAGCTGCTCTGCCTACCGACAACCGTGTGCTGTGATCTCAGAATTCGCCACAATTTCTAAAATGTATCGGGTAGCATGTATCTGTGGCAGTAAGTGTGTAGGTAGCTGGTGTAAGCGGGGTGCGCGGGACGCGGGGAGCCGGTAACAACCTTCGCGGCGCTCGTTATTGGCGCCATCCATCATCGCGGCCGCGGTCGCCGACACGAACCCCCGACGTGCCCCCCCTCCCCCGCCCACACCTGACACCCGCGCCCCCGCCCTCGCCTACTCTACTCACTCATTCACAATGCCGCGGCACGGTGCGCCCGGATCTGATGCTGACGACAAATGTTCTAGTCAGGGATAATTATGTTTTTACGTTCCGATGTAGCGGACCTTTAACAGATTTATGAAAATAAAACAAATATTTTTTTAAATCTGTTTATTAATTTCGTTTGATCGTGTGTACTTTTTAAGTGTCCTGACAAGTGGTCTAAACTGCTCGACAGGAAAACAGCAGACGCGAGGCGGCCAGCCAGTACGCCGCGCGCCGGGGCATCGGCCGCCCGACGCGCGGCGCGACGCCCCGGCTGCCCCGAGCGCCTGCCGTGCCACTGCCTCACTCGCCCGCACCAGCCGCCACCGCCGCCTCGCCTCGTGAAGTAATATCGCCGTCGGCGATACACGATAAATAACAGCTCGTTATCCTTGATGTACATTCACAAATAGCCGCGTCGCGCCGTTCCTCCCTCCCGCTCACCTCTGACCGGAACATGAGACACGGCGATGACAAGTCGGCAGTACAGTACACCGTACACGGCCGCGGATGAGGGCTCGAGTGCTCGACGCGATCTTGATTCTCGTGTGTGCGGCGCAGGCCGGCGACCTCGACCCGCCGCGCGCCGCCGCGCGCCGCCCGCCGCCGGTGAATGGGCGCACGCCGCACGCACTGCACTCCGCGCCGCTACGCATGCCGACAGCAATGCATCTTTAAATTGGTTCGTCATCCAATTCACGAACACGCACGGTTTCTTCTGGCCGAAACCTTCACCCCGATTCGCGAAGCTCGTTGCGTTGGTGTTTTATGACGGGGATACTACTCTTCACACTTTTAAATGTTTTTGAAAGACATTTTTGTCGACCAGAGCGTTTAACCGTCATATATTCATGAAGTCATACTAGTCGGTTGTATCATATTTCTGTGGTTGTAACGTAACTGAGAATTGACAGCTGTACCTACTTAAATGATTTTTTTAATCCTTTCACAGTAGGATTTTAGGGCGCAAGTTGTTGGGGCATGGCCGGAACGTGGGTAGTGTACGCGGCCAGGTGATTGCATTTGACACCTACAAGAGTGGTGTCCAGGCAGTCCCGCCGAGTGCAGCGGCTGCGTCTGCAAGTGCCCAGTGTGGACGTGGAGTCGTGGACTGTGGACCAGGTGCAGGCGAGGTCGCGCGCTTGCGTCACCGCAGCCGCTCGCCGCCCCCGCCCCCCGCCACCCGTCGCCCGCCGCCCGCCGCCCGCGCGCCTCTTCAATGCACGCTCCGCCTCCTGCACCCGCTGCACGCTGCACGATATCTCGACCACTTGCTACAGTTCAGCCAACTCGCGAACAACAGCTTACAGCAGACTCTTTGCATGCACACTCCACAGTCCAGCTTCACTCACTGTCGGCTATAGGATTATCGACTACTGTGTTATTCTTCAAGCTCTGAGACCAAACTACCCCGAAAGGGTCGACGCCTGCCAGAGTCGCGGGATTATTCGCAAGAGACACCGTGGCTCCGGAACACAAAGGGCAATGAAGGAACTTGGATGGGTTGGAAATTTTAGTCAGTTAAAGTCTGACACTCCCTCCCGCTACACCCAGAGCGGGAGGAGTCATTGGATGATTTCCCATCCCTAAAAAAAAAAAGCTACTGACACGCATCATGATTATAATTAGTGCATTATTATTATAAACGTTAGACAACTCAGGCGGCGCACGGCGCGGCGCGTGACGCGAGCGGTGCGCGCTTTTTGTTTGCAACATAAACAAACAAATAAAAGTGTGTGTATTTGAGTCATTGACGCTCGCCAGTTCGCCACTCAACTGATATAACGAGCGCCCACAACAGCGAGAGCGTGCGTCAATATTAGCTCAGCTGCCATTCATAAAGGCCGCCTGCTAGGCTGCTACGGCCCACGAGCGAGCGAGCGCGGCGCTGCCGAGCGCTGGCGACTACTAACTGGCGAGGGCGAGGCGAGGGCGAGGCGAGGGCGAGGCGAGGGCGACTCACCCGAGTCCCGAACGGCGAACATGCGGCGTGCGAACTGCGAGTAGCCTCCCTCTCACACACTATCACTATTGATGACTTTTAATTAATATGAATGAGCATTTTATACCTTCAACACAATATTATTTCAAAAATTTGGCGTCGCGGCACTGCAATCGGCGTTGTATATATGTATAATACTATCTATGTGGCGTAAGTATATAAAGTATTACATAAGTAACAAAAACAATAAAATTGTGAATTGCGATCTCTGGTATCGAAGAATCATAACGAGGTAAAGTTGGTGGTTGCTTTGAGGCAGCGTCCAGACGTGAATTGCTTGCAAAAAGAGATGCAAATAAATGTGCTTTCTCACTTGCAGAGTGAGACAGCGACCCATCAGGTTTCAACATTGGAGGCAAAGAAGGTCGACTGAAATTCCAAAACGACCAGAATTCCAGAGCTACTGCTGCTTGCTACTAGTTTGGCCCCGATACGTCCGATACGTCCGATACGTCCGGCATGGTCAAAACGTGCCCTACGTAGTACGTAGAACCCGCTTGCAGAACGTAGCGGCAGAATTAAAGGCTCTTTTCCTCGCGCGAACCCTACGTACGTGTCCTTTCGATAGCGGGCCTCGATCCACGTAAGCAGACTCCTCAGCGTGGGCGCATTCTGCATTATACCAAGGCCGCGATTTGTAACCGAGCGGGATGTTGGAGAATATAATAAAATACTCCATCCCCTGCCGAATCACGTCCGCAATCACGTCAGCACAGCACGAGGGGTCATCCGAGGAGAAGCACACTTGCCGCCATGGATAAGACGCAAGAAAGTGCCGCATCTCATCCCAATCTGCTGACTCGTATCGCCATACTCGTCTCGTGGCTCTGGGGCTCTCACCGCTCTCATCAGGAGGAGAGCAGTAAGATACGGATTTCACCAAACATTAGTCAGACATTCAGACCGAATCGATACTGAATGACTGTCCGGATCAGTTGTCAGCAATTGGGAGAAAGTCCAAGCAATTGGGTGTATGGGCGTCAACATCTGGTACCCGCGTTGCCACATTCACCAGCTGGGTTAGATCTAGCGTTTAAGCAAACTTGCGCGCCTCTAACCCGGCATGGTCAGTTTTCTGGTACGGAAACAGCCACTCTTTATGGTGGGCGTTGAAGTCCCCCAGAGAAACGAGCATCGCTGTTGAGTAGGTACCGTTGTTGGGCTACGTCAGTCGACTCCACGAGGGAATAAAAAAACCGGCCAAGTTCGAGTCGGACTCGCGCACCGAGGATTCCGTTCAAACCTGTGTAGGTAATCACGCTAAACATAACAATGGTATTCACTGCTGTGGACGCGCCATTTGCAAATGGCTTTAATGAAAGGCTGAACCAAACTTTAGTCAATAGGATAAGGAGTAAAATAAATGAAGGGAACAAGAAACAGCATGGACAACTATTGCACAAAAATGTCTAGAAAAATATAACGAAACAGAACATACAGTTACTAAGTTTACCCCAAAATATCTTCTGGAAGGAGAGAAAATGGATATCTTGCCACTGGAATTGAAATCAAGATGTACAGTAGAAGACCACAAAAAAGACGGAGAACTAGCATTAAAAAAATTCAATAAAACCTCACAACTATAATAAAAAAATACGACCTAAAAAGAAAAGAATATGAATTTAAAGTAGGTGATAGAGTAATGTAGAAAATAGGAACCGGCTAAATAGGAAGAAAATGGATGAGTTAAGGATTGGACCATACAAAATCTTAAGGAAGATTTCAAATTCAATCTATGAAGTTGATACTGGATATAAGAAGGCGGAGTCAAACTTCTACCATGTTACAAAGTTAACTCCAGTAATGAGTAGCTCTTGATCGAACAATCATCGTGATGTTGTTCTCTCCGAGGGTGGGAGATGTAAAGGATATCATATCTACGCTATTGTTTATGCAGTTATTATAGAATCTATGGAGCTATTAGCTGTCAGTGTGACGTGATGACGTGAGAGACACCGACACCGACGATACATTTTAGGAGGTAAAAAGGGAGGTTAAGTGATCTTTAAAAAAACGTGGAAAATTTGTCCTGCTTTATTTTAAATAGAAGTATAATATTTTTTAAACTAGAAGTAAAGGCTTTAGATGTTGTTTTTGTTATTTCAGGTAAGATTCTGTTAAAAATATGTTAATTGTAGCAAAACTTGTGTATAAGAGTGATGTAAATAAAAGAATATTTTGTGATTTCAGAAAACGCAATTACGGCTTTATTTCACCCGAGCATTACTATTATATAATATTATAAATTTATAACCAAAAGTTGCGGTTTACGATTTATGATGACGTATTAAAAAAAAAAACTACTTACTAGATCTCGTGCAAACCAGTTTTCGGTGGAAGTTTACACGGTAATGTACATCATTTATTTTTTTTATTTTTATCATTCTCTTATTTAAGAATTTACAGGGGCGGGGGCACATTTTACCACTTTGGAAGTAACTTCTAAAATAAGAGAATGATAAAACTAAAAATGTAACTTCTAAAATAAGAGAATGATAAAACTAAAAATAATATATGATGTATATAACTACCAGCGAAAATTGGTTTGAACGAGATCTAGTAAGTAGTTTTTTTTAATACGTCATAAATCGTAAATCGCAACTTCTGCTTATAATATGTATAATACCTACAGGTTTGTACGGAACCCTCGGTGCGCGAGTCCGACTCGCACTTGGCCGGTTTTTAAACTATCTGATGCCCGCGGCTTCGCCCGCTTGACAAATTATATACTTACTAAAAACTTCCTCGAAAACTACTCTATCCATTGGTGAAATCAGCATGAAAATCGGTGCAGCAGTTTTTGAGTTAATCGCAAATAGACAGACTGACACGGCGGAGGCCTTTGTTTTATAATTTGTAGTGATGATAGTGATAAATGTTGCCTTTTATAGGTTCCGAACATTCTCAAACAACGGAACCTTTATAGGAACACTGGGGTGTCTGTCTGTCCGTCTGTCACAGACAGTTTTCTCCGGATCGATTGGACCGATTCTGTTGGACATGCGGACTTCTGTGACCCAAACACGAACGCATTACGTAAATAAATAAAGTTTTAGTATGGAGACCCCCATAGTAAAACTTTTGGGTTCAAACAAGAAAAATAAAAAGAAAACACCTATATCGTGTGACTCAAATGAAAGGGCTTACTGTGAGGGATGAGAATGACATTTTTTTTTCATAATTCTAAAATATATAGTTATGAAGTTATTCAAGAAATTAGACTAAAAATTATCATTCCCTCCCTTATCTCAGATACCTACTACTAAGCCTACAATTATCATTCCCTCCTTATCTCAGATACCTACTACTAAGCCTACAATTATCATTCCCTCCTTATCTCAGATACCTACTACTAAGCCTACAATTATCATTCCCTCCTTATCTCAGATACCTACTACTAAGCCTACAATTATCATTCCCTCCTTATCTCAGATACCTACTACTAAGCCTACAATTATCATTCCCTCCTTATCTCAGATACCTACTACTAAGCCTACAATTATCATTCCCTCCTTATCTCAGATACCTACTACTAAGCCTACAATTTTGAAGAAAATGCGAGTCCGACTCACACTTGGCCAGTATTTTTTAGAATAGGAAATCATCAAATGACTCCTCCCGCTCTAGGTGTAGGTGGAGCAGAAGAAAGTGTCACACTCTTACTGACTAAATCCCATCCGTGTTTCTCCTAGTGTCCTTTGTGTTCGAGGGCCGCAGATATGTCTTTCGAACATATTCCGCAACCAAACAAATGTAGCATAAGTAAAAACAATTGTCTGTTCAGTCTTTAAATCAATTGTTTATTATATCTATGCTATCTCCGAGCGTCGCCGCGTCGCGAGGGACTTCAGAGTTTAATACGAGAATCCTGAGTGCAGAGATGGATTTAAGCTAGCCCAAGGCAAAGACGTCTTTATCCCTGGCGCTCATACTATACTTTTCACACCTACTGCGAGAAAATTGTGTTCTAGCTATGAATGAAAACAGGTGGCGCGCGTCGGCCCCGCCGTAAGGAGCAGGTCGCGCGTCCCAAGCTGTGTCTCTGTGGCTCCAGCGTGTCCAGCGTGTCCAGCGTGTCCAGCGTGTCCAGCCCACCGGACAATAATATTGTACTGAATATCATTGAAGTTACGCTGGCGGGCTGGCGCAGGACAGGCAGCACCTACCTACAAATAGTTTAGCAGTAAAAGTACTTAGGTAATACCGAAACATGTTCCACGTGGGAGTGAGAGCTGCGGTGCGCGGGGTGCGGGGTGCGGGCTGCGGGGAAACATCAATAGCGCACATGGAGAGTTGAGACGAGCTCGGAGCGCGGCCACTGCTCTAGACGAGTGCAGCGCTGCACCGCGCGCCCTCTGCCCGCCCGCCTAGGGGGGCAGGGGGCGGGGGGCAGGGGGGACTGCAACTAATTATCGCCCTCGCCCTCGCACGCCGGCTACAAATAGCGCGGGATAGATCCGCAGCAGAGACACGCGCCCGCTGCAGCAGCACTGTGGCACAACAGCCGTCATAGCGATACATGTATGGTGGCTGTTGTGTCCTGTGAAACTGTACACTAGATTATTACGTCTTCACTCCCTGACAGCTGTCACATCATACGACCGACCAGCCCGCACGTCCGACAAGCGCGCGCCCGGCGCCGTACATGACAGGAGACGACAGCAACTATATTATACATCCACTGCTAATATAAATATACATCTACAAGTATATAATACTCATTATTATATTTCTTGATGATGTATGTATGTAATACACTACAGTGGCTAGTCACAGTCCACACTGTGACGCTTACGATAGGTACTCCACTCGTTTTCACTACTTTTGGGAGTGTCTGTGGCTAAAAAATATTTGTGTCAGACAAAGCGTACCTCTACCCGCGGAACTGTTCCGTGTCTCTGCCTACCTAATCGATGACCAGTTAAGGGGCAGAGGTACAATCATTTAAGTATTAGGTAGGTACGTAGAACCACTAGGCAGGCACCAAGTATACCAAGGAACTGCAGCCGGCTGAGGTCAACGGACTACGATGTTTTAATTAGAAGACGTACTACGATCGACTTCTAAATGTTTCTTTATAATTTATAATGAGCCGAGAGCCGACTGAAATCTGAAAATGATTAGAATTTATTTATGAAACGGCGGCCGCCGCGTGCTCTCAGATAATGTAATTTATTGACGCCGTAATTGAATCGTAACATAAAGCTGATGTTATTTACGAGCGGAGCGTGTGGTGCGGCGGCGGCGACGGCGATGACGTCACGCGCGCCGCGCGGCCGAGTGACGCTGACGGCGCGCGGGCCTGCTGACGCAGCGCACTGCTCGCTCCTCGGCTGCTCTTTGGAGCATGTCCCACCATGCGTGCTCAATTGGGTTGAGGTCTGGCGATTGAGCAGGCCACGTTCTGCACGCTGATGCGACTTGCGAGGATCGGCAAGAGTGTGTGTAGCCGTGTGTGTGACGTGCATTGTCGTGCTTTAGTCGAAACGAATCACCCGACAGACTTCGCAAAGGGATGATCAAGTCTGAAACAATCCTCTCTGCATTAAAGTTGCCTCTAAATCTGAGCATTGCAGTTGCCCCTGATCTACACTGGACAGCAAATAAACCGAGCCACCCGGTACCTAGGGACTCTAATTCGATTTTCGTCGGCGCGTCGGTTCGATGAAAACTAACGCTGTATGTGCTGTTAACGAGATGCCGCCCCGGACCATTACAGATCCTCCTCCATAAGCAACAGTTTCCTCGATGCAACACTGAGAATAACGTTCTCCAGGGCGACGATATACTCTCTTACGTCAATCACTTCCATGTAGACTCACCCTGGTCTCATCAGTGAAGAGTACATCACTCCACTGCTCTAACGACCAATCCCTATGCTCTCGAGCAAATTCAAGTCGTGCTCGACGGTGTGCTACCGTTAATGCTGGGCCTGTTGCAGCTCTCTTTCAGTCAGGTTTCGTTCAGCAAGTCTCCTTCTGACGGTATCTGAACTTATGACCACTTGGCGTTCGTCATGCAGACTTTGTTGGACTTGAACTGCGGTGAGGTGGCGATTTCGCAGAACAGTATTTGGTTTTATTCTGCAGAAAAGAGCCATCAAAGCGATATATAATCTCCGCCGGCCGGCGCGATTCTCTTAGGGAACTGTTTAAGATTATTAACATCATGACGGTACCTTGTCAATACATTTACGAAAACATCATGTATGTCAGAAAGAATTTACATCTTTTTAGTAAAAGAGGCGAGAGACATAATTATGGTACTAGAAATAGGGACCAGTTAGTTCAACCAGGCTTCAGACTGGCTAAAGTAGCCTCATCTTTCATGGGGTACTGTTTAAAATGTTATAATAAGATACCTCCTCCCCATATATTAGAACTAAATGAGACGAAATTCAAGGCATGACAGAAAGTTTTGAAAATTCATACGGAAGGGACTCCATACGAATGAATTTTCTGCCAACATTTTAAACGTTCTTGACGTCCAGAGGTCCACCAAACTCGAGTAGGTACGGCATGTATCCGGCTTCCGGCCTCACACCGATGCAAGATTAATCGGCAAAGCAAACACAACGTCAGTGTTCTGCCTCCCAATTTCTGTGTTCGCGAGCCCATTGTAAACGGGCCCTACGGCTCCACTTCACGTAAAAGATTACCCGCCAGTCCCACCACCACACACATTTTTAGAAGAATCCTGATTGACAGCTGTTTTCTATTTATAATCAAAATTGAAAATGTTTTATTCGAATAGTCAAATTCACTCAACAGAATCAATAAAGATCCAAAAAAGTTTAAATATAATCCTCAATTGCGGCGGCAATAGGCGGCAATAGGTACTCTGATACGTACTAGATCACTAGACAATTATCCTTTGTCTTCATGTTGTTTAGACTGAGCAACATATTTATCAAACTGTCTTGTTTTATAAAAAAAAAAATCACACCTTAGCTTCTGGAATTGATTGCGAGGGGACAGACTGAAAATTCTTGTTTTCATCAAAATGGGCTCGAGATTTTTTCAGTTGTTTTCTGATATTCCTCATCGGTTCAGATTTGGTCTTTAAAGCACACTTTAAACATTCACGCTGTGTATCATCCCATCTTAGGAATAGCAAGCTCATGACTTATGTGGTGTTCGTGTAAAGGGGGCCAATATTATTTGTGCCCGGAGCGGCTAACTAACTAGATCGGGCCCTGCCTACAGTGCACCTGCACAGTGCACAGTGCCTACAGTACAGAACTGCAGACAGAATGCAGCAACATTGGAGCTACGTTATAAAAGAAAGGTATAACGAAAGTTTTATCTTTTAAAAACTAAAGTCAATATGCCAACTGTTTTTTTTTTTGAGGTCTTTAGAGTTTTTTAAAGATAAAACTTTTATTAAACGACTTCAAGAAGGAGGAGGTTCTCATTTCGTCGGGATCATTTTTTTATGTATGTTCTCCCCGATTACTCGAAAACGCCTGGTCCGATTTGGAAAATATATTCTTTTTTTAAATGGTAAACTTCCCAGTCAGGTTCCATAATCATCAGATTATGGAACCACCTGACTTGAAAGTCAGGATCGATGATAGGATCCTGGAGATATAGAGGGAACTCTTCCAATTTTATACCTAAGCACATATTAAGCGATTTATTTGGGTAGTTTTCGGAAGAGTGGTTTTTATGTAGAACTTTGGAGATAGGTATCGGAACTAGAAACAAAACCAAAAACAAGTACTCAATAATTTTTACTTCTTTTTTGTATCTTTTGTATAAAAGGTTTTTCTGCCTAATTTTAATACTCTTAAGTATTTGAACCGTCGCTCGTCACGCCTGGTGGCAACATTTTACGCGATGTAGTACTATGCCTGATGCCTGGTCTGTCAGAGCCGATTTAAAGTGACTATTTTTCCTACTAGTTGTGGTAACTGGTGTATCTGAACATACTTATATTTGTACGAGAGGTATACAGTATGGATTAGTATGGAATGGATATAAATGAAAAAAAAAAAAACTTAATTATTTATTTATTTATTAAAACTTTATGCACAAGTAACTGTACAAAGGCGGACTTAATGCCATAGGCATTTTCTACCAGTCGACCTTAGGGTGGTGCAGAGACAGCATGGTAGGTGCAACATAATGAAAAAACAAACCGAAATGAAGAGAAAAAAAATACAATCTATAATAAATACATAGATACATAATAATATACACATAAACAAAATTAACAACGTTATAATGAAACGAAACCAACGAATTACCGCTGTAGCGATTCTTCTAACTTCTTGCGAATATGCTCACGAGCCAACTATCACACGACTATCCCGATTAACTAAATAAAATAAAAAAAATAATTGTGGGTTCTGCTTTTAGCAAAAAACAGGCCTTTTTAAAGTTCCGTAGCCAAATGGCAAAAAACGGAACCCTTGTTTTCTTTTTTCGTTTTTTTTTTTTTTTGTGAAAATCTTGATGCGGTTCACAGAATACATGATCTACTTACCAAGTTTCAACAGCTTAGTTCTTAGTTTCGGCAAAAAGAGGCTGTGACATACGGACAGACAGACGGACCGACAGACAGACATTACGAATCTATAAGGGTTCCGTTTTTGCCATTTGGCTACGGAACCCTAAAAAGAACCTCTGAATGTGACATCGGCGCGGCCGCTAGGGGTTTTTGTGTGAAGGTAGTACATTATCGTCCCAGCTGACTCCGGACTGAAGTAGTGGCCAGTGAGGCTTCGGTTGCTTGCCACTGATTGGTTCAGCTGATGAGTGGTGGCGCAGAAACTTATTTATTTTAATGAAATACAACGGTAAACAGTTGTATTTCATTAAAATAAATAAGTTCCAGGTTTCTTTTCAACAAGTCACAGGGTGCGTCTGACAGACCCTCCCAGGCATCATCATCTGCCTAGCCTTTTCCCAACAAAAAGTAGGTATTATACGTGGAGCGGCTGCCGTCTGTACAACCACTGGGTAACACGGCACTCGTGGCAATACTGGAGTCAGATTAACTGGCTTCTGACAATCCGTAACGACTGCAAAGATATACAAATGACAGCCGGGACCAATGGCTTAACTAACGTGCTTTCCGAGGCACGGAGGAAAGAGACCATAAAGGGTTAAAAGATAAAACTTTTATTTCTCCCTTGTTAGTTAATAATTAAACAAATTACAATGCGATTCAAATACCTAAGAATAGGATCAACTTAGCGCCATATTGTGACGTCATAGCTATTAATTCAAAAGGAGCTCGTGGCTAAATAACAACAACCGCACGGGTCGATCTTCAAGGTTAAGCAACGCTTGCCAAGGTTGGTATGTGGATGGGTGACCATCTTAAAATTTCGAGTTTCCTCAGTGCCTCGGAAAGCACGTTAAGCCGATGGTCCCGGCTGTCATTTGTAGATCTTTGGCAGTCGTTACGGATTGTCAGAAGCCAGTAAATCTGACTCCAGTCTTGCCAAGAAATACCGTGTTACCCAGTTAATGGGTTGTGGAGGTCTGGTAGGCAGCCGCTCCACGTAAAATACTGGTATTCAGCTGAATCCAGTTTGACTGGAAGCCGACCCCAATATAGTTGGGAAAAGGCTAGGCAGATGAATAGCTGTCAATTCAAACCAATTAGGTAGGGTGAGCAAAGCAAGATTATTATTTTTTAATTATTATTTACAAATATTGAGTGAAATAAGTGTTATGGTATGGTTTAAGTTTCAAATAACTAATAACGGCTTTAAATAGTTACACATTAAATTAAGCTAATTTACTTCTATAGAATGTTTTTATTTCAATTTTGTTTAAGACTTATTTAAACTAAATAAAATAAACCGTTATTGATATGCAACTAAGTTTTTATGCAAACGTACTTTCAAGAGTCGTTTGACAGATAGAGGTACTTGAAGATCCTATTCTAGTTTGAAACGCATAGTTTGAAGTGGGTTATTTAAAAAAAAAACTTTTTTTAATGATTAATCATGGTGCTAAAATATTTTTGGACGACTTAAACGGGTAAACCTGGGATGTTTGACCCGTTCACCAGTCGGTAATTGAGTGAGTCTCTTGAAAAGGGTTATAATTATAACTGATGTAGATATAAAAATAGATGATTTTCAACGAATTTAACCCCAAAAACATGGGGTCTATACCTATTGCATTGTCGCAGTTGTGCACTAACAACGCAACGAAACAGCTTCCAAGACGAGCGCTGTATCGATTGCTGGTTCCGGCATCAGCATCCTCGCATCACGCAGGCGGCACTTGTTCAACGAAGAAGGGACAGTCCAGTAACCGGCGAACGCCAGCTAGCCGGCAGGCTACGATATTTCAATGGAGTGATGTTGAGGTAAGCAATACTTATGCACTCACAACGACAGCAGGTTCTCGTGCAGCGGCGGCAGGCGGCGCAGCGCGGCGGAGCGGCAGTCCAGGCGCGCGCCGCCGTCGCCGCACGCGCAGCCCGCCGCCGCGCGCGCCGGGCACGCGCCGCGCGCCGGCGCCGCCGCACAGCCCAGCCACAGCAGCACCGCCGCGCACGCCAGCCAGCGCGCGCGCCCCATGCGAGCGCGCCCTCACCGCGCGCCGCCCGTTCCGCAGCGCGTCGCCGGCTCCTGGCTGCACATTATGCTGCACGGTTGCACTGCACACTCGCGGCGAGAGGTGACCGCGTCACTGTCACTCCGCTCGGATCCAAAAACTATAATTATATTTCACTTTCGTTGATGAACTTCACTAGCTTTGGAAAAAAGCACACATTTTGCATTCCGCGACGTAACGTTAATCGTAAGTTAACTCGCACGTGCGGAGTGAGCGGAGCATCGACACACGAGATACTACAGCGAGGGCGCGCGACGAACTGGCGAGCAGCGCCGTGAATTGCCGCGCGGCGCGCCACGCGTGTCGTCTCTCTCCGCTCCCAGTGCGAGCCGCCGCCGCCGCCGCCGTGTCTGCCGGCATCACCGGCCTTCCCGAGTATCTGACTGATACGATATCGAGGGGTGAAAGGCTATTTGTTTGAAGCGACATTTTTGGCGCTATTCGGATTCAGCGTCTTTTTCTGCTTCAGAAGGGCCGAGTTTTTTATTTAATTCCGAGCACATTTTTGGCGCTTAAGACAATGCAATTTTAGTGCATCATTTCCAAACATGATGCACAATGCGTTTCAAATGAGAATAGGAACGTCAATGACCTCGATCTATTTTACTTTGTTTAAATAAGTAAATAAGTAAATTTAAATAAAAACGTTCAATAAGTAGTAGTAAATTAGCTAAATTTAATATTTAATTATTTAAAGTCATTATTAGTTACTTTAAACCCTAACTAAACACTGTTTTCACTCAATATTTATAAATAATAATTAAAAAATAATAATCTTGCTTTGCTCACCCTACCGAATTGGTTTGAATTGACAATATGGCGCCAAGTCGATCCTATTCTTATTTGAAACGCATTGTATGATCCGACATCACGTTTACAATTTATATTTTTCTAGAACTCACTTACTTATTTGGATATCATCGGAGGCTCTGCTTGTTTCTGAAAACATAGAAGAGTATAAAATTTTCTTATGAGGCTGAGGCTAGAACATCTCTGACTCAAACTGATTCGAACATTATGTACTACTAGCTGACCCGCGCAACTTCGTCTGCGTCACATTTTCCATTAATGCTCCGCTCCTATTTGTTAGCGTAATGATATATAACCTATAGCCTTCCTCGATAAATGAGCTATCTAACACTGAAAGAATTTTTCAAATCCGACCAGAGTTCCGGAGATTAGCAAATACAAATACAAAATCCTTTATTTCAAATAGACCAGTTACAGGCACTTTTGAATAGTCAAGTTTAGACCTGTGACAAACCGTATGTAATCGGTACTGAGTAACGGGTGCGCCTGGGTGCGCCCTCTGGTACCGAGTAACGAAATGTTACTCTCAAATGTATTTCGTTATTCGCACGAATTCGTTCCTCGCATTTATTGTATATTTATAATAGGTTCAGTTCACGCAGGTAAATGGATGCGTGTAAAATATGTTTTTATTTAATATGTCTAATTTCAGTTTCAGAAAAAAAGATTTTTGTTGTTGAAATGTTTTTGTCATTAAATAAGTTTGACACATGACTGTGTTGCTTTTTCATTATAATTTAAAAATTCCGTCAATAGTTCATTTGCAGTTCTACACGCGTACCAAACGATACAACATACGAATCAATTCGTTTCGTTGGGTTATACAGAGGTATCAAAAGTAACGAGTAACGTAACGATACGATAGTAACGAGTACTCATTTTTATAGTACCGAATACATACGGGTTTGCTTTTTCTCGTTACTTTTACACCTCTCAAGTTCTGTCAGTCAAATAATTGAAGCACAGACTACATAGAGATATGAATTGAAGCTATCCTGCCGCGCTAGCGACTAGAGCAGCGGGTTGTTCTGCAACTAGGGTTGCCAACCGTACTCTAAAATAGAGTATTGTACTCTATATCATGTAACCGTACTCTATAATCTACTAGCTGACCCGTGCCCACTTCGTTGGGCGGTAAACATTTTAACTTGTGATGAAATTATGAGTGTGGTTCGGTTCGTTAGACTGCTATGATTTATTTCCTGACGGCCAAAAGGAGGGTTTTGTTTTTATTGCATAATAATATGTATGTAGCTAGGCTAGCGAGCCGCTGCGAGCGCTCAGCGTTAGACTCCCTGTCCCTTGTTGCAGAGACATGCTGCTTTAAATCACTGAGACGCTGTGCACGTTCAGCGCTAGATTCCCGAGCACGGACCTGCGATGTTCTCCAGCTTTGGTTAGCAAGCCGCTGTGAACGCTCGGAGCTAGATTTCCCAGCGCGTGCTTGCGAAATATTTTCTCTATTCCTCGAGAGGCTCTTCCGTACGGCGTACTCGAGCTGCTCTTGTCTCATGTCTGGGATGTCTGACGGGAAAGTTGTGATATCCTTAGGCATGATAAACAATCGCTGAAACTGTCCGATATCCCAAAAACAGAAATATCACAGCTTCGAACTCGAAGAATGAGAACGAAGTAATATTGTAATTGTGTTTTGAGAAACCTTTTCGGGGGCCGAGTCACCCGCGTCCGTAGGAGAATACCCTTCAGCGAATCCCTACACGTGGTCCCCGGGTGGTGCTAAACAGGTGACACTAACCGCCTCCGTGGTCTAGTGAAATACCACCTGATTCAGACCCAGAGGTCCCGGGTTCGACTCCTAGCGGGGGCAAATTTTTTGATCGGTTTGGTTGGTGGTAGGACTTGTTCTAAGTCCGCCTGGCAAGCTACCACCATCATAAGTCTGTCGCCATAACAACAATGTTAACAGCATTGTCGTGTTCCGGCAGTTAGAGGTATGATAGCCAGTTCCTCTGTGTAAGAGGATTCCGGGTGAAACTCGCTTCCATCTTCGGCCTAATCATCACTTTCCATCAGGTGAGATTTGGGCCAAGAGTTTCCCCGTTTTGCATTTCAAAAAAACCGAGCAACCAAAACAATTTTAAAGACCAACAACATTCAACCAACTACGTACAACTCCCCTACCAAACGACAAAAGTTAAATAATAACTGGAGAGGGTCATTAATCCGCGGAAAATCTTAACACCACGATTCAGAAAAATGACGTAATTGCACAGCGCTATCTATGGGTAAATGGATAAAACGTCCGTACAAAGCATGTTCTAATGCGGTGCGTGAATGGACGGCGCGGGCGGCGTTTTGCGATTTAGTAATTTTATATTAATATATAATAATGATCACATTGAGATTAACTCAATTATGTCTGCCTCTCAGAATGGATGTGGGAAGGGGTCCCGTGGCAATAAGGAGCTACTCCTCATAGACATGGCCATAAGCCAACAGGTTCGTCGATCACGCAAGGATCTGTCGACATGTTGGATAGATTACAAGAAGGCTTATGATTCTGTGCCACATACATGGCTCACTAAGGTGTTGGAGTTGTATAAAATAGATCCAACTCTGCGCACCTTCCTTGAGTCATGTATGAGGCAATGGAAAACAGTCCTTCGCTATCCAGGATGTCGACCAATTCAGGGGAATGATGAGCCTGTATGGATTAAACGGGGAATATTTCAGGGCGACAGGAATTGGGGATACCAACATATTAACAGTAAATAGTCGACTTTTTTTGGTTTTGATTATGGGTTTTTGCATAATATTATATGACTGGCACTACTTTAGTAAAAATTGTGTAAAATAGAGTATTTTAGCGTACTCTATTAGTGTTATCTATATACTAATATTATAAAGAGGTAACATTTGTTTGTAAGTTTGTATGTAGGGGGTAATCTCAGGAACTACTGGTCCTATTTGAAAATTTTTACAAATTTTTTTTTTTTGGTAGAAAGTTACATTATTCGTGAGTGCTATAGGCTATAAATTATAAAGATATCATGCATATTAGTCGATCTATCTCAATTTTTGTCTATCCAGGCGGAAAAAAAATTCTCTTACAACAGAGCGCGGTTGGCGCAGTGGTTGAGCGATTGACTGCTGCGCAGCATGTCGCGGGTTCGATTCCCGCACGGGACAAATATTTGTACGACCTACAAGTATTTGTTCCGAGTCTGGGTGTTTCTCTATCTATAATATGTATGTATTTACATAAAAAATATGCATATAAGTAGTTTATCAGCCATCTCGTTACCATAACACAAGCATTAGGTTGCTTAGCTTGGGACTATATGGCGTTGTGTGAAATGTCCAAGGATATATTATTATTATTATTATTATTCGTTTATTCATTGATATATACATATAATTTAAATTTTTAAATATATCTTTAAAAAAAAAACATTAAAAAATACATTTAAAAATATAAAAAATAGTAGTCCGCCGGTGTCGGGAGCAGGGTCCAAGCTACCGGTGGTTAGGGCTCCAGAGAAAGGAACTTCCTCACAATACGAGCCGTATCAAGGAGTACTGCCTTCTGTATCAGGCCCTTTACCCAACCGCGTAACGCCAGCTTTGACAGGTGGTTGTCAAAGCTTTTGGCAAACAGGATATTGGCCGTAACGACAATCGGCACAATGACTGCCGAGTCCACATTCCACATGTCGACAACCTCGTGTGCTAAGTCGAGATACTTAATCTGTTTCTCTTTCTCAGCTTTCACGAGATTCTCGTCATGTGGAATGGTAATATCGATAATCATTGTGCGGCGCGCTAATCGGTCCATCACCACTATGTCAGGCTTATTGGCAACAATAGTCCTGTCAGTGATGATAGACCGATCCCAGTACAACGTGACATGGTCATTTTCAAGAACTGGGTCGGGCACATACTTGTAATACGGTACCTCAGAGTCCACAAGTTTGTACTTCAAAGCAAGTTGCTGATGGATGATCCTGGCCACTTGGTTATGTCGGTGCAAGTACTCGCCGTTAGCCAGACGAGAACAACCAGAGATAATATGTCTGATGGACTCACCCGGACGATGGCATGCCCGACACACGTCCACCGTCCCATCCTTCATAATATGTCTCCGGTAGTTATTCGTCAAGATAACTTCGTCCATAATCGCACAGACAAAACCTTCAGTTTCTCCGAAGAGATCACTGAAGCGTAGCCAAGCCAGGGACGCTGAAAAATCTACATCGGACCCATGAAGAGCCCGGTAGAAGCGCCCGTGAAACCAGTTTTTTGATGGAAAATGAGAAATTTTTTGGATTTCTCTGCGAGCTAGACGGGCGTGCGAGGTGTCCAGAGACGCGTCTCGTCGCGAGCAAGCCCACAGGAACGTTTTCGGAATTACTTCGGGAACAAAAAAATTTGAAAGGTGGTCAAAAAATGTGTTTTTTGATGGAAAATCGAAGTTTTCAGCGACCTGGAGGGGTTTCGATTCGCGCGCAGCGCCGGGAAACCTAGGTTAGTATGGCGAGAACTCGATTCCTCAAAAATGATCGGAATCTAATGATGGGTTTGAAAGTTATAAACTTTTGTATGAATTTTGTATGGAAAATTTTATAAAATGAAAATTTTTGATGTTTCCGTCAAGCTAGACGTGCGTGCGAGGTGTCCAGAAACACGTAATTTCGCGAACTAGCCCACAGGAACGTTTTCAGCACTACTTTGGGAAGAAAAAATTTGCAGGGTGGTCAAAAAACCACTTTTTGATGAGTTTTTTGAAGGAAAATCGAAGTTTTCCGCGACCTGGAAGGGTTTCAATTCGCGCGCAGCGCCGGGAAACCTAGGTTAGTATGGCGAGAACTCGATTCCTCAAAAAAGACCGGAATCTAATGATGGGTTAAAAAGTTATTGAATTCTGAAGATGTAAAAATTTTGAAAATATAGGTAAGTGGCCAAAATACAAGAACCCCTTAAGGGAAGTCAAAAATTTTTTGTCAGTTGTCAAGCGGACGCCTAAAAATAATTATCACGCGCGAAAACCGCTTCAAAAACGCAATACAGAGCTCGAAGATATCGCGATTTGTGTTTCGACGATGCTTGCTTAGGTGGTTTTGGCTATATGTACCTATGTATAGATATAACCTAATTTTAAGATTTTGATGTTCCAGAGGAGCTACGGGCACGTGTGAGGTGTCTGGGAACGCGTCTCGTCGCGAGCAAGCCCACGGGAACGTTTTCAGAAGTACTTTGGGAAGAAATTTTTTGAAAAGTGGCCAAAAAACCAGTTTTTTGATGGAAAATGAGAAAATTTTTGGATTTCTCTGCGAGCTAGACGGGCGTGCGAGGTGTCCAGAGACGCGTCTCGTCGCGAGCAAGCCCACAGGAACGTTTTCGGAATTACTTCGGGAACAAAAAATTTGAAAGGTGGTCAAAAAATGTGTTTTTTGATGGAAAATCGAAGTTTTCAGCGACCTGGAGGGGTTTCGATTCGCGCGCAGCGCCGGGAAACCTAGGTTAGTATGGCGAGAACTCGATTCCTCAAAAATGATCGGAATCTAATGATGGGTTTGAAAGTTATAAACTTTTGTATGAATTTTGTATGGAAAATTTTAAAAAATGAAAATTTTTGATGTTTCCGTCAAGCTAGACGTGCGTGCGAGGTGTCCAGAAACACGTAATTTCGCGAACTAGCCCACAGGAACGTTTTCAGCACTACTTTGGGAAGAAAAAATTTGCAGGGTGGTCAAAAAACCACTTTTTGATGAGTTTTTTGAAGGAAAATCGAAGTTTTCCGCGACCTGGAGGGGTTTCGATTCGCGCGCAGCGCCGGGAAACCTAGGTTAGTATGGCGAGAACTCGATTCCTAAAAAAGACCGGAATCTAATGATGGGTTAAAAAGTTATTGAATTCTGAAGATGTAAAAATTTTGAAAATATAGGTAAGTGGCCAAAATACAAGAACCCCTTAAGGGAAGTCAAAAATTTTTGTCAGTTGTCAAGCGGACGCCTAAAAATAATTATCACGCGCGAAAACCGCTTCAAAAACGCAATACAGAGCTCGAAGATATCGCGATTTGTGTTTCGACGATGCTTGCTTAGGTGGTTTTGGCTATATGTACCTATGTATAGATATAACCTAATTTTAAGATTTTGATGTTCCAGAGGAGCTACGGGCACGTGTGAGGTGTCTGGGAACGCGTCTCGTCGCGAGCAAGCCCACGGGAACGTTTTCAGAAGTACGTCGGGAAGAAAATTTTTGAAAAGTGGCCAAAAAACCAGTTTTTTGATGGAAAATGAGAAAATTTTTGGATTTCTCTGCGAGCTAGACGGGCGTGCGAGGTGTCCAGAGACGCGTCTCGTCGCGAGCAAGCCCACAGGAACGTTTTCGGAATTACTTCGGGAACAAAAAAATTTGAAAGGTGGTCAAAAAATGTGTTTTTTGATGGAAAATCGAAGTTTTCAGCGACCTGGAGGGGTTTCGATTCGCGCGCAGCGCCGGGAAACCTAGGTTAGTATGGCGAGAACTCGATTCCTCAAAAATGATCGGAATCTAATGATGGGTTTGAAAGTTATAAACTTTTGTATGAATTTTGTATGGAAAATTTTATAAAATGAAAATTTTTGATGTTTCCGTCAAGCTAGACGTGCGTGCGAGGTGTCCAGAAACACGTAATTTCGCGAACTAGCCCACAGGAACGTTTTCAGCACTACTTTGGGAAGAAAAAATTTGCAGGGTGGTCAAAAAACCACTTTTTGATGAGTTTTTTTTTTGAAGGAAAATCGAAGTTTTCCGCGACCTGGAAGGGTTTCAATTCGCGCGCAGCGCCGGGAAACCTAGGTTAGTATGGCGAGAACTCGATTCCTCAAAAAAGACCGGAATCTAATGATGGGTTAAAAAGTTATTGAATTCTGAAGATGTAAAAATTTTGAAAATATAGGTAAGTGGCCAAAATACAAGAACCCCTTAAGGGAAGTCAAAAATTTTTTGTCAGTTGTCAAGCGGACGCCTAAAAATAATTATCACGCGCGAAAACCGCTTCAAAAACGCAATACAGAGCTCGAAGATATCGTGGTTAGGTTTTTTTTTTTTTTTTTTTTTTTTTTTTTAAATTTGGCAGGAGTGGGAAATCCTCATGGACGAATCGGCCGCCCACACTGTGAGACGACCGAGACAGTGCCGGACTCTTACCGGCTAAAACCCACTCCTGCCACGTGGCTTTTCCCCGTTCATTTCAACGAGACCTTGTCCTTCTGGTTTTGATATTTCATTCGGTTCTCGTATGTGCTTTTCACGCTTTCAATTTCCTTTCTTGTTTTTTTTTTTCTTATTTCATCCTTCATCTACTTGGCCGGGTGGGACTCCCGCCATTCAGACCACTTGACAAATTTTAGTGCTTATGTATTTTTCTTGGACATTATATTTAATTTTTGTATTTTTTTCTTAGTTTCCGTATATGTATTTACTTGTTTAGATTTTTTATTTTCTAGTTTTTATATCTACAATATTTGTTTACTTAATTATATGTTATCTAATGTATTTTTATTTGTTTTTCTGTTTTATGTATTTTAATCTATTTACTTACATATTTAGTTTACTTAGCTACAAGCTTATTTTATGTTTGTGCTTATTATTAAATATTACTAAATATTTTCTAAACTTGTTTTCTTATTTTAGTAAATTTTTATTAGCTAATTTATATCTAGAGTATTTTCTTATTTATTTATGCTATCTTACATTTAATATTTTTATTTATTTTCTGCTTTACTTATCTGATCTATTCCTTATATTATATGTTTTATTTTAGCTGTAAGGTTCTGGACTGTTATTGGGGTAATGGGGGAGGGGGTGGGATATACATATGTTTACTTATTTTATTATATTTTTGTTTTCCGATTTACGTATCTAATATTTTCTTGTACTATACCTTCTCATTTTATTTTCTACTTTATTTATCAAATCTTTTTTATTGAATAATTGATTTAACTTGTCTTTTTGCTTGTGCTTTGTTAATTCTGTATGTGTTTTATCCTAAATTCTTTTAAGGTATTTTCTAACACTGTATGTGTTGGGGATTATTATTGGGTAGTAGGGAGAGAGGTGGGGGGAAGGGAAAAGGGGATTAGGGAGATGGGGATTTCTTTTATGACTTGTGTTATTGATTCTCCATTTTGTTTGTGGCAATAATATAAATATAAATATTCAAATTATATATTATTATTGGCATTTCTTAATCGGGTAATTTATTTTTCTACGTTTTAAGGGTTTTTTGGATATATTTATATATAGTCATTATATATAGTCTATATATCTAGGGGGGGGGGTAAGGGGGGATTTCTAGGCGTAAGCCGTTGTCGTCCGAGCCAGGTAGTCCCATTTCTTGCGGACCGGGCACTCCGCACTGAACGCGTTGTGTTCGGTCCTCTGAAGCTTCGAGTGCAAACAGTTGCAGCACTGCGGTTCATTCCCGGCAACGAATTCCACGCACTTCTCGCGTAGGTGCGGTCCTCCGCAGTGACTGCACCTGTCTGCACTCTCCGTACAGAATTTCCGGCCATGCCCAAATGCTAAGCATCTTGTGCATTGGATGAGCGGCGACTGATCTTCCACCCTGACTCTCTGCAGGTCGAGGTAGAGAGCACCAGCCTCCGTCATCCTCTGCCATACTTTGGGCCTGACTTGGACGACAACGTGCGCCGTTTTGGGGTTTCTTGTTCTTTTTTTATATTTTACGGTCATTTCCTTGTCTTCTTGTTTTAAATCTCATCGTGGTTAGGTTAGGTTAGGTTAGTGGAACATCGGGTTCGATTGGCTCCTGCGGGGAGCCCTCCTCCGTGGCACGAGTGTCATCTGTTACGCGGATGACACTCTGCTCACTGCCCGGGGGAGGACATTTGGGGAGGCGGCCTGTCTGGCCTCGGCTGGCGGATCCTTGGTCGCAGGAAGGATCCGCCGCCTGGGGTTGAGGGTGGCGCTGAACAAGACCGAGGCTGTGTTCTTTCGCGGGCCTCGGCAGCGCTGCCCTCCAGATGCCCACATCACTGTGGAGGGCATCAGGGTGGGGGTCCAGGCCCAGATGAAATATCTGGGCCTGGTACTGGACAGCAGGTGGCGCTTCGGCCCGCACTTCAGCGGGCTGTCGACGCGCCTGCTGAAAGCCGCGGGTGCGCTCTCCTGGCTCCTCCCGAACCTGGGTGGGCCCAGTGCGCGATGCCGGCGCTTGTATGCCGGCATCCTGCGGAGCATGGCCCTATACGGGGCCCCAATCTGGGCGGACTCCCTCCATAGGAGGGAGAATGCGACGGCGATCCGCAGGCCCCAAAGGGCCATCGCGCAGCGGGTAGCGAGGGCCTACCGCTCTGTGGGCTTCTCGGCGGCGTGCGCTCTGGCCAGCACCCCTCCTTGGGAGTTGGAGGCGTGGGTGCTCGCCAGAGTGTACGAATGGACGGCGCGCCGAAAAGCGCTCGGGGAGCGCCCCGTCGCTGAGGAGCGGGAAGCCGTGCGGAGGGAGGCGAGGGACGCCATCATCGTCCATTGGACAGAGGACCTCGCCTCCGCCACCTTTGGCCGTCGAACGCTGGACGCGCTCGGTCCAGTCTTGCGAGACTGGCTCGAGCGGCCGCACGGCTTCCTCTCCTTCCGTCTGGTGCAGGTGTTGTCTGGCCACGGCTGTTTCGGCACGCACCTGCACCGGATCGGGAGGGAGGAGACACCGGCGTGTCACGACTGCGGCGCGGCGGAGGACACGGCGCAGCACACACTGGAGGTGTGCCCAGCTTGGTCCGAGCCGCGTCGCAGTCTCACTGCGGAGATCGGACAGGACCTCTCCCTTCCCAGCGTGGTCAGATGCATGCTGGGGAGTGAGGAGTCCTGGGCCGCGGTCGCCTCCTTTTGCGAGGATGTCATCTCGCAGAAGGAGGCGGCGGAGCGCGCGCGGGAGGACGATCCTCTCGCTGCGCTGCTCCGCAGACGAAGGCGAGGTCGGAGAAGACGTCCTCTTCTCCCTCCTCGCGGTGGTGATGGGCGGGCGACAGGCGCGGGGGCGCCTCCGCCCGCATTGCACGCATCACCACCATCATCGTCGGAGGTTCCCGGCCCTCCCCCAATGGGGGGGGCGTGAAGGGCCCGCTAAGGCGGGCGGTCGTCGGAGGTGGACTGGACGTAAAGGCTACGCCGATCTCCCAGTCCACCCCCACTACGACGTTGCGGGAATTTCGTTGCTGGGTTGTTTTAGTGGGTATACCGGGCTTGCCCGGGGAGTCCCACATACCCCTCCCACTCCCCCGAGTGAGAGGGTATGCGTAACGCATTTTTTCCCAGCCGAAACAAAAAAAAAAAAAAAAAAAAAGGTTAGGTTAGTGGAACATCGGGTTCGATTGGCTCCTGCGGGGAGCCCTCCTCCGTGGCACGAGTGTCATCTGTTACGCGGATGACACTCTGCTCACTGCCCGGGGGAGGACATTTGGGGAGGCGGCCTGTCTGGCCTCGGCTGGCGGATCCTTGGTCGCAGGAAGGATCCGCCGCCTGGGGTTGAGGGTGGCGCTGAACAAGACCGAGGCTGTGTTCTTTCGCGGGCCTCGGCAGCGCTGCCCTCCAGATGCCCACATCACTGTGGAGGGCATCAGGGTGGGGGTCCAGGCCCAGATGAAATATCTGGGCCTGGTACTGGACAGCAGGTGGCGCTTCGGCCCGCACTTCAGCGGGCTGTCGACGCGCCTGCTGAAGGCCGCCGGCGCCCTGTCGTGGCTCCTCCCGAACCTGGGTGGGCCCAGCGCGCGATGCCGGCGCTTGTATGCCGGCATCCTGCGGAGCATGGCCCTATACGGGGCCCCAATCTGGGCGGACTCCCTCCACAGGAGGGAGAATGCGACGGCGATCCGCAGGCCCCAAAGGGCCATCGCGCAGCGGGTAGCGAGGGCCTACCGCTCTGTGGGCTTCTCGGCAGCGTGCGCTCTGGCCAGCACCCCTCCTTGGGAGTTGGAGGCATGGGTGCTCGCCAGAGTGTACGAGTGGACGGCGCGCCGAAAAGCGCTCGGGGAGCGCCCCATCGCTGAGGAGCGGGAAGCCGTGCGGAGGGAGGCGAGGGACGCCATCATCGTCCATTGGACAGAGGACCTCGCCTCCGCCACCTTTGGCCGTCGAACGCTGGACGCGCTCGGTCCAGTCTTGCGAGACTGGCTCGAGCGGCCGCACGGCTTCCTCTCCTTCCGTCTGGTGCAGGTGTTGTCTGGCCACGGCTGTTTCGGCACGCACCTGCACCGGATCGGGAGGGAGGAGACACCGGCGTGTCACGACTGCGGCGCGGCGGAGGACACGGCGCAGCACACACTGGAGGTGTGCCCAGCTTGGTCCGAGCCGCGTCGCAGTCTCACTGCGGAGATCGGACAGGACCTCTCCCTTCCCAGCGTGGTCAGATGCATGCTGGGGAGTGAGGAGTCCTGGGCCGCGGTCGCCTCCTTTTGCGAGGATGTCATCTCGCAGAAGGAGGCGGCGGAGCGCGCGCGGGAGGACGATCCTCTCGCTGCGCTGCTCCGCAGACGAAGGCGAGGTCGGAGAAGACGTCCTCTTCTCCCTCCTCGCGGTGGTGATGGGCGGGCGACAGGCGCGGGGGCGCCTCCGCCCGCATTGCACGCATCACCACCATCATCGTCGGAGGTTCCCGGCCCTCCCCCAATGGGGGGGGCGTGAAGGGCCCGCTAAGGCGGGCGGTCGTCGGAGGTGGACTGGACGTAAAGGCTACGCCGATCTCCCAGTCCACCCCCACTATGACGTTGCGGGAATTTCGTTGCTGGGTTGTTTTAGTGGGTATACCGGGCTTGCCCGGGGAGTCCCACATACCCCTCCCACTCCCCCGAGTGAGAGGGTATGCGTAACGCATTTTTTCCCAGCCGAAACAAAAAAAAAAAAAAAAAAAAAGGTTAGGTTAGTGGAACATCGGGTTCGATTGGCTCCTGCGGGGAGCCCTCCTCCGTGGCACGAGTGTCATCTGTTACGCGGATGACACTCTGCTCACTGCCCGGGGGAGGACATTTGGGGAGGCGGCCTGTCTGGCCTCGGCTGGCGGATCCTTGGTCGCAGGAAGGATCCGCCGCCTGGGGTTGAGGGTGGCGCTGAACAAGACCGAGGCTGTGTTCTTTCGCGGGCCTCGGCAGCGCTGCCCTCCAGATGCCCACATCACTGTGGAGGGCATCAGGGTGGGGGTCCAGGCCCAGATGAAATATCTGGGCCTGGTACTGGACAGCAGGTGGCGCTTCGGCCCGCACTTCAGCGGGCTGTCGACGCGCCTGCTGAAAGCCGCGGGTGCGCTCTCCTGGCTCCTCCCGAACCTGGGTGGGCCCAGTGCGCGATGCCGGCGCTTGTATGCCGGCATCCTGCGGAGCATGGCCCTATACGGGGCCCCAATCTGGGCGGACTCCCTCCATAGGAGGGAGAATGCGACGGCGATCCGCAGGCCCCAAAGGGCCATCGCGCAGCGGGTAGCGAGGGCCTACCGCTCTGTGGGCTTCTCGGCGGCGTGCGCTCTGGCCAGCACCCCTCCTTGGGAGTTGGAGGCGTGGGTGCTCGCCAGAGTGTACGAATGGACGGCGCGCCGAAAAGCGCTCGGGGAGCGCCCCGTCGCTGAGGAGCGGGAAGCCGTGCGGAGGGAGGCGAGGGACGCCATCATCGTCCATTGGACAGAGGACCTCGCCTCCGCCACCTTTGGTCGTCGGACCCTGGACGCGCTCGGTCCAGTCTTGCGAGACTGGCTCGAGCGGCCGCACGGCTTCCTCTCCTTCCGTCTGGTGCAGGTGTTGTCTGGCCACGGCTGTTTCGGCACGCACCTGCACCGGATCGGGAGGGAGGAGACACCGGCGTGTCACGACTGCGGCGCGGCGGAGGACACGGCGCAGCACACACTGGAGGTGTGCCCAGCTTGGTCCGAGCCGCGTCGCAGTCTCACTGCGGAGATCGGACAGGACCTCTCCCTTCCCAGCGTGGTCAGATGCATGCTGGGGAGTGAGGAGTCCTGGGCCGCGGTCGCCTCCTTTTGCGAGGATATCATCTCGCAGAAGGAGGCGGCGGAGCGCGCGCGGGAGGACGACCCTCTCGCTGCGCCGCTCCGCAGACGAAGGCGAGGTCGGAGAAGACGCCCTCTTCTCCCTCCTCGCGGTGGTGATGGGCGAGCGACAGGCGCGGGGGCGCCTCTGCCCGCATTGCACACGTCACCACCATCGTCGGAGGTTCCCGGCCCTCCCCCAACGGGGGGGGCGTGAAGGGCCCGCTGTGAAGGCGGGCGGTCGTCGGAGGTGGACTGGACGTAAAGGCTACGCCGATCTCCCAGTCCACCCCCACTATGACGTTGCGGGAATTTCGTTGCTGGGTTGTTTTAGTGGGTATACCGGGCTTGCCCGGGGAGTCCCACATACCCCTCCCACTCCCCCGAGTGAGAGGGTATGCGTAATGCATTTTTTCCCAGCCGAAACAAAAAAAAAAAAAAAAAAAAAAAAAAAAAAAGGTTAGGTTGCCAGTGGCCGCCCGGCAGGCCATGTTATGAAGGGGAGGACGTGCAATCCTCCCCCTAAGAGGGGCAAAGCGCAGGCGCCAGCTGGGCCTGTTGCCAGCACAGCTGCGGAGGAGGGGGGTGCGATGTCCGACTAATGGATAGAGTCGAACATCGCATCCTTCAAACGAATACCAACCACTGCCGGGCAGCCCAGGATCTGCTGATGCAGACCATGGCTGAGTGGTTGGTGGACTTGGCGGTGGTCGCCGAGCCTTACTCGGTCCCTGGCAGCTGGCTAGGCGACCGGGACGGCTTGGTGGCGTTGGTGTCGCGGTCTTCCACAGACTCCCCTCCCCTCTCACTCTTAGAGAGGGGACCGGGATATGTGGCCGCCGCGTGGGGGGATCTGGCCCTAGTCGGGGTCTACTTCTCCCCTAACCGCCCTCTTCCAGACTTTGAGGACTTCCTGGAGGTCCTCACTGCGGTCGTTGGGAGGGCGGCGCCACGCCACGTCGTGGTTTTGGGCGACCTAAACGCCAAGTCGGAGGCCTGGGGCAACCCGGCTGCCTCCTGCAACGTCCGGGGTCGCGCCGTCGAGTTTTGGTCGGCGTCGTGCGGCGTGTCCCTCCTCAACAGGGGGGCGGTCCACACATGTGTGCGGCAGCAGGGTGGGTCGGTGGTCGACGTTTCGTTTGCCACACCCGTCTTAGCCGCACGCATTGTGAACTGGCGGGTGGAGCTGGTGGAGACCTTGTCGGACCACAGATATGTGAGGTTCGACATCTCCACCCAGCATGGCTCCCGGGGGGAGATGGCCCGCTCTGGCAGGCCTCCCTTCCCTCGGTGGGCCCTCACTCGCCTGGACCGCGAGGCAGCCAAGGAGGCTGCCTTCCTGCAGGACTGGCTGTCGCCCCCTGTGGAGACCCTGGACGTCGACGCAGCAGCAGCCCAGCTGAGAGGATCCCTGACCGAGGTATGCAACTCCAGCATGCCTCGGTCCCGTCGTCCGCCCCCCCGTCGTGCCGTCTATTGGTGGTCGGAGGAGCTCGCAGGCCTCCGGGCCACCTGCGTGGCGGCCCGTAGGGCCTACACGCGGAGCCGTCGGCGCAGCGCACGTAGTCAGGCAGACGAGGACCGTCTCTACGCTTCCTACCGGGAGGCAAAGGCGGCCCTCAAGTCGGCTATGTGCGCTGCGAAGGACTCGGCGAGGGCTGAGATGCTAGAGGGTCTCGATCGGGATCCCTTTGGGAGACCATACAGGGCGGCGCGGAACCAACTGCGGCCCCATGGTCCCCCATTGACCGAGACCCTCGAGCCGGCACTGTTGGATGGGGTGGTCCGGTCCCTGTTTCCGCGCAGGACCGACTTCACCCCACCAACGATGGATCCCCCGCAGGATCCCCCGCAGGAGGCGGTTCCACCGGCGGAGGCAGATGTGCCCCCGGTGACGGCGGAGGAGTTCCGCGAGGGTCTTCTCGGCCTCCGCGCCAAGAAGACGGCCCCTGGACCGGACGGCGTTCCCGCACGAGTGGTGGCCATAGCTGCCGCTCAAATGGAGGATAGGTTTCGGGACCTTTTCAGCGCATGCCTCGCGTCTGGAAGGTTCCCGAAACTATGGAAGGAGGGGCAGCTATGCCTTCTCCGTAAGGAGGGACGTCCGGTCGACTCCCCCTCGGCATACCGACCCATCGTTCTGCTTGATGAGGTCGGCAAAATGTTCGAGGGGATCATCGCCTGCCGGCTCAACAGCCATCTGCGGAGGGTAGGGCCAGACCTGTCGGACGCCCAATTCGGTTTCCGACAGGGGCGTTCGACCATCGACGCACTGGCCCTACTGAAGGGGCAGGTGAAGGGGGCGGTCGAGGCGGGGGACGGAGTTTTGGCAGTGTCGTTCGACATAGCCAACGCCTTCAACTCCGTCCCCCACTCGACGATATTGGAGGCACTCCGCTATCATGGAGTGCCCCAATACTTGCGGGACCTCCTGGCCGACTACTTGGAGGACCGAGATGTCCTCCTTGTAGACAAAACGGCCAGGCTCCGGAGGTACGGCGCGGAGTCCGGTGTTCCACAGGGGTCAGTCCTTGGGCCACCCCTTTGGAACATCGGGTTCGATTGGCTATTGAGAGGAGCCCTCCTCCGTGGCACGAGTGTCATATGTTACGCAGATGACACTCTCCTCACTGCCCGGGGGAGAACCTTCAGGGAGGCGGCCTGTCTGGCCTCGGCTGGCGGATCCTTGGTCGCAGGAAGGATCCGCCGCCTGGGGTTGAGGGTGGCGCTGAACAAGACCGAGGCCGTGTTCTTTCACGGGTCTCGGCAGCGCTGCCCTCCGGATGCCCACATTGTCGTGGAGGGCATCCGGGTGGAGGTTAAGGCCCAGATGAAATATCTGAGCCTGATACTGGACAGCAGGTGGCGCTTCGGCCCGCACTTCAGCGGGCTGTCGACGCGCCTGCTGAAGGCCGCCGACTCCCTGTCGTGGCTCCTCCCAAACCTGGGGGGGCCCAGTGCACGATGCCGGCGCTTGTATGCCGGCATCCTGCGGAGCATGGCCCTATACGGGGCCCCAATATGGGCGGACTCCCTCAATAGGAGGGAGAATGCGACCGCCATCCGCAGGCCACAAAGGGCCATTGCACAGCGGGTGGCGAGGGCCTACCGGTCGGTAGGCTTTTCGGCGGCGTGCGCTCTGGCGGGCACCCCTCCTTGGGAGTTGGAGGCTTGGGTGCTCGCCAGGGTGTACGAATGGACGGCGCGCCGAAAAGCGCTCGGGGAGCGCCCTGTCGCAGAGGAGCGGGAAGCCGTGCGGAGGGAGGCGAGGGACGCCATCATCGTCCATTGGACAGAGGACCTCGCCTCCGCCACCTTTGGCCGTCGAACGCTCGACGCGCTCGGTCCAGTCCTGCGGGATTGGCTCGAGCGGCCGCACGGCTTCCTCTCCTTCCGTCTGGTGCAGGTGTTGTCTGGCCACGGCTGTTTCGGCACACACCTGCACCGGGTCGGGAGGGAGGAGACACCGGCGTGTCACGACTGCGGCGCGGCGGAGGACACGGCGCAGCACACACTGGAGGTGTGCCCAGCTTGGTCCGAGCCGCGTCGCAGTCTCACTGCGGAGATCGGACAGGACCTCTCCCTTCCCAGCGTGGTCAGATGCATGCTGGGGAGTGAGGAGTCCTGGGCCGCGGTCGCCTCCTTTTGCGAGGATGTCATCTCGCAGAAGGAGGCGGCGGAGCGCGCGCGGGAGGACGATCCTCTCGCTGCGCCGCTCCGCAGACGAAGGCGAGGTCGGAGAAAACGCCCTCTTCTCCCTCCTCGCGGTGGTGATGGGCGGGCGACA